>OZ024823.1:46502500-46918877 GCA_964016985.1 Anodontia alba | reverse complement strand
CTGACGAAAAATTATATTAAATTTATGTTTTGTTTCTATTCTGAACAGAAAATACAGTTTGGTATGGGATTTTACCCGTTTTCAATTAACTACAGACACAGGTCATAAAAGTCTACCTGAGTTTGAAATATTGAAGTGAAATGACAATCATCCAAGTTTCTAAACTCTCTATGGTCTTTTACAGCTTATAGCTAGTATAGTTGATATATGCGTTATATCCAGTTTCTCCTTTTCAGCTACATCAAGTTTTGTGAACTGAAATAAATAAACTGTACAAAGGTTGCCTATAGATATATATAATGAAAATCGCAGTCTCGCTTTTATTGAGACGTCATATGACAGCAATGTAATTTGTAGTGTTGCACACGCTTCCCCTGACTGCGTCCCACTCATGACTGGCCCCGGCTTAAGCGAAACACAATTCAAGCTATCATAATGGGCTTAATGATCCCCAGGAAAATAAAAGCTGTTTTATCATGAAGTACGGGAGTACTTCACATAATTGCTTATATCAATTTATTTGTCAAGAATCAAGTGTTATATGGAAAATTATATGTAAATAAAAAAAAAACCCCAAAAGATTTTGACATTATTTCAGACCTTTAATAGTAACTTTTTCAGACTTTTCTTCTTTGGCTTGGTGATTTTTTGTTATATATTTTTGCAACTGACGAGCCTGTGTAGCAGAAAAAAACATCAGAGTACCCGCCCCCTCCCCCCCCCCCACCCCCCCCCCCCCCCTACACACACACACACACACTGAGCTATAAAGATAAAAATAAAAAGTTTCGTAAAGTCTGTTGAAGTGTGAAGTGTGCCAAGAGATGAAAGAATAAAATAATAAAATATTACTGAAAAGCCAGAAACGAGCCGACAATTCATGTTTAAAAGATAAGCCCAAGCATACCAAGCATACTGTGCTTTTGAAAGACTCAAAGTGGTCAATAATGCTATGTGTGCCGGCAGCCTGTTTCACTGCACGACTGCGATTGTTGTGCAGATTTTTTAACGCTACAAGGAACACGAGGGACATGAAGGTGCCCAGCGGCGAATGTGTTGTGTACATTCGTTTGTACAGCCTAGCTTTCTGGGATTACCCATGCACACTTGCTGTCGCTGCCTGCCACCAAGCGCGTCCCTGTCCACTTTATCGACCCAGGGCACGTCGAGCATGAGCTAGGTATACTAATGGTTTAAATTCTCGAGCTGAGCGGAACTCCATTACGAAAACACGCCTATTTAAATATAAAGAAAATTTCTACTCCAAAAACTGAAAATTTTCAGATAAAAAACTCTGATATTTTTTCATATTTCTGCTCAAAACATAGATTGTGGGTACTCGTTAGAACCGCCTCGCCGAGGCGGTTCTAACGAGTACCCACAATCTATATTTTTAGCAGAAATAAGAAAAATAATGTATACCCCAGTAAACCCCAGTTTTACTATATAAAAGTGGGGGTTTAAGGGGGTCAAAATTATATAGGCGTGTTTTCGTGATTGAATCCACGACATTCCGCTTGCAAATCGAGAGCACTAGGCCACCCAGCCCGCATCACGATTGCGACGGGGTAGAAGAGTACCTGTCTATAGTAGTTAGCCCGATAGTATGGATTTGACATAAAGTTAGTATATAGCTGAGAATTCTTTGGGATTCTCATTGGATGAACAACATATCATAGAAAGTCAATGTCAACAAATCCGTACCCTATACATGTATTTGACGTAAAAGTGGCAGAACCGGGAATCGGGTCGTTTCTGTTTAATAGACTGTCACTCAATGGTTTGGCGTTTTTCTGTGAGGTAAGACTGGAATAGTCATTTAGGGTCCACCTAGTTGCCTCACGTTGACTCATTTCGATTCTTATCAATATTGTTTTATAGTGTATAAGGCCGCCATACTGTAATGGGATGTTTAACTAGAGATCGCACCAGTGTCTTAGTTGCCATTTCACCGATAGCTCGGGATTTGGTTTCGATCTTTTCAATTTAGAAATTCTAGGGACCGGCCTACTTATGTACAATTTTCTGTATGTAGGCTTTGAAAGACAAGTTGTCGCCAATTTATACATCCAGGTACTTGGAGCTCATAACCGGTCCAATGTCCCATTGCATTACTCATTCATGGAGATAAATCAAGATCCTGCCTCCTGCAAATTGGAAAGTTTTAAATATATGGCAGTATCATCAGCGAACAGCCGTACTTTGGATTTATTCCTACCCGCTAAGCCATTAATATGAGCAATAACGTGAGAAGATGTACCTCCTAACATGTACGTCCAACGAAGACTCAGACCAGTCTGCGCATCCGCGCAGTTTTATTAGAGCCTCTGCTGACCGCATTAAGAAACGTGGCGTCAATGGCTATCCGAAATGCACTCAGTGAAGAGTCTGATAAGACTGCGCGAATGCGCAGGCATATATGAATCTTCGCTAGGCGCACATGTCCGAAGGTACATTTTCTGGCACTGCGGCGGTTCATAGCCTATATCACAGACGGGCACACAACGGGCACACAACGTCCCAGCGGGCACACAACGTTGAAACAACGCCGATTCAACGTTGATTCAACGTCTTGACGTTGAATCAACGTTGACTGGACGTTGTTTCAACGGTGTGTGCCTGCTGGGACGGGACCAACAAGGACGGAACCTTGAAAGACCCCACGTGTTACGGACTTGTCATTTTTCGAGATTAACTGTTTGTGTTCTGCCAGAGAGAAATGCCTATATCCATTTAAAGCTAGGACCCGTCTGATTCCATGGTGATGGAGTTTAGCAGGAGATTTTGGTGACTGACGTTGCTGAGGAAGAAGAAGAATTTAGTATTATTTGGTTACATTCATATATTTTATGTAAGGCTTAGCCTTGAAAATGTTATTTATATATAAGGCTAACATATAAAAATATAAATGGATTAGTAGCAGTACATTCTTCTTCCTCTTTAGCATTTTAGTAATTCTGCTCTAATCCAGTCAAAAAAATGCAACCCTACATGTAAAGTGAGTGAAAATGTGAAATAATTGCGTGCGGTTGCCTGTGATTTGTGATCGTTTAGTTCACAGAAGTATCGCGTAATTTTCTTCCATCTCGAGTAGCATTTTGAAATATTTTGTCGATCTATCTTCATATAATTCTAAACCCCCTTTCGAGTATTATTAGAATAGAGTTTGTACGCATGGCGTGGTTTGTTTGTTTGTGTTGAGGTTTTACGGCCCAGTCAACCCAATGGGGTCATGTCGAGCGCGGTCAGTTTACCTAACCACGCGTTTACTGGGCAGGCTTAGTTCTCTAAGCGGTTAACCAGTATTGTGCACATTCTTTCGCCAGAAACTGACAATTGCCCTTCTTGAATCAGCGGAAGGGAGAGAATGACCGTAGAAAATATTTCATGATCAATCTCCACGAAAGAATGTTGCCGACCTCGGTGGGGGTTGACCTCCTGGTCTTCAGTCGGACGGCGCATCTAACTGAGCCACCGAGGCCGGCGCATGTCGTGGTAGTATAAGAGTTAAAAGACAAAAAAAAAGGTGTTAATAAGAGGTTTAAAGGTGGAGTGAAAGGAAAAGATGAAAGGGATTTAATATTAGTCAGAAGAGTTAAAAATCAGTTTAAAAACAGCATATATGATTAGGGAAGTGAGTAACTGATCAGACTGACTCCTAATTTAAATAAGTCGAGATCAGGAACCTAGACGAGATCAGCTGGTAACCTGTTCCGAGGACTAGTTGTCATTGACCGCCGCAGGAATCGCGCCGGTCTCTTATATAGCTTTGGATTTTTTTTTATATACGACAGACTATTCGATTAGCTCACTAAGGACTTTTTTATATTTGCCGGGATCGTCGGTTTGTGGCGATCCCGGCAATTATATAAAAAAAAATCTTAAAACAAATAGTGTTATAAACAAATTAATGTCTATTTTATTTTCATTTCAATTAAGAAATTTCATAAAGCTTAATAAAAGCAAAGATTAAAGAATCATTGTTTTTCTATTTTACCTGTGACATTGAAAATTTATTAAACTTTAGTTTACCCTTGTCTCATGTCTCTATGTAAACATGAACAAAATTTGCGCCGGTATTTAGACGTTTACGTCTAATATTTTGTCTTGTAATATTTGTAATAACACGCAGATGTGTAGATGCCTGTTACGGGTCAGAATCACAATTTTTATTAGTGATACCTCGGATCTAATAATACCCGGACTTGTCACTAAGGAAACTACCAAAATATGTACTCTTGGCTTTTGACTTTAGCGCTATTTTACAGCACTATGGCCATTAAAAATGATTTTGGATAATAACTGAAGTTGTAATAAATTATTTTAATAGGTTTGGTTGAAAAATGTTGTCACAAATAATAAAATTGAAGTTATAACATCATTTTGGGTGAATTTCTGATGATTTTCTGCTAAAAATGCCGAAAATAGCTAAAATGGGTACCCAGGTTTCTTGTTGATGTTTACAAGAAATGTTTGATTTTCCTTAAATATAATGCTGCAGGCTTAAAGGTAATATACTGAACTATTGCTTTTTGAAAACAAATCTCAGATATTTGGAGAAATAAATGAAATATGAGCATTTAAACTTCATCATACAAAATTATGAAAACTCAGCCACGACAACATACATGTATTTCTAATAAATACAATACATGTACCTGTTCATGGTTACTAGTCCAGTGAATATTGGGTCCAAGGTGATACGTCTAATGACATTCATTCACCAGGACCTGTGCACAAGTAGACCTGTGACACTGGAAATTAGTCCCTAGCTTTCACCAAAGAGGTAAACCTAACTGCTCCATCCTCTGCACTTACAGCGGAGGAAATAAACAAATCTGGAAAGGCATTCCAATCTCTAATGGTTTGAGGGAAGAATGAGTATATCTCGTGGGACGGTTCAAAGTATGACAGACTGGTACACTAGTGCCAGGTCATTCATGTGACCCGACGTAAAAACCCATTTCAGACTGACTATCGTCTTCATGGCTGTGTATTAGGAAGTGTACCCTCTGCTTATACTTAGGGGTCACCATTTCGGAGAGACCTCAGATGGACAGACCACATTAATAACATCAGTAAAAAGGCAAACCAGACTCTAGGCTATATAAAGCGCAATATTCGGGTCCACAACAGGGACCTGAAAGCCACTGCATACAAAACTCTTGTCCGCCCACAGTTAGAATATGCTTCTACTGTGTGGTCCTCCTACACCGCTTCAGACTCCTACAACTGAACTTGAATCAGTCCAGCGAATGGGCCGCTAGATGAGTAACCAGAGACTACCGATATACATCTAGCGTTTCTGCTATGCTTCAGGATCTCAACTGGCGCAGCCTTGACCAACGACGCATTGACAGTCGGCTGGTCCTTCTATATAAGGTCACATATGACTTTGTTGCGATACCTGCTACTGATTACCTGGTCCGGAACACCCGTCCTTCTACAAGAACCCATTCTCTTGCGTACAGACAGATCTCGACTGTGAAAGACTACTACAAGTTCACATTCTTTCCCCGCACTATCATCCACTGGAATACCCTACCAGCCCACATACCTGTCCTCCTTACCCTGGCACAGTTTAGTACAGCTGTCTGTCAGGTAGTCCATTCAACACCTTAGATACCAGAAACTGCTTTTACCTTTTAACTATATTAACACTCTTGATCGCACTGTACAAAGTAATTTCACCTACTTTTCTTCCCCCCCCCCCCCCCTCCTTTTATTCAGCTAGCCCCCTTTAGCACTTGGTTTTACCGGAACCCCATCTGAAGTCCTCTTCGGAGGTTATAAGGTGTTACGGCAGATAGATAGATATACCTTTTATCAGTAAAATGTTACAAGTTTTTTTGTTTTATTTATTTATTTATTTGTTTTAAAGAGAGAAAAAAATAATTGAAGTGTTTTACAAACATGTAAATGCCTTCTGTAATATTAACTAATCTGAATCACCAGTATGTAAGCGTGCGTGTGGTTATCACAGGCGGTTTGTTTGTATACCTTGCTAGTGTAGTCTTGTATTTAAGTCACGAGTAGAATAGGATCAGCCCGGTCTTCATTATTATCAACACTACAATAATAATAGGTACATTAATAATAATAAACATTTGATTAAGCTTGAAACAGATTTTTTTTTCAGAACTCTGCTGCATTTTGCTCTTTTAATCTAAACTGGTAACTTAAATAAATTGATAGAAAAGGCACATTGTTATGCAAAGAAAACAAAAGTATTGACTAAATTTGGAAGCTCACTGTACCGAAATGTATTTATTGTAACAGTTATTTCCCTTAGACCATTGAGTACGAAAATATTTTTTAAATACTAATTTTCAGTAGTTAATTATAAATGCCTCAAGTCTTTAGTGAAGATATATGCAGTGGAATAAAATAATATTGATGAGAAAATTTCCTAAATGAAAATACTTTTTTAGTTGAAGGTCAGAGGAGGTCACTCTCGTAGAATCACGTCAGCATACCACATGACGAGATTTGGATATTGAGCACAACCGAACTAAGCAACCTAAACAGGAGAAAAATATAATATTTTGCAAATATTAGACATTTATGAACTCCTTATTTCATGCTTATGAAGAAGAAGTTATTTCCAGCAAAGTACAAACCCTGTTCAATAGATAACGTTCCTTAGACGGACGTGAATCAAGTGTATCGGCCAATGGAATGGTTTCTACGGATTTGTCAAACATGCAAGGATAGCCATGTTTTGAAACTTTGAAAGCGTCAAAGTCATTGTTTTTATTTCTCTGGGACTGATCGAGTCCTCTCTTTTGACAACATGACATCTAAACCAGGGGTTGTGGATAGAATCGACCCATTTATCAGCAAAGCGTCGATCAAATCTAAGAAACAAAAACGATCTCAGGGTTCTTCACATTACAGGACTAAAAATGCCCCAGAATTGCAAGCTTTACCTCATTTAAAAGGTAATTATATACAGAATATATAGTAAACAGTTCATGCACATTATATTGGCTTACCTTACTGTAGTATAAAGAATTTTGTAAAGTTGGTTATAGCTCCACCATACATTCATTTAAAGTAAACTAAGGAGGAAAATGTGCCCGATGCAGGACCCCCTCTGCTTGCCAGATGCTCTACCAACTCAGCTAACTAGACCTACAGTCCTGCCAATCAGTACACTACTTACCTTTTTAAATGCCAGGCATCAACTGAACATAATGGTTTATAGCCTCTACCCGCACTTATCAACACCAACCCTGTGGGTTATTCACATTTCGCGCCAAAATAAACTACGGAGGAAAATGTCTGCACAGTGCCGGACGAACCTGCGACCACCTGCTTGCAAGGCAGGCGCTTTACCAACTGAGCTAATCAGGCCTACAGTCCTGCCAGTCCCCACTCATTTGACAATGTAGAGCCGGCCTCGGTGGCTCAGTTGGATGCGTCGTCCCACTGGAGACCAGGAGGTCGCGGGTTCAACCCCCGTCGAGGTCGGCAACATTTTTACGTGGAGATTGATCATGATATATTTTCTACGGTCATTCTCTCCCTTCCGCTGATTCAAGAAGGGCAGTTGTCAGTTTCTGGCGGAAAAATGTGCACAGTACTGGTTAACCGCTTAGAGGACTAAGCTTGCCCAGTAAACGTGAGGTTAGGTAAACTGACCGCGCTCGACATGACCCCATTGGGTTGACTGGGCCGTAAAACCTCAACACAAACAATTTGACAATGTAGCATTTCAGGATGATTAAATGCGCAAAAGTCAATGTCTTTAGACGTATCACTAGTAAAAATTCTGATTCTGTCAAAACATTTTTTTTTTTTTATAATCCTTTTATTGTTGTTTCTTACGTCTATGCATGTGCACCATGAGTTGAAGTATCAGAGAAAAGTATTAATGTGTTCAATATCAAGACTACCAAGAGGCTATATGCAGCATGAATGTCTTTTGATGTGTCACCAGTGAAATATTCTGATTCTGCAAGAAATGCCATCAAATTGATAAACACTTCAGAATATAATTATATCATTCATTCACTTGACAAGTGAAATGGAAAAGTGGGTGGGGTTTTTGTTCATTTGAATGGGTTATTCCAGACCTTCATCAGCTGTGTTTTTCTTGTTCCTTTAACATTTTTTAAATGAAGTGATATTATGAAATTATGATTTTTAACTTTCTAATGTTTTACTAAGATTTCATTTTAGTAGTTAATTGGTAGTTTCTTTGAAGTCGCTATCACATAACAATTATTTTTTTTTTGTTGTTGTTGTTGTTTTCTCATCACAGGCATAAATGGCAGGCCTTCCTGGGTAGAAAGTTATACTAAGCAATGTGGATAAGAATCTTGCTCAAGGACACAACACTTAATGCTCACAGGGGTCGACCAGCTAACTCTCAGTCTTGAATCGCTGGCCTTGGTATCTCATTTGGATGTGCGTCTGGCTGGTGATCAGGAGGTTGCAGGTTTGACCCCCGCCGGGTCGGCAACATTATTTCTTGTTTCTTGGGCATTGATCATGAAATATTTTCTACAGACATTCTCTCCTGCTTATTCAAGAAAGGTAGCTGTTCCTTGTTAGTTTCTGGCGAAAGAATGTGCACAATACTGGTCAACCACTTAGAGGACTAAACCTGCTCAGTAAAAATGTGGTTAGGTAAACTGACTGCACTCGACATGACCCCATTGGATTGACTGGGCCGTAAATTCTCAACACAAACAAACAATCTTGAAACTGATGCTTTATAGAGATGAAACGATTCACCGAATTTACGGTGCATCTTGGTTCAGTGGCCACGATTCGGACATGATTCTTTTTCTCCCAGTTTCGATAAAGCTCGGTTCACTCGAGTGTAAACAAAAGTTATCAGTTAGCTGCCAATTAGATTGGTTATTACTGCATGCAAAAGAAATATAAGATCATTCAGATCAATATAGGATAGTTGTACCACAGTATGACTACTTTAGACAAGTTTTTAATGTCTGTTAACAACAAAAACATGCATTTAGTGCTGTAAAATATCTATGTGTCATTAGTTTTTGCGACTTCCGAATTTCCCGAAAAATGTTTAATTATTCAGTCAATAAACCCTGTTATGAATATTAAAGTGCTCAAAACACTCAGGAAATGTTGTCAAACACTCTTTCATAGAATTTTCAATATTTTGTCATTTTGCAGTAGCGATTTTCTATAAAATCAGTAAGTTCGGCTCATAGTGAACATGATGAATGAAAGGAACAACATTCATGACAGAACCTGTTATACCCGTTTTCGAACATTGCATATCTAGGAAGCTTTAGTACTTAAACTTTGGTTGCTTATATTAGGTTCTTTTCTCTGAAGAAAAACAAAAAGAAATAAACTTCTCACATTATGAAACTTTTACAAATAGGATTTCAAGCCTATGACTGTGAACCATTTCAAACCAATTTTGAAGTATGGTGAGCATCTTAGATGACCACCATAGTATAATCCACATGCAGTTACTGATTATCTCGAATCTGAAAAGTGTATCACTATTGTATCGTGCTATACATATCGTATCGTGAGGTGAGTGTATCGTTGCAGCCCTAATGCTTTACCAGTTGCACTACAGTGCTTCTCAAAATAAAACAAGTAACCATGTCTGCAGCTCTGAAATCCTCTGTCATTCCGACACAGAATTGACAAATAGTTGAGACCTAAAAAAAAAATGTTATGTTTCCGATTTCCCGACAGACTGTCAAAAAATGTGCCGACTGTATTGTTTTGCACACAAAGGAAAAATTAATCCTGGTTTTTATATACGTCCATTACATAATTTATCCGTACCAATTTTCGGATATTGTTGGTCTTCTCGTTCGTTTATTTATTTCCAGTATGGCTGCACCCTTACAAGCCAAACAGAGCACGTTAATGCAGTTTATTTCAAAGCGTGCAGCCACATTTCGGCCTAAAATAAAATAAAACCTGTTTAACACAGCAACGGTCAAATATTCGGTAAGAGAAATCAAAATATTTTAAGATTCCATTAAATTAAAATCACGATTCACCGACCATATTTTGACTTGGAAAAAAAAAGAAGAGAAAAAAAAAAGCTGCCGACCTACCGACCCTATGGCAAATTGGTGATGAAATTGGAAACAGAACATTTATTTTTTTTAGACCTGAACATGTACAATTTTCTAAGTATCAAGTGTCCAGGTAACTTCAGCATATTATATGTTTGGAAAATCTGTTATTAACAAATAATATTTGATGAGAAAATCTAGAGATTTTGAGTCCAGCCTAAAACAAAAGCCATGACCAGTACCTATGGACAGAAATAGCAGAGGATCCTGAAACAGACTACAAAAGGGTCGAGTATGAAAGCCACGGCCAAGCAGCCGAGTCCAGCCAAAGTAGGCTGAGTCTAATATAGTGTTTTCATGTACTTGTTCTTGTAAAATGCTGTATTTACTAACAAAATTTGAATAATTAGTTACTTATTTAGTTATTTATGACTTTATATCCAATTTTTCATTCAGTAAGGGTATGAAAGCCACAGCCGCAAAATATATTTTGCCATTTAATGAATACTAACAAGTTTTTATAATCTGAACATTTGACAAATGTTGAAAAAATATATTTTCAGTTATTCTGAATAATTATAATATGCAGAAACATTTATGAATCACCATAAAGCGCCACCTTTGGGAATGGACTAAACTGGCTGTTATATAAAGGTGGCTGCCTTATCAAGGTTAAGTCAAAAAGTACCATCATGGAGGAAAACTAGGTCAACACACCAGAGTTGGGCGGGTATCTAGCTCATTAATTAGTGATAATAAAGTTTGGACTTTGTACTCATGCCAGCTGAAAGAAAAATGAAAGCATTTTTCAATTATAATAGACTTCTGTTTCCCCCTCCCCCCCCCCCCCCCCCCCCCACTTTAATTTTAATGAAAAAAAAAAAACAACAACAAAACAATTGAGGCCAAATATTATGGGGGCGAATTGCTTCGACAATATCGGAAAAAATCCAGAAAGCTGCCATAATCTCGGTCAATATTTGTGTGCAAAAGGAAGTCATTTTACCGAAAACCACTTACATTGCATAAGAACACCTTTGATCCACTCTGATTTGAAGTTAAAAGACCATTTTATGAAGAAAAAAAGAAATAAGTTTCATTCCCAAGAAGTTTGTCCCAGCGTTCTATTTGTGATCTTTCCATGTTCAGTTATGAACTGTCATTACTAAATTAGTGTTAACAGACAGAGATCCCTTAATTATTTATCAATTTGAAAATCCTTTCCCCAGAATGCGTAAAAATATTTCAAAGAGAAAAGAAAATCTTAGCTTTACACACAAGATTATGCGAGATACAATGAGAGTTGGCAAGAGCGTGTTGACAAATGGCAACAGGCGGGTTTCTGCAGGGTATTTACCTGTAATTATACGCCCGTTTGAAAAACGGGACATACTTTTACGGGGTATGGCGTCTCTCCGTCCGTCCGTTAACTTTTTCGTTTCCGGCTAACTCCTCCTACAGTTTACATCTGATCAAGCTGAAACTTGTTACATAGTTAGACAATGATGTGGCGCAGCGCATATTGTTTCGGGGTTACAGTCCACCAAATGTTTGCAGAGTTATGCCCCTTAGAAAATTTCTGTAAACTTTTCATTTCCGGTTAACTCCTCCTACATTTTACATCCAATCAAGCTGAAACTTTATATATAGTTAGACCATGATATGGAGCAGCGCATATTGTTTTGAAGTTATTACAGTCCACCAAATATTGCAGAGTTATGCCCCTTTGAAAATTTCAGTTGACTTTTCGTTTCCGGCTAACTCCTCCTATAGTTTACATCCGATCAAGCTGAAACTTGATTTGTAGTTAGACCATGATGTGGAGCAGTGCATATTGTTTCAAGGTTACAGTCCACCAAATATTAGCAGAGTTATACCCCTTTGAAGATTTCTATTAATTTTTGTTTCTGGCTAAATCCTCCTACAGTTGATCCAATCAAGCTGAAACTTCATGACCAGTTAGACCATGATGTGGTGCAGCGCATATTGTTTCGCGCTTACAGTCCACCAAATATTAGCAGAGTTATGCCCCTTTGAAAATTTCAGTGAATTTTTTCGTTTCCGGCTAAATCCTCCTACAGTTTACATCCTATCAAGCTGAGATTTTATTGGTAGTTAGACCATGATGTGGAGAAGCGCATATTGTTTCAAGGATACAGTCCACCAAATATTAGCAGAGTTAAACCCCGTTGAAAATTTCCATTAATTTTTATTAATGTTTTGTTTCAGTCTAAATCCTTCTATAGTTTACATCTGATCAAGCTGAAACTTTATAAATAGTTACACAATGATGTGGAGCAGCACATATTATTACGAGGTTACAGTGCACCAAATATTTGCAGATTTATGCCCCTTTGAAAGTTTTTGTAACTTTTCGCAGCATATTGTTTGGAGGTAATAGTGTGCAAATTTTATTTTATAATAGGTATATGTTTTTGCAAATAAATAAAGTTTTGGTCATATGGGCAAGATATTGATTTTTTTTTCTTCTTTTATTTGATTTGCAAGGAAAGGTTGCCATTATTAAATCTTTATGAATACATAATTCTTTTTGGATTTTTTTTTTTTTTTTTTTTTTAAGACTCTTCTAATTTGGCTCTCTTGAAGAACAAAAATAAAATCAGTATTAATAATCAGGTTAAAGGTTTACAAAAAAATTTCTTGCAGCATTTTTTTTTTTGTTTTTTTTTTGTTTTGGTTGTTTGTTTTTGTTTTGTTATTGTTTGGTCCAATATTGAAGTATAGGAAAAACAAATCAGCCAAAGGCTCATATGAGCTTATAATTTAGTCATGCTTCTGTAGTGTGTCCTCCGTCAAAAAGCACTTCTCCCTAGAAGCAGCAAACTTCTCCCTATTTTCCCAGGAGGGAGAAGTCACTTCTTCCTTAATTTCTGGGCCAGCTTGGTCGCTTAGGTTACAGTTCACCAAATATCAGCACATATGCCCCAATGAAATTTTTCTAATTTTTCTTTTTTTTTTTTTTTTTTTTTTTTTTGTAATTCCACTTACAGTTTATATCCGGAGCACTGGATTATACAGGAGCCAGTTTTTGTGCTACATCTTTTTACTAGCCACAGGCGTATAATGCCCTGTTTGGCGGAGCTCTTGTTTCACACATTTGTGGCCGACATAGGGAGGATAATTGGCATTTTGGGAATAAGTACACAGGCCAATGGCGCTCATGAAAGGGGGCGCTCTTATAGAGAACAAAATCATAGAGAAATTGATTGGGAATGTTTAAGGCTGGTGCTTTTACGCAGGTGGCGCTCTTAAAGAGGCGGCCGATTGTGCAGGTTTGACTGTATATAGATAGACCATGCTGTGGAGCAAATATATATAGTCCATGCTGTGGAGCAGCGCATATTGTTTTGAGGTTACAATCCACCAAATTTTAACAGATTTATGCCCCTTTGAAATTTTTGTAATTATTTTGTTTCAACCTAACTCCTGTTACAGATTATATCTGATCAAACTGAAATTTGATATATAGTTAGACCATGATATAGAGCAGTGCATATTGTTTCAAGGTCACAGTCTACCAAAAAGCTACAGAGTTATATCTGTTTGAAATTTTTTGTAAACATTTCTTTTCTGGTTAAATCCTCCTGTAGATTGCACCAGATCAAGCTAAAACTTGATATATAGTTAGACCATGATGTGGAGCAGTGCATATTTTCTAGGTTACAGTCCACCAACTATTCAAAGAAATGTATCCCTTTGAAAAATTTTTTGTAAACATTTCGTTTGTTGCTAGCTTTTCCTACAGTTTACATCTGATCAAGATAAAACTTGATATATAGTTAGACCAGGATGTGAAGCAATGCATATTGTTTCAAGGTTACAGTCCACCAAATATTACCTGAGTTATGCCCCTTTGAAATTTTTGTAAACATTTGATTTCCTGCTAACTCCTATAGATTATATGGATCAAGCTGAAACGTGGTCAAAAAAATGTTAGTCCATGATTAGGAGCAGCACATATTGTTTCTAGGTTACAGCCCACCAAATACTCTAGCTAACTCCTCTTACAGTTTACATCTGATCAAGCTAAAGTGATATATAGTTAGACCTGATGTGGAGCAGCGCATATTGGTTTAAGGTTACAGTCCACCAAATATTACCTGAGTTATGCCTCTTAGAAAAATTTTGTAAACATTTGGTTTCCAGCTATTTCCTCCTATAGATTATATCCGATCAAGCTGAAACTTCATAAAAAGTTAGACCATGAAGTGGAGCAGAACATATTGTTTTGAGGTTATAGTCTACCAAATATTAACAGAGTTATGCACCTTTGAAAATTTTTGTAACTTTTTATTTCTGGCTAACTCTTCCTATAGATTACAGCCCATCAAGCTGAAACTTGATATACAATTAGGACATGATACGGAGCAGCTCTTATTATCTGGAGGTTACAGTCCACCAAATATTAATAGAGTTATGCCCCTTTGAAAATTTTTGTTAACACATCATTTCCAGCTAGCTCCTCCTGTAGATTACTAATGTACATCTGCTCAAGCTGAAACTTGATATATAGTTAGATTATCATGTGGAGCAGCACATATTATTTCAAGGTTACAGTCCACCAAATATTAAAAGTGTTATGCCCCTTTGAAAATTTTTGTAAACATTTGGTTTCAGGCTAACTCCTATAGATTACATCTGATCAAGCTGAAACTTAACAATCCTGGCTTTTATCCTGTCCTTGAACAGTTTTGTCAGAGCCTCCACTCCTCTGTTCCATTTGTAATAAAGAATGACTAAAATGAAAAGGATTTCATCCACTTCCAGTCTTTGCCCTTCCGTTTAACAGAGCTTTTAACGATTATAGTATCATTAACCCTTGTCCTGCTGAACCCGGATATACCCTGCCTTTGCAAACAGTGTAGATCCAGATCAGTTGGTTTTTACCCCCAGAATCATGCCCTGGACCCTCAAAAGTTAGGGGCGAGAGTCCTGAGTGACGCAAATATTATCAACCTAAAATCATTTGATCTATTTTTGGCTTTATATTTTAATATATCTGTCACCTAAAGGACAAGAATCATCAGTATTTAGGCAATCTCTTTAAAACAATTAACCCCTAAATCTTACTTTAGGACTCCTTACCTCCACATCAGGGGGTCCCTGGGACCCATTTTTTCAAGCCCTGAGGGAAAGCCTTGGTAATCATGTTTTACTATATTGTGTAATAATTTTCGAGTTATTGGGCGTATCGGTATCTATTTAAGTGATTTTGTGCCCTGTATCATTGACACCCACCGAGAACTTCAAGTTTGTTGTTCTGGTATCTCGTACTGTTTTCCTATTTTGCCGTAGAAATTCCGTCTGAACTGAATTGAAATGGTCATTATTGCATCTGTACTAATTTATTATACACATCTGGAAAATAAACCAATATTATCGCTAAAATTGCTGTTGGCACCAAATTGCAATTATCACCAGCCACCATTTTGAATAGATAGAAAATCTACCATCAGTTTTTCTTGTTGGAAATACTATTATTATTTTTAGCTGAATTGCATGATAAAAATTATTATAAGAGGAAGAAATCACCCTATCAGCTAATCAAGTTGATAGCTTACCTCTGCATTATTACACACATGGTTACATAGGGTTTCAACTTTTGGCACTCCATGGAAGTGACTGGGTGACCTAGTGGTTAGCGCTCCCGACTTCAGATCAAAAAGCTCTAGATCAAATTCCGCTGGGGGCAGAATTTTGCTCTTGAGTGTATGGTGCTTCTTTGCACAGAGCCTTTCATTCGTTATCAAACTTCTGTTGTCTTAATATGTGATATGATGTAAATAATGTTGAAAGGGACAAAATCCTTAGTCATCAGTTGTACTCTAAGAGGATGTAAAATGATGTGTGACTGTGTAGTAGTGAGAAACGTTATGTGCCACAATGCGTAATACGACGCAATCTGCTGGATAATGGTTAATAACTTGTTGCCAACAGTAGTTGTGGTTTTTCCATTTATTTAATACACCACAACCTCTTTATAACACTGTTGCTGGAGTCCATAGCCTAAACTGTGTTAGTTAAACAGAAGTGTAATATCCAAACAAAAATGTATAGATTATATTGAAAAATGACCATTTATGGTCATTTTTCAATATAATCTATACATTTTTGGGATCCATCTTTGAACCGTGTTATATCCAAAACCATGTTATAACGAACCGTGTTATAAAGAGGTTGGAGTGTATGTAATTAAGGCAATGCCTTTTTTGTGACATTGCATTCTAAACAATTCAGGGTAACTACAGTTGCAATACTGGGTTACAATCACTCTGTGGTTCTGAATCTCTTAACTACTCTTTTATTTAATTTTATGTCACCGGGGCCTCCAACTGAGATTGGCTTACAGTTGGGCAAGGCCTGCTATCTTTGTAGCAGGTAAGGATAAAGGGGGAATGCTTTCATTTCTTCTGTTTCTTCATTTTCATTCCTGTTGCTCTTTCTTCCCTGTTCCTCTCTTTCATCTCCTGTACTATCTCTTCTGTCTCTTTTCTCCCTTTCTCTGGGAGACGACACTAAATGACCCACAGGGGTTGACGTGTCGTTAAACCCCAACTCAATCAATCAGTATTTAATTTTAACATGTGTAAAGTATTATCAGTTATATAACACCTTTTTTCAAGTAAAAATTACTGCTGTGTTTCATATTTCTCCTAAGGAATATATGTTGTGGGATTCATTAAAGAACCCTACCAATGACCTTCTAATAAACACCAACATTTTTTGTGTAGAAGTGGGCCCCCGTAGCCTAGTGGATAAGAGAGTTGACTCTTAATCCATTAGGTTTCTCACCGCTGTGGTTCGAGCCTCGCTCGGGTCATATGTGGGAAAGCCAAGTTCTGCTTACGGATGGTCAGGTGGTTTTTCTCCGGGTTCTCCAGTTTTCGTCCACCTTCGATGAACGATCGGCTCGATATAAGTGAAATATTCTTGAAAGGGCCGTAAAACCCAAATAAAAAAAAAAAAAAGAAAAAAATTTTGTGTAGAAATTATAATTAACTAGAAAATTTGTTAGTAAAACACTAGGCCCCCAACAAGGGTGCTTTCCCTTAAGCATGCATTGACCATAATACTTAAACACCAAAATTTAAGTTCAAAAGTAAAAAAGTGACAAAAATTAAATTGACGATACTGCCAAAACCACATGCACACCTACAGACCATAAGAAAAGGGCCTGCAAAGTTTCAAATTGATCGGTATAAAACTGTAGGAGGAGTTCCGTGCACAAGATACCCGCAGTAACACCCTTAAATAGTGTTTAAGCACCCAAAATGGCTAAAAAGTTCAAAAGTAAAAAATGTGTTAATGCATAGTATGACGCAATCTGCAGGATAATTGGTAATAACTTGTTGCCAACAGTAGTTGTGGTTTTCCGTTCATTTATTATCTTAAAGCTTCAGCGACGGGGATATTTTGAACGCCTGTCCATCCGTCACGCTATCTTTTCCACTGGGTGGAATTTTACCAAACTTGCTGTATGACTTTCCCTTGTGGTAAGGGTTTGCGAGAGCAACATTATTTTTCCCTCTGTTCATCATGCTGTTAGCAACATTAGCACGGAGCGTGCCATCATCTGCGCAATCTTGTTTTTATTTGTCAATTTATCTTCATTTGCATGTGTTGCTTTGTTGTTGTTGTTGAAAAAGAGTTATTTTTAGCATGAGCTGTAGGACTCAAGGTCAATGGACTGACCAAGGAATTTAACCCATTTTAGTCTGGAGAACCCAAAAAGGGTAAATGGCAAACAGTACAGACCCAGCTCAGACTGCAGAATGTGGCATCTGACCAGGTTTACACTCTTTGCATAAATACCGGAATTTCTTTAAAGTTTGTAAGAATAAAAACTAACCAGACATCCTGCTATTGGAAACAGGTCACCGGTCCAAAGAGTTGTGGTAGAAAAGTCCACTCAACATAAATGGGTAAATGCATTGGCGTGAGAGATGCAAGGAATGACAGATATTGATCTCTGATACACTGAAGACCAGCCTTCAGCAAGTTGTTAATTAAATCAGAAAAAAATAGCTGACCTGTTTTGTAACTATCTATTGTGTTTGGTCTGCTCCAGATAACTGGTGTCCATTTAAATATTTTTTTGCTTTATTTCTCCAGGAAAACAATTGTGGTACTTACTAGAATTGCCTGAGCAAGGCAGTTTTGACATACCGTATTTCCCATATGTATTTGGACAGACAGGCCTGTATAGACCTAGATGAGACGCCACAGAATGCGGCGTCTCATCTGGGTCTACACTGTTTGCCATTCATCCAGCAATTTTAAAGACACAACATCGGGTAGTGAATTGTACTGGTTAAAATTTTAGAACATATATGGCAAGGAGTTGAGGTGTCCGAATACTTAGGGGTAAATACAGTAGTTCCACACTCCAGATAGGAGAGGGTATCCACATACCATTTTTTCTGTATCTCTATGAAAGCTTAGTGGTCGCTTGTTAGAAGGGCCTTGGCAAGAAGCTTCAGATGAACACCACATTTTATATTCATGGAGAAACAAGAAAAAATATAGTTCTACATGTAGATAAGAGGGTTTATTGGGTAAATACTCTTCTTATTTCTCCTTGAAAACATGAAAATGTTGTGGGTACTCATTAGAAGCACCTAATGAGTACCCACAACAGGAGAAATAAGAAAATATCATAATTTTCGAACAAAGAATATTCTGCCAATTCTCGGAAATGTCTGCATGAATTTTTGTGTGGTTTTATTTCAGACACCCCTCCAGCCGAACAGCAGGATCTGTTCATAAAGAAGCTTCAGCAATGTTGTGCTGTCTTTGATTTTATGGACCCTGTCTCAGACCTTAAAAGCAAAGAGGTGAAAAGGGCCTGCCTCAATGAGCTTGTGGATTATATCACAGCGACGCGGGGCGTTCTATCAGAGCCAGTATATCCAGAAGTGGTCCGAATGGTGAGTCACTTTCCACATAGTTCCAGATAAGAGAGGGTATCCAGAATTTATTTTATTTATTTCTGCACGAAAACATATATGTTGCGGGTACTCATTAGAAGCGCCTCACTGAGGCACTTCTAATGAGTACCCACAACATATGTTTTTGAGCAGAAAGAAGAAACATATTTATAGTTTTCAGTTTAAAAAAGTGTCTTATCTTGAGACATGCTTTCCATTGTTTTCACTCCATTATCCATATGCTGGGTAAAAATTTCAGCACATATTGTCTTGAGGTTACAGTCCATCAAATATTAATAGAGTTATGCCCCTTTGAAAGTTTTTGTAAACATTTCGTTTTTGGTTAAATCCTCTTATAGATTATATTTGATCAATCTGAAACTTGATTTATAGTTGGACCGTGATGTGGAGCAGTCATATTGTTTGGAGGTTGCAGTCCACCAAATGTTAATAGAGTTATGCCCCTTTGAAAATTTCTGTAAACTTTTCGTTTCTGGCTAACTCCTACAGATCGACTTGAAACTTGATTTATAGTTAGACCATGAAGTGGAGCAGCATGTATTGTTTCAAGGTCACAGTCCACCAAATATTAACAGAGTTATGCCCCTTTGAAAATTTCTGTAAACATTTCGTTACCAGCTAACTCCTCCTGTGGATTACATTATGTTAAGCTGAAACATCTGATTACTTGCCATGGGCATACATGATGCCGTTGGCGGAGCTCATGTTTTTCTCATACTTTGTTGACAAAAAAAAATTTAGAATGGTATTACCATGTAAATAAATATTCATGAGAGTTTTAGCATGTCAGCAGGAAAATTAAAACCATAGCTCCAGACGTGGTTTTTTACAATAGAAAAGAATTATTTCTCCACAAAAACGTGTTGTGGGTACTCATTAGAAGCGTCTCATTGAGGTGCTTCTTATGAGTACCCACAACATATGCTTTTGTTGAGAACTAAGAAAACTATTATATGGATCCCTTCTCTTATCTGTAGCTATGAAATTCTAAAAGAATTTTAAATTTGATAAAAATTACACCTGAAAGCAGATTTTAACTACTACTCATTAATTATTGACAAGTTAATGACCAAAAATTTTGTTAAAATGCTATCTTAAAATTGTTCAGATTCAAGGTTTAAGTAATTAAAAATTAATTAAGATTTCTAATGTGTCTGTCTTATTTGATTTTTTTTTTTTTTTTTTTTATCCCCAATTAAATTAAGATTTCTAATGTGTCTGTCTTATTTGATTTTTTTTTTTTTTATCCCCCGCCATTTTCAGTGGGGGTGAGGACCATATAGACACACGTACTGTCCGTACGTGTGTCCGTCCCGTCCGTCCATCCCGTACGTAACACAAATGATATCCGTGCGATCTTTTGAAAGGATTGGTGTATTGGATTGAAATTTTATACACAGGTGTATAATCATAAAATGTAGGTCAGGTTCGATTTAGGGTAAAATCCACCAATTATTTAGGGAGTTATGGCCCTTTTCAACTTCGAAAAATTTTCACCAATGAAAAATGGTTTACCTGCAATACCTGTTGAAAGGATTGGTGTATTGGATTGAAATTTTGTACACAGGTACATAATCATAAAATGTAGGTGAAGTACGATTTAGAGTAGAATCCACTTATTATTTTAGGAGTTATGGCCCTTTTTCAACTTAAAAAATGGTTTCTGTTCTGTTACTTTTGAAAAGATTAGTGTATTGGATTCATATTTTATACACAAGCATATAATTATAAAATATAGGTCAAGTCTGATTTAGGGTAAAATCCACCTATTATTTTTGGAGTTATGGCCCTTTTTCAGTGTTGAAAAATGGTTTCCATTCGATATCTTTTGAAAAGATTAGTGTATTGGATTTAAATTTTATACACAGGTATATCATCATAAAATGTAGGTCAAGTTTGATTTAGGGTAAAATCCACCGATTATTTTGGGAGTTATGGCCCTTTTTCAACTTCGGAAAATGGTTTTCGTTCCATAACTTTTGAAAAGATTAGTGAATTGGATTCATATTTTATACACAAGCATATAATTATAAAATATAGGTCAAGTTTGATTTAGGATAAAATCCACCAATTGTTTTTGGTGTTACGGCCCTTTTTCACCTTCAAAAGATGTTTTCCTTCCGATATTTTTTTTTAAAAAAAGATTGATTTGTGTATTGGATTCATATTTTATACATAGGTTTATAATCATAAAATATAGTCAAGTTCGATTTAGGGTAAAATCTGCCAATTATTATAAGAGTTATGGCCCTTTTTTCAACTTCATTTTTTGCAAAATGCCTGCGTGTGGGTGAGGGGGCATCTGTGTCATGCTGACACATTTCTAGTTTTCAAACATTTTGTATCAGACTGCTTCTAGATGGCCAATAAACAAAACAAAAGACAGTGTATCATTGCTTAAAATAAATAGCAAAGTTATCAGTTTGGGCCCAGTTGTTCAAAGCTAACGATGTCGTTAGTTAACGAATCGTTAAAATCTAAATCAAGTGATACCAAATTTGCTGAAATATTTTGCTGAAAAAATGTGAGTAGCTTAAAAGCTACTCACATTTTTTCAGCAAAAAATTTCAGAATATTGTATATTGAATCCGCTAAAACAGTTAACAAAATGACCCTTAATGAGCTCGTTAAGCTAACGACGCTTTGAACAACTGGGCCTTGATGTTTATAGTATCAACATCAAATTGATAATTTTGATATTAAATTTTAAATAATTTTTATATAGTTTATTTTTTTTATTTAATCGTTACCTGTCTCTTGGCTCATTTAGCAGATTTCAAATTGCTGATACTTTCCTTATTTTCCCCAGAAAACAGGATTTGACATTTCATCCAAATTGTCTCCATTGGAGACAATTTGCATGAAATGTCAAAACCTATTTTATGGGAAAATTAAATATTTAAAATGTCTGCTGAAAGTTTTGCCCAGAGTGCTAAGTGTTAAAGTGGAAAAATAAAGTTTATTTTTATTTCGTGTACATGTATAAATAATTAGCAGACCCACAAAAGTACTGTAGAAACTGCACTGAGAAGGCCAGTAAAACAGTTGTTTCCACTGAATGAGAACTCCTATAACATCACAGAATAGTATATTGGGATAGTTTATTCATAGTGACAGTTAACAAAATCCTGATATGCACTAAAATTTGACTTGATTAATGTTTTTTTTATTTTTTTATTTTCTTATGTGGGTTATGATATGTTGTTCAGTAGATAGCTCCATTTTTAGCTCGCCTGTACGAAGTACAAGGAGAGCTATTGTAGTCACCCCGGTCGTCCATGTTTGCGTTTGCGTTCCCGTTCCCGTCACACTGCGTTAAAGTTTTTCAAATGCTTATATCTCAACAGTCACTCCTCACAGAGGCATCAAATTTGGAACTTAGGTACCTTGGAGGGTCTTCTGAGATTCCAAGAGAATAAACCCCTGGGTTCATGCCCCTGGGTGGGGCTAGGGGTCAGAATCTAGGACACCTTTGTAATACTGTGTTAAAGTTTTTCAAATTCTTATATCTTGACTTTCACTCCTCATAGAGCATTCATATTTAGAATTTGGGTTCCTGGACGAGTCTTCTGAGATTCCAAAAGAACATACCCCTGGGTTCATACCTCAGGGTGGGCCTTGGGGTGGGGCTAGGGGTCAAAATCTAGGACACATTTGTAAAATCTTATATGCCTACAGGTTATAGACACAACTGGTTATACATCAGCTAACTATGTGACATCGGTTTAAGTGTAAGAGAGTGAAGGTCATGGTGACCTACATTTTACGGTCCAGATCACCTAGATTTCACGGTCCAGTGATTTTGCCTTATATCTTAAATACTATTTGTTGGATAAATGTCACACCTGGGATATTACTTCCATGTGACCCAATGAATGACCACTTACTATATCTAGGTCATTGTGATCTATATTTCATGGTTCAGTGATTTTGCCTTATATCTTGAATACTATTTGTTGGTTAAATGTCACACCTGGGTTATTACTTCCATGTGACCCAATGAATGACCACTTACTATATCTAGGTCATTGTGACCTATATTTCATGGTTCAGTGATTTTGCCTTATATCTTGAATACTATTTGTTGGTTAAATGTTACACCTGGGATATTACTTCCATGTGACCCAATGAATGACCACTTACTATATCTAGGTCATTGTGACCTATATTTCATGGTTCAGTGATTTTGCCTTATATCTTGAATACTATTTGTTGGATAAATGTCACACCTGGGATATTAGTTCCATGTGACCCAATGAATGACCACTTACTATATCTAGGTCATTGTGACCTATATTTCATGGTTCAGTGATTTTGCCTTATATCTTGAATACTATTTGTTGGATAAATGTCACACCTGGGATATTACTTCCATGTGACCCAATGAATGACCACTTACTATATCTAGGTCATTGTGACCTATATTTCATGGTTCAGTGATTTTGCCTTATATCTTGAATACTATTTGTTGGATAAATGTCACACCTGGCATATTAGTTCCTTGTGACCCGATTATTGACGTCAAAATATATCTCTGTTGGTGTGACCTATATTTCATGGTTCAGTGATTTTGCCTTATATCTTGAATACTATTTGTTGGATAAATGTCACACCTGGGATATTAGTTCCATGTGACCCAGTGAATGACCACTTACTATATCTAGGTCATTATGACCTATATTTCATGCTTCAGTGATTTTGCCTTTTATTTTTATTACTATTTCATGGAGAATTGTCATACCTGGATTATTATATCTATGTGACAAAATGATTTACATACAAATACATCTAGGTCAGTGTGACCAATATTATATGGTTGAATGCTTTCCCCATATAACTTGAAAATTATTTCATAGATTATTTCATTTTGATTTTCTTAATGATAAAAATGTTACAATATAAAATGTACCCAGCAGGCGAGCTACGCTGTCCTACGACAGCTCTTGTTACATATAACCATTTAATTCATGATTCATCATTCCTGCAGAGTGAGCATTTTCATTTATACATGGTAGTTCAGCCCAGAATTTGCAGTTGACAAGTAGAGAAGAAACGATTCAGGGAATTCACGGTGCATTGCGGCTCAGTGGTCATGATTCAGTTCATGATGCTTTTTCTTGGAGTTTTGATACAGCTCGGTTCACTCAAATATAAACATAAGTTGTCAATCAGCTGCCAATTACATCAGTAATTACTGCATGCAAAAGAAATATTTTGCTTCATTCAGATCAATTTAGGATAGTTGTACCGCTAAATGGCTACTTCAGGCAAGTTTTTAATGACTTTTACCCACAAAAACATGTACTTATTGCTGTAAAATCTACTTGACATTTGTTTTTGCCACTCCCTAATTTCCCAAAAAAAACGTTAAATTATTTTGTCAGTAAACACTGTTATGAATACTTAAAGCACTCAAAACACTCAGGAAAATGTTGTCAAACAATCTTTCATAGGATTTTCAATCTTTCATGCCATTTTGCAGTGGCAATTTTCTATAAAATCAGTTAGTCCGGCTCACGCTGAATGAAGGGAACAGCATTCTGGACAGAACCTGTTATACCTATTTTCGAACATTGTATATCTGGGAAGCTTTAAAACTTGAACTTGGATGCTTATTATACCCTCATTACACAAAGTATGCCAAATTCGTATGCCAAAGGGGTATATAGTTTTCGTCTGTTCTGTTAGTCTGTGCGTCTTTCCGTCCATCCGTCCCGTCCATTCGTCCATCCATTAACCCTTGCTATAACCAAGTTTTACTTAGAGGTTTTTATACCCCCGACATACGAAGTATGTGGGGGTATATAGTTTTCGCTTTTCCGTTCGTCTGTTCGTTCGTTCGTTCATTCGTACGTTCGTTCGTTCGTTCGTTCGTTCGTCTTTCTGTCACAGGGTCAAAGTTTTTGCGTTAAAGTTTATAAGACCTCATATTTTGAAGACCCTTTGATGGATTTTGTTCATATATGGCATGATGGTAGATATAGGTCTAAAGTTTTTATCAGCACCATCCCCACCCCGGGGTGACCTTGGGAACAAGGTCACGGACTTTGACTTTTTGTAAAAAAGTCACAGGGTCAAAGTTTTTGTGTTAAAGTTTATAAGACCTCATATTTTGAAGACCCTTTGATGGATTTCATTCATATATGGCATGTTGGTAGATATAGGTCTAAAGTTTTTATCAGCACCATTCCCACCCCGGGGGTGACCTTGCGAACAAGGTCACGGACTTAGAATTTTAGTAAAAAAAGTCGAAGTTTTTTGTATTTAAGTTTATATAGCTATATCATCAAGACCCTTCAGGAATTTCATTTATATTTGACATGTTGGTAGATATCGGCCTAGCATCTTACTCCGCATGATCCCCACCCTGGATGTGACCGAGGTCAAGGTCACGAACTTAGAATTTTCATATAAAAGTAAAAATATTTGCGTTTAAGTTTATATTGCCATATCATCAAGACCTTTTATTAAATTTCATTATCCCCTAACTGAAAGGTTGAGCTGATATAGCTATCAGCAAGGAATCTGTTCGTCTGTCCGTCAGTCCGTTGAAGTATTATTCGTTCATACTTTTTTTTTTGTCTTAGGGTCAAAGTTTTTGCGTTAAATGTTATAAGAACTCATATTTTGAAGACCCTTTGATGGTTTTCATTCATATTTGGCATGATGGTATATATAGGTCTTAGGTTTTTATCAGCACCATCCCCTCCCTGGGGGTGACCTTAGGGTCAAGGTCACAGACTTAGAATTTTCATAAAAAAGTCAAAGTTTTTTGTGTTTAAGTTTATATAGCTGTATCATCAAGACCTTGAGGAATTTCATTTATATTTTACATGTTGGTAGATATCGGCCTAGAGTCTTACTCCGCATGATCCCCACCCTGGTTGTGACCGAGTTCAAGGTCACGAACTTAGAATTTTCATATAAAAGTAAAAATTTTTGCGTTTAAGTTTATATAGCCATATCATCAAGATCTTTTATTAAATTTCATTACTCTTAACTGAAAGGTTGAGCGGATATAGCTATCAGAAAGAAATCTTTTTGTCTGTCCGTCCGTCCTTTGAAACATTATTTGTTCATACTTTGTTCATATTTTGATGACCCTTTGATGGAATTCATTCATATTTGGCATGATGGTAGATATAGGTCTAAAGTTTTTATTAGCACCATCCCCACCCCAGGGGTGACCTTGGGGTCAAGGTCATAGACTTAGAATTTTCATAAAAAAGTCAAAGTTTTTTGTGTTTAAGTTTATATAGCTATACCATCAAGAACCTTTGAGGAATTTCATTTATATTTGACATGTTGGTAGATATAGGGTATGACCTTCAGGTCAAGGTCACAGACTTAGAAATTTCATATAAAAGTAAAAAAAAATTGCATCTAAGTTTATATAGCTATACCATCAAGACCTTTTGTTGAATTTTATTATCCTCCTACAGAAAGGTTTAGGGGATATAGCTATCAGCATGGAATTCATCCATCCTACCATTTCCAGAGTCAAAGCTACATATTTTGTGCTCGTTAAAAACTGGCGGTAGCGCTCTTCGGGGGTATACGTGCCCCACTGGGCACTTTGTCTAGTTTGATTACTTATAGCTCTGCAGCCACTGATCAAAAACTTTTCATATTTGGTATGGGGGTACCTGTGAGGGTTCTCTTCCATTCTTCCATTCTACATCTAGCCGTCGCGATATGACTGAAAGATTGTTGAAAGCGACGTTAAGCCCAAATCAAACAACTTCTACATCTATGGACCCCTGGGTCATGTCCCAGGGCGAGGCTGGAGGTCAAAATCTAGGACACTCCAATAAAGTAGTACGAGTATTGCAGTTTGTTTATACAAACAACCTCTTATTGAAGAAGGATGGGCATCAGACATGTTTATCACATCAACATTCAGTGTAATAAGGTCAAGGTCATTGTGACCTTATTTTCAAGCTTCAGTGATTTTAACTTTTATTTTGAAGCCTATTTCATGGATTAATGCCTCAATAAAGTAGTATGTTGCAGTTTGTTTATACAAACAACTTCTTAAAGAAGGATGAGCATCAGACATGTTTATCACATCAACATTCAGTGTAATAAGGTCAAGATCATTGTGATCATATTTTCATGACCCCTTTGTAATTAATGCAAATTTAGGTGCCATTGCTCATACGAGCAATGGCACCTAAATTTCCATTGTTTACAGAAAGAAATATTGTAATCTTCATAATGCCTTCACGGTGAGGAGATTAAGTATTGGGAAAAAAAAACATCCGATTTGGTACAGTCTTGCGATCTTGCCTTATATCATTAACTTTAAAATGTTTTATAATTAAGAAATGGCGCCGGCCGGGGGTATTCGTGACCCTCTGGGCACTTGCTCTAGTATTAGGTTCTTCTCACTGAAGATAAAAAATGGAATAAACTTTTCACATTATGAAACTTTTACAAGTATGATATTAAGACTATGACTGTGAACCATTTCAAACACGCTTTGAAATATGGTGAGCACCTTAGTTGACAACCATAGATCATCTTCATGCAGTTACTGATTATCTTTGGTCTGACAAGTGTATTGCGATACGTATTGTATCGTGAAGCAAGTATCGCGATACATATCGTATCGTGAGGTGAGTGTATCTTTGCAGCCCTATTGACAAGACTACCTGAGGATGGATGTGTTGTTAAACCCCAACACAGTCAATGCTTGCTGGAAAGTTTGACATTTCATTCAAATTGTCTCCAAATGAGACAGTTTGACTTGACTGTTAAGACTGGTGACAATCTGAATGGAATGTCAAGGTCTGTTTTCAAGAACAAATAGGAAAAAATGTAATTTTTGTCTGTTGATGTTGGCAGCAGCAGGCTAATGGTTAATAACAAGACACAGTGACAAAAGCCTTAGCTCCAGAGGAGAGGAGTATGATTTTTCTTATTTCTCCACGAAACCATATGTTGTGGGTACTCATTAGAAGTGCCTCAGTGAGGCGCTTCTAATGAGTACCCACAACATGTGTTTTTGTGTAGAAAGAAGGAAAATATCAATACTTTTTTAACTATAACAAAAGAAACCTTACCTAGAGCTATGCCAGGTGGAAGCTAATCTGTTGGTTTTTTTTTTACCAGGATCTATTTTTAGCTTGGGGTTAAGTTTGGCAGTCAGTACAACAGCACTGCTGATGAGGATGAGATGCTTATCTCTTACTGCAGAGATCTAACAGCAAAATTTTCCATTCATCCAGCTTGTTTACACCTAGTTACAAAATATTTCTCAATATACCGTAATCGACCTAATTAATGTGCTTTGCGTATTTGACCTAATTACTGTGCTTTGCACTTAGGTTTTTCAAAAATACTGGGAAAACTTATGGTAAAATATGTACCTACCTATACTAAGGCTACACTTTAAAAAAATAAAAGATTAGTGAAGGACTTATCAAATGATGCTTATGCAATGTTTTTTGTGTTTTTTATACCCCGCCACACAATAGTGGTGGGGTATTATGGTTTCACATTGGTCGTCCGTGAGTCCGTCTGTCTGTCCCTCCGTCGTACGTCCGTCCGTCCGTTTTTCGTTTCCTGGATGATAACTTGAGTAAACATCAATGGATTTTCACCAAACTTGGTATGTGCATTGATATTGTGGAGATCTGGTTTAGGATTGCTAATGGGCAAATTTCGTCAATTTTTGATGGAGTTATCTGCCCGAGACACGCCCATATTTTCGTTTCCGGACTATAACTTGAGTAAATAACAAGGGATTTTCACCAACCTTGGTATGTGCATTGATATTGTGGAGATCTGGTTTGGGATTGCTAATGGGCAAATTTCGTCAATTTTTGACGGAGTTATCTGCCCGAGACACGCCCATATTTTCGTTTCCGGACTATAAATTGAGTAAATAACTAGGGACTTTCACCAAACTTGGTGTGTGCATTGATATTGTGGAGATCTGGTTTAGGATTGCTAATGGGCAAATTTCGTCAATTTTTGACAGAGTTATCTGCCCAAGATACGCCCCCATTTTCGTTTCTGGACTATATCTTGAGTAGATAACAAGGGATTTTCATCAAACTTGCTATATGCATTGACATTAAGGAGATCTGGTTTGCGATTGCTAATGGGCAAATTTCGTCAAATTTTTACAGAGTTATCTGCCCAAGACACGCCCATATTTTTGTTTCCGGATGATAACTTAGTAAATACTGTAACAAGGGATTTTCATCAAACTTGCTATATGCATTGACGTTATGGAGATCTGGTTTGGGATTACTAATGGGCAAGTTTCATCAAATTTTTACGGAGTTATCTGCCCGAGACATACCCGTATTTTCGTTTCCAGATGTTAACTTTAGTAAATAACAAGGGATTTTAACCGAACTTGCTATATGTATTGACAGTAAGGAGATCAGGTTTGGAATTGCTAATGGGCAAATTTCGTCAAATTTCTACGGAGTTATCTGCCCGAGACACGTCCATATTTTCATTTCTGGATGATAACTTGAGTTAATAACAAGGCCTTCTAACCAAACTTGCTATATGTATTGATATTATCAAGATCTGCTTTAGGATTGTTATCTGTCCATTGATATTATCAAGATCTGGTTTAGGATTGTTATCTGTCCCTCCATCTTTTTCTTTCCAGACATTTTCGCAAAGATGACTTTAATACATAAACAAATAATTGCTATGGTGGGGTATTTTGCTTGTGGTGCTTTTATTTTTTTTTTCCTTCTGATTTTCTTTATTAAAGCATGTGTGGTTACTCACGATTTTCTTTATTAAAGCATATGTGGGTACTCATTTGAAATGCATTGACAAGTAGATGCAATTCAAATGAGGCAACCTATGCCTTTATAAAGCAGACAAAAGGTACACTGGCTGTAGTCTGAAGACTACAGGATTGCTTGACTGCCTATGGGGTACGTGCAGTAATTAGGTAGAATACAGTAAGTTAAAGTTTCATACATAAAAGTATGTTCTTGAAAGTTAGGTATGGAAATGAATAACCTGTGGCGGGGAGTGTGGGGGTTGGGGTGGGGGGGGGGGGTTGGGGGGTGTTGAAAACTGAAGGAGTGAAAGATTGTGACTGAGAGCCTCTATCTATCTATCAATCTATCTATCTGTCTGTCTGTCTGTCTGTCTGTCTGTCTGTCTACCTACCTACCTACCTACCTACCTACCTACCTACCTACCTACCTACCTACCTACCTACCTACCTACCTACCTACCTACCTACCTACCTACCTACCTACCTACCTACCTACCTACCTACCTACCTACCTACCTACCTACCTACCTACCTACCTACCTACCTACCTACCTACCTACCTACCCACCTAACCTACCTACCTACCTACCTACCTATGTACCTACCTACCTACCTGTCTGTCTGTCTGTCTGTCTGTCTGTTTGTCTCTTTATCTGTCTAACTGTCTATCAGTCTGTCTATTTATTCATCCTCCGGCAACTCATTATGAAGAGGTCCTTCATGCACTTTTTGCAGAAGCATCCTGAAAAAAAAAAGTGAGAGTGAAAACTGTATCAGACTGGGCCATTTCAATGTCAGCATACATCACCTCAAGATATTATAAGCCTTATTTGAGCGGTTCACCGCGAGATCGACCTTCAAAAGAAAGACAACTAGGAAAAAAAATTGTTTGAAACAGACTATAGCTCGTCCTAGTTGTCCCCCCTACCAAGCGTCCTGTTTCTAGGTGACCAAGATCGGGTACCAGTCACGCACTGGCTCCCTTCCGTCCACGCCACCGTAAGCAACCAATCAGGACGCGCCAGGCACACTCCCGCCAAAGCACGCACCAAGCGTGCGGCACGCCCAACGCATGCGGTAGACATTGTTACTATAAAGGGTAGACGCAAGGTAGAAAACATCACTATTTTTTGGTCGCTTGCGAGGTCAGCACCTTCTGTATAGATTACGACGTTTGGATTTGGAAAGAAGTATTTTTCGCTAGAACAGATAAGTCTGTATCTTTATTTTCACTAAAGCTTTTCTTTGTAGCCCATATCAGTAGTAAGATGTTGTGCATTAATTGCAAGCAAACTAAACTTCCGGCAGACAGCCATGTTTTAGATGTTGCGGGTTTTCGCAACTATCTCCTTGTGCCAGGTCTGCCAATTGGGCTTCAGAGATCTGGGAAGAATTACCCCACTTCCCCTCTTATGTATCTTCTGGTCGGGGGCAGGCTCAGGGATTCCCTTCTTGTACACTGGTGAAAATAATTTTCAATTGAACTCTGAGCCTGCTCCAGATTTGGAAAACAGACGTAGGGGACCCCAGGTTGCCGTAACTGTCACTAGTAATGAATGCTTGACTAGGGGACCTCGCCCCGCCCCCAGCGATGCTTCCCGACGGAAGGCAACGCAGGGGGCGTTGGCGAACCCCTGTTCCGGCGGAAATTCCGAACCTAGGTACCTGCCGGGTTATTGTACACCTTATAGGTATGTTAGCTCGGCGGCCTTTAATACGGCGGGCTGATTCCCAAGTAATGTAACTGTGCCTTCCTCTCAATTTTCTTGGCAGGAAGGCGCAGATCAGGGGGCCTTTTATTGGCCTTATTTTTATTCCTGGGGTTCATGGGATGGCTTTAGTGGGTATGGTTATTACCCCAACTTATATTTGCCCTGTCCCGAAGCCGTTCCTAGCTCGTCCAGTTCAATCTGTTTACCAGGAGAATGGTTCTCTCCCTTTAGTTCCTGGCATTCGTACCACACCAAATATCCAGGTAACAGGATCTGTTTCTCATACTTCTCCTGCGGTGAATTCATTTAGGAATCCAAAACCTATTCAAAGTGGTAAGGCCAAAGTATCTCTTTCCACTGTGCCTACTATTAGTAAGGCTTCTCAACATAATAATACTATAGCCATTCCTACTTGCTCGGTATTATGTTTCAGGAAGGTTCATTTTCAGATTCTTTGATAGCGGAACCAGTTATTGGTACTACCAACTTGGGTAAAAGTAGAAATAGTAAGAATAGACTGGGTACCTCTTCCACATCATCTGCTCTTCCTTCAGTCAGGGTAAGTCAGAATGTTAATGAAGCCTTCGGGCATTTGTTTACGGAGGTACAGAATAGCAGCAAGGTTCCATTTGCTGACTATTCATCTGTAAGCGCACTGGGATCTGTAGAGGACGATGTCCCTATAGGTCCTAGTGTTTCTGCAGCCAGACCTTTTGTGGCTATTCCTGCTTTGAGCAGGGATAGTTCTTTAGGTCTTACAGCTACGCCATTGAGGGTAACCAACCCCTCACGTAGCACCCCTGACATTGCCTCAGCCATATCCCAGGCAGTATTGAGGACTCTATCAGGGTTGGGCAACTTGGCTTCGTCAGTGGATCTCCCTTCTGTTGCTGAAGAAGGGGAGGGGCAAACTTTCACGGGTCAGTCTGGATCCACTGGCAATGGTCGCGACCATGTTCGGACCATTAGCCAAGACCCCCGGGCTCCATATCATGGATGTGATTATGTCCCGGACCAGGCTCTGTCAGAGAGTTCATTAAGTTCTTCTCAAAAGAGCCAGTCTCATGAGCCTGCCACAAACTACCATGAGACACTGGAGGAAGTTTACTCCCTTTTGGGAGACCTTTGCCCCAAGGCTGACCAAACTCAAGACAGTGCGCGAGTCCATTCCCTGCTTGAGTCTATTTTGGACCAGCCTACTTCCTCCAGGTCAACACTTCCAGAATCCTCAACAGTGAACCAGTTGATGGGGAAGCTGTTTGACAACACCGCAGAGGCTAGAAATAATCCAAATTGGTATGTACCTAAGAAAACAATTGATTACAATTGATTACCTTGCTCGACCACATTCTTACGCTTGTCATACGGAATTTTGGCCGAGTGAGATACCCACCCTTGATGCTGACGCTGGCAGGCTAGGCATCTCAGTGGGCAGATTCGCCTCTTTACCAGTGGCTCATTTAGAGTACCTGGAGCGGTTAGCAAGGAGAGCGGTGGCCATCAGTTCACATTGTGATTTTTGGTTCGGCTGCATTTCAGGCCCTCTGCGCAGAGCATGTTGACCCGGATGTTCTGCGTAGTCTACTTCTAGCAGTGAACCGCTCTGCTAAGCACATCATGGCCCTAGGCCTATCTGTGTCTGCTGTGCTGTTGCATCAGTGCTGTAACGCTGCTCTAAATACCTTTAATTTACTTTTATCTCATAACAAGGACAATCTTAGAGCAGCTCCTCTGAATTCTTCCTCTCTTTTTGGGTGTAAAATAGAGGAAGTTTTCAGAGCAAATTTAGACGATAGACATCATTCCCTCCTGAGAGCAAATTATTCAGGAGTATCGGCCAACAGAAAGAGACCTTCCTCCTCTACTTTTAATTCAAATCCAGCGAAGAAGTCTAGGTGGGAACCAAAAGCTAACCGGGTTCCCACTTCCACTTCTTTTTCGTCTGCTGTCTCTTTCAAATGGTTTCGATCCACCAAGGGGGGCCGTGGTGGATCATCTTCTTTCAGGGGGGGGCCCGCTAGGAGGAGTAAATGACATCATCAGGGCCCTTCCATCTGCACCTCATCCTTCTCTTCCGGTGGGAGCTCGTTAAATTTTTGTGGAGGCTTGGTCAGCCATAACTCGGGATTCCTGGGCCCTTTCTATTCTCCGGAAGGGCTACAGGATTCCTTTTGCAAGGGAACCTCCATTATCGTTGTCTCCAATTCTGTTCCCGGTAGCTCAACAACATTTAAATCTCTTGAGGGAGGGGGTGCAGATTCTACTGGAAAAGAAGGCTGTAGAGATTGTGAGAGATACCACCTCTCTACAGCCGGATTTTCTTAGTGAAGAAGAAAACCGGCCGTTTTTTCGTCTCATTATAGACCTATCATCGCTCAACAAAATGATGAAGGTAGATTACTTTCAAATGGAAACTGCGGCCTCCATTCGGAGAGCTATTCCTCCAGGGGCTTGGGCGGTTTCTATAGACTTTATGGACGCATACCTCCATATTCCTATTCATCCAGCGTCTCGCAAGTACCTGAGATTTTCCCTAGAAAGCACTATATACCAATTTCGGGCGCTTCCATTCAAAATCTCAACAGCGCTTTTCGTTTTTACAAACTTGATGGAGATTGTGGCGGGACATATTCGATCTCTAGGACCAAACATTTACCAATATTTCGACGATTGGCTTGTCCATCGTCTTTCGCAGGAGTCCCTACTGTCCGACTTTTCAGTAGCTTGGGAAATCATTACAAGTCTGGGTCTAATACCAAATCCTCTGAAATCAGACCTAGTTCCATCTCAGGACTTCGTGTATGCAGGAATGAGGTTCCTGTCTCACATTGGCATTGTCAGAGTTCCAGAAGAGTCATCAAAATTCTTGTCCTTCTATTTCGGGTTCTACAGGTTCAATTCATTACCGCCCGAGAATTTTTGTCCATGTTGGGATCACTCAATGCTGCAGCAGATTTAGTTCAGTTGGGTCGCCTTCATATGAGACCTCTTCAGTTCCATCTTCTGGCCAACTGGAAACCTCACCGCGACAGTTTGGTCCAACCTATTCCAATATCCCATTCATGTCGTGTAGCAATCAAATGGTGGATGAATCCTTCCATTTATGTAGCTGGAATTCCCATTGTTATACCAGCCCCAGATTTCCATCTGTTTTCAGATGACAGCCATTCGGGCTGGGGCGCACATTTAGAACCCCTAGGTCTAGAGGTTCAGGGACTGTGGGATGTTGCTTCCCAAGACCTTCACATCAACAATTTGGAGTTACGAGCAGTTTTCCTAGCACTCCAACATTTTCAGAGTCACATTTACAATTCTGGCGTGATGGTAGCGTCAAACAATTCATCAGTAGTGGCTTACCTCAAGAAGCAAGGGGGTACCCACTCTCCATCTCTGTGCATGCTAGTGTGGGAGCGCCTTACTGGTGTCATCATAGGAATATTCACATTCAAGTCGGGCATATTCCAGGGAAATTGAATGTTTTGGCAGACAGCCTGTCTCGCCCAGACCGAATTCTCCCCACCGAATGGTCTCTAGATCGTGAGATAGCTACCCAAATTTTCAGTCTTTGGGGTACTCCTCAGATAGATCTTTTCGCCACCAGATTAAACCATCTTCTGCCCCTGTTTGTTTCTCCAGTACCGGACCACAGGGCTTGTGCAGTGGATGCTATGTCACTAGAATGGAAAAACCTATTCGCATACGCATTTCCTCCATTCAAACTTGTTCCCCTGGTTCTAAACAAGATGAGGGATTCCAACAGTCGGTTCATTCTCATAGCCCCGTGTTGGCCTCAAAGGAGCTGGTTTTCAGTCATTTTGAGTCTCATAATAGACTTTCCCAGGGAACTTCCGGTTCATCGGGGTTTGGTATCACAACATCAGGGAAAAGTACACCATCAGAATCCAGCTATGTTGCATCTTCACGCTTGGAAGTTGTCAGGAGTCAAATCAGAGGTAGACACATTTCTGAATTCGCTACCCAGTGTATCTATCAATCCCGCAGAGAGTCTACGCTCAAGGTCTACTCTGCAAGGTGGAAGATGTTCTCGGATTGGTGTTTGCAAAGGGAAGTTAATCCTGTCGATCCCGCTTTAAAATGATTTGGTAGATTTTTTTGCTACCTTTTTAACACACTGAAATTATCGGTAGCTTCTATTAAAGGCTACCGCTCCGCCATCTCAAATACACTGAATTTTTTCAAATCAGCAGACTGTACGGCGGACCCAATCATTTCAGATCTTATTAAAGGTTTTGCCCTGAGAAAACCGGTTTCCAGATCTCTTACGCCCAAATGGAATTTGACTTGTGTTCTTTGGTCTCTTAATAAAGCTCCTTATGAACCACTAAAGACTGCTGACATCAAATATATCACGCTTAAAGCAGTGTTTCTTCTTACATTTGCGGCTGCTAGAAGAAGTGAGATTCATGCTCTGTCAATTGAGGAAGGCTGTTTTAGGTATGACCTCAACTCTGATTCCATTACCCTCCTCACACAACCTGGGTTTTTAGCAAAAAACCAGCTTCCAGAGTCATTACCAGAACCTATTGTTATTCCAGGTCTTTCTCAGTTTTGTGGTTCTGATACGGATATTAGACTTTTGTATCCGGTCAGAGCTGTTAGAGCTTATTTGTCCAGAGTGATGCTAAGAGATCGGGAAGGAAGAGACTGTTTTTTACCACTGAAGGACTCTAAAGATATTTCACCTTCCACTATTTCTTGTTTGATCTGTGACGTTATCAAACTGGCTTATGCAGATTTATCATCTTCGGATCTGTCATTCATGAAAATCTCGGCTCATGAATTTAGAGCTTTGTCTTCGTCTTGGGCTTATTGGAATTCTGTCGCCCTTGAGGATGTGGTAAGGGCTGCATATTGGCGTACAAATAGTAACTATTCTTCATTTTACTTTAGATATTTGGCCCCAATTAGGCAGGATACATCGTCATTGGGACCTCTCGTGGCGGCGCAGTCTATTACTGGCTGCCATCGTTCTGTATCTTAAGTCTCTTCACAATATTTTAAGCCTGCTTGAATCCGGTGTGAAACTTTTCTTCAAAGGATCTGTCTTATTCTTCTCCATCAATGGATATTGGCATTCGACCCGCAAGCATACCTACAATGCAAAAATATTCCCCTAAAAATACTATGAATTACCAGGGGACTGCTGAACTTCACCGGATTCCAGCATGGGTGAGTAGAGATTTATATTGTTTTTATTATTACCTTCCCACCTATGCTTATTATTCAGGCTTATAATATCTTGAGGTGATGTATGCTGACATTGAAATGAAATTTTTAAAGTAAAATTAATTTCAATTAAAGCATACTCACCTCAAGATATTATCAAATGTCCCTCCTCCCACCCCGCTTTCATTGTTAAATTTTATTGCTCCCAAAAAATAGGGATGTTTTCTACCTTGCGTCTACCCTTTATAGTAACAATGTCTACCGCATGCGTTGGGCGTGCCGCACGCTTGGTGCGTGCTTTGGCGGGAGTGTGCCTGGCGCGTCCTGATTGGTTGCTTACGGTGGCGTGGACGGAAGGGAGCCAGTGCGTGACTGGTACCCGATCTTGGTCACCTAGAAACAGGACGCTTGGTAGGGGGGACAACTAGGACGAGCTATAGTCTGTTTCAAACAATTTTTTTTCCTAGTTGTCTTTCTTTTGAAGGTCGATCTCGCGGTGAACCGCTCAAATAAGGCTTATAATATCTTGAGGTGAGTATGCTTTAATTGAAATTAATTTTACTTTAAAAATTTCATTTTAAATTGGCTAACGTAGGCTCACAATAAGCTGTTGTAAGTTTGTCATCTGTTTTTCTGGGGGTGTTACTGAAACTGCTAGGTCAGTTTTTTGACCACATAACTTGTGGGGCTCTGAGACAGAGAAATGGGTTGACTTGGACGTAAAACCTCAACTCAGTCAATCTAAGACAGAGGGTGTAAAAAAATCTGCACGGAGGGTAATGTTGCACATAGCGGCAGATAAATGGAGTATATAGATGATAATTTTTACATAAATTTTGCATATAAACATACAATGTGTCTCTTGTGGGTAGTCACAAGTTCTGCTGTAGATAATTGGATGGCAGAGTTGATCAACATCCTGCTCAGTTTGATAGAGAGGACTTGTTAAGGGGGAGTATTTGGTGATAATTCTGGGATAATTTTCTTCAGTTCTCCATAAAAAACATACATTGCGAGGCACTTCTAATGAGTACCCACAACGTATGTTTTTATGGAGAAATAAGAAAAATTATCCCAGAATTACAGTCAACCCTCTTTATTCCGACACACGATACGACGACAAAATTTGTTATAATGACACTTTGAATGTCACGAATTCTTCGCTCAGGAGGTGACAGTTAATGAGAAATTATGTAAGAATATTGCATTAAACGTCAAGCAGCATATGTTTTGGATATTTGTTAGAATTCTAACAAATATCCAAAACATATGTTCTGTGAGGAGATAAGAATAAAACAAGGTCTTTCTTACATATTCTGTCCATTAAGGATTCTTTACAACAGCAAATTCACTTTAATGGCAACATCTTTGGGCACAAATGAAGTTGTTGTAACGAGAGTTCACTGTATTACCAAATGCTTGTCTTTAACAAGTCCTCTGTCAGATATCTTAGATGCATAGCTCCAGCTAAAACTTTTTTTCAACCAAATAAATATTGATATTTTTCTTAATTCTTCATGACAACATATGATTTGAGTCTTACTAGAAAGTGCCTCGCTGAGGTGCTTCTAATGAGTACCCATAATTTATGTTTTTGTGGAGAAATAAGAAAAATATTTACCTGATACCCAGTCTCATCTGGAGCTGTATTCAGAATCACACCATTTGCCAATCCAGCACAGCTTTTAGGTGTATCAGCAGGTAGTAAAAAGGAATTGTTCAAATTTTAGGACAAGTATGGTGAGGACTTAATTATTGTCCTAATATTTAGGATAAAAACAGAACATTAAAAAAAGTTTCACACTTCATAACATAGCTACAGATAAGAGGGGGTATCCACATAATATTTTTTCTTATTTCTCGACGAATACATATGTTGTGGGTACTCATTAGAAGCGCCTCGCCGAGGCACTTCTAATGAATACCCACAACATATGTTTTTATTGAGAATAAGAAAGATATCAGCATTTTTTGGATGAAAAAAGCGGCTTATTTATTGCTATGCATAACTTACTAATTCTTGTGACAAGTAAGCTAAATAAAATGTATCTTGTTTGATCGCCAGATAAAAGGGTATCCCAATAATATTTTCACAGCTCAAGCTAACACACGTTTCTCAATAAAAAAACACATACTTTTCTCATTTCTCAACAAAAGCATATGCTGTGAGTACTCATTAGACAGGCCTCTCAGAATTGCCTTAGTCATAGCTCCGGGTAAAGCACTCTTTGCATCAGAAAAATACAGGGCCCAGTTGTTCAAAGCTTTGTTAGCTTAACAAACTTATTAGTTGTCAACGTGTGAACTGCTCTAGTAAGTACAATATCCAATTTACAGGTATTTTTGCTGAGAAAATGTGAGTACCAGTAGTTTTGCAAATGCAACTTTTGCAAATGCAAAAGCTACTCACATTTTTCAGCAGAAATATTAGTGTATATGCCATATTTAATGATCAAAGTTTTAACTATACATTAAACTAACGACATAGTTAGTTTTGAACAACTCGGCCCTGTTATTTTAGCTTATTTTTGCATGAAAACATGTTATTGGTACCCATTAGAATAGAAAAACAGCATGGGGATACCTCTGTTATCTGGAGATATGCTTAGTTGTTCTAACATGCTTTGCTGGACAAGATGCCACAAATGAAAATAAATAACCCATATTACATAGGCCTAGATAAGAGTAGGTATCAAGTTGATATTTTTCTCATTTCTCCACGAAAACATATGTTGTGGGTACTCATTAGAAGCGCCTCGGCATGGAGAAATAAGAAAAATGTTATTACTTTTGGATTGAAAAAAAAATGCCTTAATTACAGCTATGCATAACATACATTCTTATAGAGAAATGAAAAAAAATAAAAAAAAATAGCAACAGTTCTATCCTACACTTCATTCAGTGCATATACATAGCTCCAGATATGAAGGGGTGTCCACATGATATTTTTCTGTGAAAACATACGTTGTGGGTACTTATTGGAAGGGCCTCGATGAGATGCTTCTAATGAGTACCAAAACATATATTTTTATGGCGAAATAAAAAAAAATATTATTTTTGGGTTTAATTACCCTTGTCCTGCTGAACCTGACTATATCCTGCCTTTGCAAACAGCATAGATCCAGATCAGTTGGCTTCAGAAGAAGCCAACTGATCTGGATCAGCACTGTTTACCATTTAGTATGTGAATATATCAACAATCTGGATCAAGTAATCTGATTGGCTGAAAATTAGAAATGTAAATGGCATCTTAATTTATTCAGCAGAACAAGAGTTAAAAGAGCTATGAATTATAAATTATGGTCATCACTTTATCAGCTTGACATTTCTTTGAGTTTATGTTTAATTACATGTCAGCCTTTTTTGGTCATTTTGTGTTAGAGAAAGGGGACAAAAGAGCTAATAGAGAAGAGGCAAGAGAAATAGAGGAGTTGAGATGAAAAGTGAATAACAGTGCAGAAAAAGAAGAATTACTTACATGCTCCCCCCCCCAGTGATTCAGCTAGACCAAAATCAGTTCCGAACATTTTGTCCAAATGGCAGCTGGTCCCCCCCCCCCTCCAAATGATTCAGCTAGACCAAAATCAGTTCCGGACATTTTGTCCAAATGGCAGCTGGTTCTTCCGGACATTCTGAAATTTTCTTGGACAAATTATAAAAGCTAGAAAATCACTTTACTGTGGATTCAGCAGTGGGCTGGCGTCGTTATCGCCATTTCCCTTGCAGAATTCAGTTTGGTCACTACTTGATTTCTGCATGAAAAATGTCAACTTTTTTGCTTTCTAGGGTGCATGTTTTTGTGCGATGTTATGTCCAGCCCTTTAAAAAATCACAAGTATAATATTTTGCCTCGCATGTGGTGTCACATGTAAACAAACTAGATTAGATCAAGGGAAGTAACTCAAAGAGGATTCGGCCTTATCTACGTTTCGGCCAAACAAATTAGACTGGTTCACTCTGTTTGCGGACGCAAAACTAACGGGCATTACTGAAAATCACAAAAAAGTCAATAATGTTTGATAAGCAGTCCAGTACATCTTAGATTGACCAGTCATCGGTCGTTTTACAAGATAAAGATCGGCATCGAAAATAAACTGTAACCAACAGTAGAAATCCATATATTACAAGCCAAAAATGGCAATCGGACAATTTGTCCAACCAGGTCAGAAAAGTTTCGGACATCTGGAAATTTCAGCAGATTATGGCCGATGACCGACATCGAACTGAATCCCTGCCCCCATACCCCATCTGCTGCAAGTACAGCGGCCCTTACAAACCACCCTACTTACTACCATCCACCCAACTAGATGTCTGTTATTTTTTTGTCCTTGAGAACATGTATTATGCACTGAGGTGCGTCTAATAAGCATGAGGTGCTTCTAATGAGCACCCAAAACATATGTTTTCAAACATGTGGGATCTTCATTAGGAGTGCCTCCGTGAGTACCCACAACAAAGCTTTCCATGGAGAAACATGATTAATATTAACCCTTGTCCTGCTGAACCCGGATATACCCTGCCTTTGCAAACAGTGTAGATCCAGATCAGTTGGCTTCTTCTGAAGCCAACTGATCTGGATCTACACTGTTTGCTATTTAGGCTATGAATTTATATCAATAATTTGGATCAAGTAATCTGATCAGCTGAAAATTAAAAGTGGGTGTGGCATCTTAATTTATTCAACATGTCAAGGGTCAATCTTGATACTCCTCTTATCTGGGGCTGTATGAAAAATTCATAGCTCCAGATAAGAGTGGGTATCCAGATAATATTTTTTTTATTTCTCCGCAAAAACATATATTGTGGGTACTCATTATAAGCACTGTGACATACCACAACATATGTTTTCGTGGAGAAATAAGAAAAATACTGGTATTTTCCAGTGGAAAAAAGCGTCTTATCTGGAGCTTTGAATATCCTGAGGTTCAGGAGTGAAGTCGTATGTTTATTGGCATGATATTGATACTATATGGCTAAAAATGCTCAGTAATTATATCAGTGAATGACATTTTAGCCAGAGCATGACAAAACCTACTATAAGACCTGTGTGAGTAGCAAAGACTCAGATCAGCCTGTATGGCTAGTATGGCTAGGGTTCTCGTTCATCCCTCTTTGGATAGCCTGGAGACTGTAAAAGGCACATGCGATCAGCGAAGACTCTGATCAGACTATGCGCAGGCTGATCTGAGTCTTTGCTGGTCACACAAGCCTTACTGTAGGATTTTAACTTCGTAATACATTAACTTATAGATAATGTGCTATTCTATTCTGTTATTCACCCCCTCCACAGAAAAAACGACCTTTCAGTCGTTATAAAGTCTTAATTCAGAAGGTCCCTTTAAACAGTTACCTGTATGACGTAGTTCCTCCCGCTCAAATGATCACGTGTCAGTTTCTTTTCTGTGGACTTTGAATGTTCAAGGATTATTATTCTGTGTTAGAAAAAATGGATTAAAATTATTCTACACGGTTAAAATTTTTATATCCTTGACTTTCTCTGGTTCTATATTCACTCCTTCTACTATCTATGTACTTATTTTCGAAATATCAATCTTAGATTTCTTGTTTTCTCAATGTTAAATTTCTTCCTTTGTTTCCGCGTCAGTCGATGCATTTCGCCCGCGGCAACTGTGGCCATTTAAAAGCTAAATGGGATACACATTTATCTTGTCTAACTTGTAATTCTTGCACACGTATCTCTCCGTGTTATATTTGTAGTTCCTGGACAGAAAAAGTTTGGAACCTAGCAGAAAGAAGATGCCTTCATGCTACTAGAAAATCAGTTATGACGCAGAAGAGAAAACAGAAGAAATCAAAGAAATCCAAGAAGTCCCAGTCAGACATGTCTGACAACGGGACAGTTGATGGGAGCACCGCCCCTCATAGCTTTACTGCTCGGGGCAGGACCCATCAAGGTGGCAGCCTGGCGGACTTAGAGTCTGACCGGGCACTAAGCCCACCAGTCACCAGTCACCAGTCAACCAGTCAGCCAGTCACCAGTCATCCAGTCACTGGGCATCTTATCTCCATTCATCCAGTCACCGGTCATCCAGTCGCCAGTCAACCAGTCACCAGTCAACCAGGCACCAGTCAACCAGGCACCAGTCAACTAGGCTCCAGTCAACCAGGCATTGGTTTACAGTCATTCGCGTATGACCTACAAACACAAATTCCGCCTGGTTATATTCCTATAAATGTGCCTGTACAAAGCTACGCTCCGTCCATAAGTAGCCATATTTCACATGGTAGTGTCCACAGACTATCCAATGTCTTTATTCCTGGTTACGAACGTTCTGATAGACTAGAACTTCCTAATCCAGCTTCTTCCTCTAGACAGATTATTCCACTCAAACCTGATTTTTCGCAGGTCTCAGATCCGAGTGTAATGATTGAGCCTCCTAATTCAAATGATTTATCTATCTCCAGACCTTCAAGGAAGGATCAGTCAAAAAGAGAGCATAAATCTAAAAAGAGAAGAAGACATCGATCGTCCTCTTCTTCTATCTCTACTTCCAGATCAGACTCTTTGAGTTCTTCTCGGCGAAAGAAAAATTCAAAGAGATCTAAGCACTCTCATAAAAAGAGAAGAAGACGATCGATGACGCCTTCTTCTTCATCAAATTCCTCCCAATCTCAACTTGACATTGGTAGATATACAAGGGCTCATAAATCTCCCCAGGTTGTTCAAACGCCAACTCTAATACAACCTGAGGAGACTAATTTTAGTCAAATCACTAATCAACCTATTAATTACGATCAGATTCAGCCGAATCTCACTCAACAGAATAAGGAGTCAGATTCGGAAACTGAATCCGAAGTCTGGTCATTTGATCATGCGATTAACGAGGTCTTCCGGCTCCTTCCTCCTGAGTTATGCCCCAAAACTCAGCAGGATCAAGCTCCATTAAAACCTCTCTCTGGGATCGAACAATTAATGGAGTCTCGTTCCACTCCATTACCTGTTCTCCCACAATCCAAATTAGTACAAAATACAACAAAATATATTCAAAATAGACTAGAATCGGACAAATGTTCAAGAGATTGGATTTGCCCGCAAAGCTTGGTTTCGGCTCTTGCTCGGACTAAATTCTACAAGAGCCAAAACCAATATTTGCCAACTGATAATATCCCTCAATTAGAAGCGGATGCGTCGCTCCTAGACATTTCTAATAAAGGAAGAGCTTCTATTCCGCTCAAGAATCTAGAAGCATGGGAAAGGAAGGCTAGAAAACTAGTTGCTATTAATTCTCATGCTGATCTATTTTCTTCAGCTGCCTTCCTTTCATTACAACAGGAATTGATGTCGGTTGCGGCCCTTTCCAGACTTCTGGAGGCCGTAGCCAAATCGATTAAACATGCTACTGCCATGTCTACACTTTTAACTACTGAATTATTCCAAGCTAGGAGGGACGCAGCCCTAGCTTCGACTAAACTACTACTCGACAATTCCACATACGAGTTAAGGAACGCTCCTATTAACTCAAAATCCTTATTTGACGGCAGGATAAAAGAAATAGCTAAATCAAACTTCGAAGCTCAACAGCAAAGGTTTCTAGCTTCTACATCCTTTCAGTCACAATCTCATTCTTATAAGCCTCCTTCGCAGAGCAGAGCTTTCAAGATACCTAAATATCCTGCTAAACAAACAACATCCAGACCTAAACCTACGCAGTCGTATAGGTCCAAAAAAATTCCTCAAAGCTCATCTTCTCACATTAAGAAAGATAATATCAAGAGGACTGGTAACATCCGTCAGTTCCCCTCCTCTAAACCTGCCTCTTCCTCCGCAAGATTATGAAGGCCCGCCCTTTCCACTGCCTGCTCTTCCGCTCGCGGACATTCCAGTGGGAGGACGATTGGCCCATTTTGCGGAAAAATGGGAGGAAATAACAGACAACAAATGGGTCCTCTCTATTGTACGAGACGGTTTCAGGATACCATTCATCAAAATTCCTCCTTTGTCATCTGTTCCGATCAGAATGAGTCAATCCTCCTCCCCGTTTCTCAGAGAAGAGATTGAAAATCTTCTCAACAAACGGGCAGTGGAAAGGGTACAGAATCCGGAAACTCCCGGTTTTTATTCCCGGATATTCCTTGTGCCAAAAAAGAAAGGAAAGTTTCGTTTAATATTAGACCTGTCTTTATTAAACCGTTACATAGAGAAACAAGCATTCAAAATGGAAACAGTCAAATCGGTAAGACAAGCGATGAGACTCAACGATTGGGCTGTCTCCATAGATTAAACAGATGCATATCTACATGTGCCGATACATCGTCAATCCAAGAAGTATCTTCGCTTCGTACACGAAGATCAAGTATATCATTTTTCGGCCCTACCGTTCGGAATGTCCCTAAGTCCGTTAATTTTCTCGAAACTGATGGACGTTATTGCAGCGTTTCTACGCCAACGTGCCATATCAGTTTTTCCATACCTAGACGATTGGCTGATAAAAAATCTGATTCACAACCGTCTGATTACTCAGACAAAGATTTGCATTCAAACTATTCAAAGCCTAGGTTTTCTGCCAAATCTCAAGAAGTCAGATCTCTTTCCTGCTCAGAAATTCACCTTCATAGGTATGGAATTTCTGATGCAACAAAATTTAGTCAGGGTTCCAGCGGATCGTGTACAGAACCTAATTCTAACAATCAAGAAAATAATGTCAGCAAAACATGTATTGGCACGAACTTTCCTTTCTCTTTTGGGCAAACTCAGTGCTGCAGCAGACCTTGTTCTCCTGGGCAGACTGCACTTACGTCCTCTTCAGATGTGCCTGCTGTCAGTCTGGAAACCTCATATTCTTCCTCTCGATCACCCGATCTCGATAAACGGCATGATTCGATCTCACTTACAATGGTGGATAAACCCCATTCGATTCGAGACAGGGACTTCAATCCATCCTCCAGACCCCAAATTCTTCCTTTATACGGATGCCAGTCATTACGGATGGGGAGCTCATTTAGAGCCGACAACACTGTCCTTTCATGGTCGCTGGACAGAAAACCAATCCCAGCTCCATATCAATATGTTAGAAATGATGGCCATACGATTAGCACTGAAACAAGCCAAAACATTTATTCACCATTCTTGCATCATGATATCCACAGACAACACAAAGGTGGTCTCATATATCAACAAACAGGGTGGCACTCATTCCCCCAATCTTTGCGTAGAAGTTTGGAAAATACTCAATTGGTGCCTGGAACAAGACATAGTTATCAGAGTACGTCACATCCCAGGCAAATTCAACATTCTTGCAGACCGCCTCTCAAGACTAGACAAACCTATCAAGACAATGGGCTCTGGATCAAACAGTTGCGAATTCAGTATTCCAGATGCTCAACTTCCCAAATGTGGATCTGTTTGCGACAAGATTCAACCACAGACTCCCATTATATGTCTCTCCAGTACAAGACTACAAAGCACTAGCGATAGATGCCCTGTCCATGGACTGGAATCATCTTCATGCATATGCTTTTCCTCCTTTTATTCTGATACCTGCTGTTCTAGAGAAAATCCGACAACATCAGTGCAGAATAGTTCTCATAGCTCCGTTCTGGCCACAACAACAGTGGTTCTCAGAACTTCTTCTTCTATTAGTGTCAGCTCCGATTCATCTGCCACTAATTCCAAGACTACTGACTCAATCCAAAGGAAGATTTGTACATCAAAACCTCCCAATTCTCGACCTTCACGCTTGGGAGTTATCAAACAATCAATCAGAGATAAGAAATTTTCACAAAACGTTGCAGATTTTGTCTCCAGATCAAGAAGAGCATCTACACAAAAAGTCTACGATGCAAAATGGACCATCTTCTCTAATTGGTGTCATACAAAAAAGGTTAATCCAATCTCGGCCCCTATTACAGTTATAGCCGATTTCTTAATCTTTCTTTTTTCGGAAAAGAAATGTCAGATTAGTACTATTAAAGGTTATAGATCTATGATCTCTAACACTTTAAAATTCAAAACTGGTAATAGAATCGGATCTAATCCAGTTTTATCTGAACTTATCAGATCCTTTGAACTTCAACGACCAGTACAAAGATCTCTTACACCTAAATGGGACTTATCGTGGGTTTTAGTATGTCTACAAAAACCACCTTTTGAACCTCTTGATAAGGCTTCTAAATTTCACGTTACTATTAAGACAGCCTTTCTCTTAGCTCTTGCCACTGCTAAAAGGTGTAGTGAAATACATGCTCTAGCTATGGATTCACAACATTTAAGATTTAATCAATCTGATGGTTCAGTTTCCTTGATTCTTAAATCTGGTTTTTTAGCAAAAAATCAGCTTCCTTCTGTTAAACCAGATCCTATTGTTGTTCCTAGTCTTGCTCGAATATGTAAATGGGAACATACTGACAGACTTCTTTGCCCCGTTAGGGCTCTGAAATTCTATCTCAAAATGACTAGCTCTTATCGCCAAAATAGAACTAGACTTTTTCTTCCTATTAAAGGCAATAAGGATATTTCTAAAGATACTATCTCGAGATGGATATCTTACACTGTTAAACTTGCCTATAGGAAACTCACTAAACGAGATATCTCTTTCCTTAAAATCAAAGCTCATGAAGTTAGAGCTCTTTCCTCTTCTTGGGCTTTCTTCGACAAAGTTCCTCTCAATGATATACTTCAAGCAGCGGTTTGGAATAGTTCATCAACTTTTGCCAAATTCTATCTCAGAGACATGTCTCAACAAGCACAGAATCTCCAAAGTTTGGGCCCCATTGTAGTGGCCCAAAAAGTGGTGGGGGGCCAACAGCAATCAGTTATGGATGTGTAGACAACGTCAACAGCCCCCCTAGACCTGATGCTATACTAGAGAGGTACTAATTATATCTTTATTATATATATATGTTAACCCTGGATTACTTTATCCTTGGTTAAAGGATCTTATTATTGCCTTAAGCACTAATTATGTCCTCATTATATATATATAAAAAATAAATCTTTTTAATAAGCCTAAATTCAGAAGTTGGGACTAACTTATTAGGAGAAATCCTCCCTCCTATTCTACAAATTCTAGCACATTATCTATAGGTTAATGTATTACGAAGTTAAAATGAAGTTTTTTTAAAAAGTAAAACATATTTTAACGAGTAATACTTAACCTATAGATAAGTATTTATCGTCCCACCTCCCTTCCCTCGCTCCTTTCTCCTAATTGTGTATTGTTTTACACATAAAAGAAACTGACACGTGATCATTTGAGCGGGAGGAACTACGTCATACAGGTAACTGTTTAAAGGGACCTTCTGAATTAAGACTTTATAACGACTGAAAGGTCGTTTTTTCTGTGGAGGGGGTGAATAACAGAATAGAATAGCACATTATCTATAGGTTAAGTATTACTCGTTAAAATATGTTTTACTTTTTAAAAAAACTTCATTTTCAAATATATTTTTTTGGATTGATGGTTTGACCCCTGCTGTGTTGGTAACATTCTTTCATGGAGATTGATCGTGAAATATTTTCTATGTCATTCTCTCCCTTTCACTGATTCAAGAAGGGCAGTTGTCAGTTTCTGGCAGAAGAATGTGCACAATACTGGTTAACCACTTAGAGGACTAAGCCTGCCCAGTAAAAGTGTGGTTAATCTGACTGCGCTCGACATGACCCCATTGGGTTGACTGGGCCTCTGAAACCTCAACACAAACAAACAGGCACTATTTTCTGAGAAAACTAGAAAAAAAAAACAAAAAAAACCCCGTTTTTGTTGTATTCCTCATTCAGCCTTCAGCATACAAAGATTTATTCTAAATATTGGGACACATTGTCATTAGCCCTTAAAATGCCAAGAAAACCTGCATCTGAAAATGTTGTCTGTTTATGTTGTCTGCTGAATATTCTTGCAAACTTTTCAAATCTATTTTTACATACAGGCAAACAGTGTGCTCCTAGAGGAGCAGTCTGATCTGGGTCCCCACTGTTTGCAAAAATGACTTTTAAAATCACAAGCAGATGAGAAAGCAGACGACAATTGTTGTGATAGGCAGTTTAAGGGTTAATTCCATACCATACTTTTCATAAAATTTGAAACAGTCCATTTTACTGCCTGTTATACTTAAACTCTTGTATGAGTGGCAGGTTCTGAGGCATCTGATCTGGGTTTAGTTATATTGTTTTCTCAGACCTGTTTATCCCAATACGTAGGGTAGATACGGTAATGTAGACAGCTTCACTTTTCTGTGCTTACTAAAAAGCCTGGCAGAACTTTACTGTCCACGGTTGTGTTTATATACAATATTATTGTATATTGTGTGCTTTTGCAAGACTTGACAGGATATGAAATTGGATTATGCAGATTGGACTGTTACAGAAGCTATCATAAATGCAAATGAAGTTAGTACAGAGTGGCTGATCAGGTCTTATTACTCCAGATAAGAGGGGTATATCTGCATATCCACTGAACACTTTTCTTATTTTTCCATAAATACATATTTTGTTAGTATTTATTAGAAGCATCTCATCGGAGCACTTCTAATGAGTACCACAACATGTTCTTGCAGAGAAATAAAAAAAAAACACCTATAGTTTTCGGTTGAAATAAGTGCTTTATCCGAAACTCTGACTCGCCTTAATAGAAGAAACGGCAGAAATATCTGAGTCAAGTGATTATCTGTTGAATAAAAAAGACAGCATATTATTTTCCATTCATAAAGATCTGTATATTGGGACATTTAGCTGTGCTCCAGAGTCCAGATCCGGACAGAGGTCTTGTTAACCCTTTTCATCATGCTGAATAAATTAAGATACCATGCCCACTTCAGCTTCAGCCAATCAGATTACTTGATCCAGGTTGTTGATAAAAATTCACATACTTATTAACAAACAGTGCAGATCCAGATCAGTTGGCTTCTTCAGAAGATCTGGATCTACACTGTTTGCAAAGGCAGAGCATATCCAGACTTTTGGATGGAGAAATGTCATACCTGGATTTTAACTTCTATGTGACCTGTTGATTGACATTGAAAATAATCTAGGTCTGTTTGGCTTAGTGTGACCTACATTTCAGCGATTTTGCCTAATATCTGGATCAGTGATTTTGCCTAATATCTGGAAGACTCTTTGATGGAGAAATTTCAAACCAGTGATATTAGTTCCATGTGATGCGATGATCAACCTCCAAATATATCTGCCGTATTTGATCTAATTACCACACATACCCCTATAAGCGCACACTCATGAAATTCCGTAGTCTTCAGATTACAGCCAGTGTACTTTTTATTTACTTTTTTATAAAGGCATATGTTGTGGGTTCTCATTTGAATTGCATTGACTTGTCGATGCAATTCAAATGAGTACCCACAACATATGCCTTTATAAAGAAAATCAGAAAAAAAATCGCATGATCATCATCAAATAAGTCCTTTTTCTGATCTTTTTATAGTGTATCCTTAATAGGTATAGGTACATATTTTATCACATCTGATTGTTCCCAGTAATTTTGAAAAACCTAAGCGCACAGTGCGGTAATTAGGTCGAATACAGTAGTTCAGTGTTCCATGGAACACATAGATTTGCATTAAAATTTGTAGAGGGATGTGTGACTTATATTCAGACTCACAAAACTTATTGTATTTGGGATAGAATCATATAAAAATACTAAATACACCTTTGATGTGTTAATGTGAAAACATAGGTAGACCAGGCGTGAGCAGGCGAGCTATGCTGTCATGTGACAGCTCTTGTCTATTCTATATTTTTTTCTCTATTTTTTTTCTGCTACACTTTGTGTTTAAAAGCTTGAGCTTATCAACAAAACAATGAACACAGCTGCAAGTTTGTTCAATCCTTGTGAATTGGTAATTGCTTCCTTATTTAGTCTGGAGTAAGCGGGTCAGCTGGAGCTTCAGATAAGCAGAGTATTGAGGACAATTTTCTTGTTTCTCAACAGCTACTATATCTGCTTCTGGGATCTTGTGAGGGTCACCTAATGAGAAATACCCTTAACCCCGACCCATTTTTAGCTCACCTGAGCTCTGCTCAGGATGAGCTATTGTGATCACTTTTCGTCCGTCGTCCGTCCGTCCGTCCGTCCGTCCGTCCGTGCGTCCGTCCGTCCGTGCGTCCGTCCGTTAACATTTTCAAACGACTTCTCCTCTGAAACCGCTGAGCCAATTTTGCTCAAATTTCATATGGAGCCTCCTTAGGGTGGGGGAACGAAAAATTGCTAAAATGGTCGCGGTCCGTTGACCAAGATGGCCGCCACGCCCATATATGGTAAAAACCTTTAAAAATCTTCTTCTCCAGAACCGAGAATGCCTTGGGGCTGAACCTTTACAGGAATCATCGGGGACGGGAGGTCTACCAAAATTGCTAAAAGAATTGTCGTACGTTGACGTTTGACCTTTTTACGGCAAGGTCAAGTTTGCTTCCCTATGCATTTGTATGGGAAAAACCTTTAAAAATCTTCTTCTCCAAAACCGAGCATGCCTTATGGCTGAATCTTTGCATATATCTTTGGGAACAGGAGAGCTACCAAAATTGCTAAAATAATGGTCGTACATTGACATTTGACCTTTTTACGTTAAGGTCAATTTTGCTTCCTTATGCATTTGTATGGGAAAAATGACCAGAATTTCAAACAACTTCTCCTCTGGAGCCTCTGGGCCAATTTTGCTCAAATTTCATATGGAGCCTCCTTAGGGTGGGGGAACAAAAAATTGCTATAATGGTCACGGTCCGTTGACCAAGATGGCCGCCACGCCCATATATGTTAAAAACCTTTAAAAATTTCTCCTTCAGAACCGAGAATGCCTTTGGGCTGAACCTTGGCAGGAATCATCGAGGACGGGAGGTCTACCAACATTGCTAAAAGAATTGTCGTACGTTGACGTTTGACCTTTTTACGGCAAGGTCAAGTTTGCTTCCCTATGCATTTGTACTTTAAAAATCTTCTTCTCCAAAACTGAGCATGCCTTATGGCTGAATCTTTGCATATATCTTCGGGAACAAGAGGGCTACCATAATTGCTAAAATAATGGTCGTACATTGACATTTGACCTTTTTACGTTAAGGTCAATTTTGCTTCCTTATGCATTTGTATGGGAAAAATGTTCAGAATTTCAAACAACTTCTTCTCTGGAGCCTCTGGGCCAATTTTGCTCAAATTTCATATGGAGCCTCCTTAGGTAGGGGGAACAAAAGATTGCTAAAATGGTCACGGTTCATTGACCAAGATGGGCGCCATGCCCATATATGGTAAAAACCTTTATAAATCTTCTTCTCTAGAACAGAGGATGCTTTGGGGCTGAATATTTGCATAAATCATCGGGGACAGGGGGTCTACCAAAGTTGCTAAAATAATGGTCATACATTGACATTTGACCTTTTTACGGCAAGGTCAAGTTGCTTCCTTATGCATTTGCATGGGAAAAAACATTTAAAAATCTTATTCTCCAAAACCGAGGATGGCTTGTGGCTGAATCTTTGCATATATCATCTGGAACGGGCGGTCTACCAAAGTTGCTAAAATAATTGTCATACATTGACATTTAACCTTTTTACGGCGAGGTCAAGTTTGCTTCTGTATGCATTTGTATGGGCACCATACATTTGTATGGAAAAAATGTTGATAATTTCAAATGGCTTTTCCTCTGAAGCCTCCGGGCCAGTGTTGCTTAAATTTCATGCGGAGCCTGGTGGGCAGGAGAATGAAAGATTGCTAAAATGGGTATGGTCCATTGATCAAAATGGCTGCCATGCCAATATATGGTAAAAACCTTTAAAAATCTTCTTCTCCATAACCAAATAAGCCCTGGGTCCTAATCTTTGCACAAATTATAGGGGACAGGAGATCTACCAAAATTGCTCAAATGATGGTTTATGTTGACATTTGACCTTTGTGTGGGCCATATACATTTATATTGAAAGTATCGAAGTGACTTGTAGATCAACAGTAGTTAAAATTGTTCTGATTGGAAATCTAAGATGGCCATCATCTGATTTATATTTATAATATGTCCCTGCCACTGTGCTGTTTACATGTATAAAATCAAGATTCTTCAGAAACCACTTAGCTAATTTCCACCAAATTTCACATTGATCCTTCTGTTGAAATGTGATTGATAGTTTATTCATGATCATGCTCCGTTGACTGTCAGGCCCATATATTCTTCTTCAAAACTAAGAACTGCTCAAATGATGATATTTTCATTAGTTGCGATGATAGGATTGGATAAATGTTGCATAACATCTGCATGTCTGCAGTGGCTATGTCACTCAGGTGAGCGAATCGTGGCCCGTGGGCCTCTTGTTTAGTTTTTAGTCTGAACACCATATTTACCCTGAGTATTCTGACACCTCAGCTACTTGTTCTAAAATTTGAACAAGTACAATTTACTACCCAGTGTTGTGTCTAAAAATTGCTGGTTGAGTGGCAAACAGTTAGGCTCTGATGAGACGCCGTAGAATGCGGCGTCTCCACTGTTTGCTCAGCTTGTCTGTGGGGTGGTTGGGTGGTGCGAAGGTGTCATGTATCTTGTGTCACCGGGGCGTCCAACTGATATTGGCTAACAGTTGGGCAAGGCCTGCTATCCTTGTAGCGGGTAAGGGTAGAGGGGGATGTTTTTACTTCTTCTGTTTCTTCACTTTCATTCCTGTTCCTCTTTCTTCCCTGTTACTCTCTTTCATCTCTTCTACTATCTCTTCTATCTCTTTTCTCCCTTTCTCTGGTAGATGACACAAAATGACCCACAAGGGTTGATGTGTCATTAAACCCCAACACAATCAATCAATCAGCTTGTCTGTCTGAATACATACGGTAAATATGGTAAACTCATCCACACTATATTGGTAGAGTTGAATTTCATTTTTCAGATATCTCAGGCCATGTGATTTTAATAGAGATTCCTATAGAAAAATGGCTAAACTATTTGCAAACAGCGGAGACTCTGATCAGATTCCACTTCTGCCGCATCTGATTTGGGTCTACACTGTTTGCCAATTACCCTTTTTGGGGTCTACAGACTAAAATGGTTTATAAAGTGCCAAGCAAAATTTGTAGCAGACACAATTCGAATTTTCTTTTCTTTTTTTCTTTTTTTCAGAGAAAATAAGTCTTGATATTTCATGTAAAACATTTGCTTGGCAGACAAATCACAAAAAATGTCAAGATGTATTTTCTTTGAATAATAATAATAATAATAAAAAATTCAAAATGTTAGCCCTTTAAGGGTAATTCCTGCTGATCCCAGATAGGTCCTGCCTTTGCAAACAGTGTAGATCCAGATCAGTTGGCTTCTGAAGGAAGCCAACTGATCTGAATCTGCACTGTTTGCCATTCAGTATTTGAATTTGTATACTAAGCCTGCCCAGTAAACGTGTGGTTAGGTAAACTGACCGCGCTTGACATGACCCCATTGGGTTGACTCGGCCATCCTCAACACAAACAAACTTTGAATTTGTATCAACACTCTGGATCAAGTAATCTGTTTGGCTGAAAATTAGAAGTGGGCGTGGCATCTTAATTTATTCAGCAGGACAAGGGTTAAAATTTAAACAGTTGCATTTTACTACCTGTTGGTGTAAAAACTGCAGGGTGAATGCAAACAGTGTAGACCCAGATCAGAAACCTTGAAAAACCATGTCTGATCTGGGTCTACCCTATTTGATCATATCTGTTTGTCCCAATACTTATGGTAAATATGGTGCATAGCAGCAGATAAGGCGCTTTTTTCATCTGAAAAATGTTGATATCTTTCTTATTTCTCAATAAAAAACATATGTTGTGGGTGCTGGCCTCGGTGGCTCAGTTGGATGCGCCGTCCGACTGGAGACCAGGAGGTCGCGGGTTCAACCCCCGCCGAGGTTGGCAACATTCTTTCGTGGAGATTGATCATGAAATATTTTCTACGGTCATTCTCTCCCTTCCACTGATTCAAGAAGGGCAGTTGTCAGTTTCTGGCGAAAGAATGTGCACAATACTGGTGAACCGCTTAGAGGACTAAGTCTGCCCAGTAAACGTGTGGTTAGGTAAGCTGAACACGCTCGACATGACCCCATTGGGTTGTCTGGGCCGTAAAACCTCAACACAAACAAAATATGTTGTGGGTACTCATTAGAAGCGCCTCAGCAAGGCGCTTCTAATGAGTACCCAAAACATATTTATTCGTCGAGAAATAAGAAAAATATTATGCAGATAAATATTTTTCTTATTTCACAAAAAATATCACATCGACCTAATTACTGCACATACTGCACATACCCCTATAAGCATACAGTCAAGAAACTGGATTACAGCTTGGGTACCATGACCACTACTACTTATTATACTCAATTCAAATGAGTACCCACAATATATACTTTTATAAACTTGTATCAAATGAGTACCCACAATATATGCCCGTCTAAGGAAAATCGGAACACATATTTCACAAGCATCATTAAATATGCCACTCAGGAAGTTTGCTGTACTTGCAGAAGATGTGGGAAGCGGTCCAGATATGACTTAAATAATGTTGGAAGGGATGTAAAACACAAAATGATGTAATATTGGCTCACAGACAAAAAGGGCCATTTTTTTCAGTTCTTACTGGAAAAATTAATCTAGAATTGTAACTTTCTATACCTTTACATTATAAAAAGGGCCCATTTTTTCAAAGTGAAAGGGCCATCTTGAAAACTGAATGGCCCATGGCCCCTTCCAAATTTATCCTTGCAAAATCATCATCATCATCTGTACCAATTCTTCTGTGCCTTATCTCTCTTTCTTTGGGAGCTGGCACAAAATGACTCAAATTAACCCTTAGGCTGCCAGAAAAAAAAATGAATTGAGCCTGTAAGAGGGGGTACCTCTACTTGAGAAGTCATTTCTCCCTTAATTTTGCCTCGAATTACATGGAATTTTCACATACAATTTGCTGATCGTAGGTGGCCATTTTACCGGAGAAGGGATGGTCACGTGACTAGAAAGTCACGTGACAGTAATGTGTAAATCGGGAACCATTAAAGACACTTAAAAAAAAAAAAAAAAAAAATGTTACATTAATCTGTTGAAGTGAGCGCAGAAATTAATGGCAGCTTGATATTTGGTATTTTCGGTCTTTTTTAGTGGGGGTAAAATCCAGCACCTGACTATATAATGAAAAGTGGCGTGTTTGTATGAAAGTATGTTCGCTCCTATGAGAACACTTGGTCTGAATGGTTGCATGTGGTATATAGTAAGTTTGACAGGCTTTAGAGTTGGCACACCCCTCCAGCGTGACAATAGTCATGATTAGCAGCCTAAGGGTTAAGTAGAAAAAAATAAAAAATGTGATTTTGCTTTTTTTGTGTCAAATTCAAACCCAAAATGTCAGATCTGGGCTAAATTTTGGGGATTTTATTTTTTCATCGACTTTCTGTTAACCCTTAGGCTGCTGGAAAAAAAATGAATCAAGCCTGTAAGAGGGGGTACCTCTACACGAGAAGTCATTACTCCCTTAATTTTGCCTCGAATTACATGGAATTTTCACATACAATTTGCCAATTGTAGGTGGCCATTTTACCGGAGAAGGGATGGTCACGTGACATTCACGTGTAAACCGGGAACCGTTTAAGACACTTAAAAAAAAGAAAAAAAAAAAATATGCTACAAGGGACCAGCGCCTACTGTGTACTATTGCGAATGAAACAAGTGACATACAAAGGTTCTACTGTTATTCCTACTTCTTCCTCACTGGAAATGATTCAGGTGTTATGGGCTTTTTTCCAGAAAATCATGATCAGTCTGTTGAAGTGAGCGCTGAAATTAATGGCAACTTGATATTTGGTATTCTCTGTCTTTTTTTAGTGGGGGTAAAATCCAGCACCTGACTATCTAATGAAAAGTGGCGTGTTTGTATGAAAGTAGGTTCACTCCTGTATGAGAACATTTGCTCTGAATGGTTGCATGTGGTATATAGTAAGTTTGACAGGCTTTAGAGTCGGCAGACCCCTCCAGCGGGACAATAGTCGTGATTAGCAGCCTAAGGGTTAAGAAGAACTCAAATGGTCCTTTTTCCCTTGATGTGACCCATATTTGGTCTTGATATGCATAGATGTTTTGGACAGATACAGTAATTAGTATGTGAATGCTCTGGTTCTTAGGTACAGTTAATACACTTACCATGCTATGGGCAGATTCAGCAGACGATAAACTACCGGTAATGATATTTATCTTATTTTTCCTAGAAAATAGGAGCTGACACTTCATGTAAATTGTCTCCTTAGGAGACAATTTGCTTGAAGTGTCAGATCCTATTTGCTAGGAAAAATAAGAAAAAATATTTCAAAATGTCGTCTGCTGAAATTTTTACCCAGCATGCAAAGAGTTAAATTTCAGATGTTTTATTCATAGCTCCAGATGCAGCGCTTTTTTAGCTCGCCTGTACGAAGTACAAGGAGAGCTATTGTAGTCACCCCGGTCGTCCACGTTTGCGTTTGCGTTTGCGTTCCCGTTCCCGTCACACTGTGTTAAAGTTTTTCAAATGCTTATATCTCAACAGTCACTCCTCACAGAGGCATCAAATTTGGAACTTAGGTACCTTGGAGGGTCTTCTGAGATTCCAAGAGAATAAACCCCTGGGTTCATGCCCCTGGGTGGGGCTAGGGGTCAGAATCTAGGACACCTTTATAATACTGTGTTAAAGTTTTTCAAATTCTTATATCTTGACTTTCACTCCTCATAGAGCATTCATATTTAGAATTTGGGTACCTGGACGAGTCTTCTGAGATTCCAAAAGAACATACCCCTGGGTTCATACCTCAGGGTGGGCCTTGGGGTGGGGCTAGGGGTCAAAATCTAGGACACATTTGTAAAATCTTATATGCCTACAGGTTATAGACACAACTGGTTATACATCAGCTAACTATGTGACATCAGTTTAAGTGTAAGAGAGTGAAGGTCATGGTGACCTACATTTTACGGTCAAGGTCACCTAGATTTCACGGTCCAGTGATTTTGCCTTATATCTTGAATACTATTTGTTGGATAAATGTCACACCTGGGATATTACTTGCATGTGACCCAATGAATGACCACTTACTATATCTAGGTCATTGTGACCTATATTTCATGGTTCAGTGATTTTGCCTTATATATTGAATACTTTTTGTTGGTTAAATGTCACACCTGGGATATTACTTCCATGTGACCCAATGAATGACCACTTACTATATCTAGGTCATTGTGACCTATATTTCATGGTTCAGTGATTTTGCCTTATATCTTGAATACTATTTGTTGGATAAATGTCACACCTGGGATATTAGTTCCATGTGACCCAATGAATGACCACTTACTATATCTAGGTCATTGTGACCTATATTTCATGGTTCAGTGATTTTGCCTTATATCTTGAATATTTGTTGGATAAATGTCACACCTGGGATATTAGTTCCATGTGACCCAATGAATGACCACTTACTATATCTAGGTCATTGTGACCTATATTTCATGGTTCAGTGATTTTGCCTTATAGCTTGAATACTATTTGTTGGATAAATGTCACACCTGGGATATTAGTTCCTTGTGACCCGATTATTGACGTCAAAATATATCTCTGTTGGTGTGACCTATATTTCATGGTTCAGTGATTTTGCCTTATATCTTGAATACTGTTTGTTGGATAAATGTCACACCTGGGATATTACTTCCATGTGACCCAATGAATGACCACTTACTATATCTAGGTCATTGTGACCTATATTTCATGGTTCAGTGATTTTGCCTTATATCTTGAATACTATTTGTTGGATAAATGTCACACCTGGGATATTAGTTCCTTGTGACCCGATTATTGACGTCAAAATATATCTCTGTTGGTGTGACCTATATTTCATGGTTCAGTGATTTTGCCTTATATCTTGAATACTATTTGTTGGATAAATGTCACACCTGGGATATTAGTTCCTTGTGACCCGATTATTGACGTCAAAATATATCTCTGTTGGTGTGACCTATATTTCATGGTTCAGTGATTTTGCCTTCTATCTTGAATACTATTTGTTGGATAAATGTCACACCTGGGATATTACTTCCATGTGACCCAATGTATGACCACTTACTATATCTAGGTCATTGTGACCTATATTTCATGGTTCAGTGATTTTGCCTTATATCTTGAATACTATTTGTTGGATAAATGTCACACCTGGGATATTAGTTCCTTGTGACCCGATTATTGACGTCAAAATATATCTCTGTTGGTGTGACCTATATTTCATGGTTCAGTGATTTTGCCTTATATCTTGAATATTTGTTGGATAAATGTCACACCTGGGATATTAGTTCCATGTGACCCAATGAATGACCACTTACTATATCTAGGTCATTGTGACCTATATTTCATGCTTCAGTGATTTTGCCTTTTATTTTTATTACTATTTCATGGAGAATTGTCATACCTGGATTATTATATCTAAGTGACAAAATGATTTACATACAAATACATCTAGGTCAGTGTGACCTATATTATATGGCTTAATGATAAAAATGTTACAATATAAAATGTACCCAGCAGGCGAGCTCGCTGTCCTCCGACAGCTCTTGTTTTTTTTTTTTTTCATCCGAAAAGTACTGATAATTTTCTTATTACTCCAAGAAAACATGGGTTGTGGGTACTCATTAGTAGTGCCTGGCACTTCTAATGAGTACCCACAATGTGTGTTTCATGCAGAAGTAAGAAAAAATGTGGATACCTCTCTTATCTGGAGTTATGTTTATTTATTGATCTACTTCATGTGACTGGAAAAGTACATGTTTATCCTAAGTATCGGCAAAACCTGCTTTCCTTGTAGCAGGTAAGGGGAAATAGAGAATGTTTTTATTTCTTCTGTTTCTTCACTTTTACTCCTGTTCTTTCTTTCCTGTCCCTCTCTTTTATCTCCTACTATCTCCTCTTTCTCTTTTCTCCCTTTCTCTGGGAGATGACACAAAATGACCCACAAGGGTTTGGGTGTCATTAAACCTCAACACAATAACAGTAATAATATTGGCACAGACTTTCCTGAGCAAACAGTGTAAACCCAGACAAAGCCCCAGATAAGTTTTTTTTTTCAGAAAAAAGAATTGATTGGTTTTTCTTATTTCTACATAAAAACATATTTTGTTGGTACTATTAGAAGCGCCTCACCACAACATGGTTTTGAGGAGAAATAAGAATAATATTTAGCTGATACCCTCTCTTATCTGGAGCTCTGCCCATATCAGATGCCACATTTTGCAGCATCCCTTATATAAGTGGGCTAACCTTTACCATTTTCTGGGCTAATTCAGCAGATGACAGATTGATTATGCAGGGCCCCTAGGGTAAGCTTTAAAACCTTTAAAAATCTTGAATTTGTTGAAATCCTTTAAAACCTTTAATTTGGCTGAAAAACCTGTAAAAACCTGTATATTTTGATGAGAAAAACTTTATATTTGGCAATTCATAAATGCAAGAGAATGACAGAGGAAATATGTATCATTTCATAACAGCAAATTATAGTTCTGTGACTGAGATTCATAATGTTCCTAGGCAGAAATGCAAGTTAATATTGTCATTACCATTTAAAGATGAAAATATCAGATTTTCTCTGCAATTTTTCTCCGTATTTTTCTTGAGGTGATGGCGCAGGGATTTTTGCTTGCGATCTGGCAAGAAATTTAACAGTTTAATGCTCTTTATTTTGTACAAAATTCATCCTGAAATGCCTTTATTTGGCCGAAAATAGCCTCAATAAAAACCCTTTATTTTTAAGAGAGCCTGCTAGGGGGCCTGATGATGTTTTTCTTATTTTTCCCAGAAAAAAGACTTTGACGTTTCATGCAAATTGTCTCCAATGGAGACAATTTGAATGAAATGTCAAATTCTGTTTTTTTTGGGGGAAAAATAAGAAAAATATTTCAGTATGTTGTGCAACTTGTCTGCTGAAATTTTTATCCGGAGTGCTAAGCCTTAAAGTATTTGCCTCCTTTAGGACCTATGGCTACTCGGAGAAAAACTGTCTCTTCAGTACACCATCAGACTTGCTGCTAAGCCTTCTAACCCTGCTTTTGAAGTCACATTTCCACTACAGTTTTTGGAACATTATGAACCTAATGCAATTCATTCCTTTGGTCTTCATGTAGCACCTCTGTTTTAATAGACTCTGCCATATTTAAACACTAAAACCATTCAAAAACTCTCTTTTCCTGATATTCCATCCTGTCACATTACTAAACCAACTATTTTGTTCTGTTTATACAACAGCAAAAAGTCCATTTCTCATTCACATCTCTTAAAACAAAACTTCCAGGAGCTACCACAGAGACACTGAGAGCTCCAAAGTTGAAAGTAAGGTTGGCTGTGTGTATGTATCGGGCAACCACCATGCAAAGGTCCGTCTTCCTGATGACTCATCTGTTATTACTGCTGAATCCAAGGGTGTTGATGGATAACTTTAATAATAATTCTTAAAACAATAAATTTATTTTCTCAGACTCACTCTTTCTGTTTTGAAACAGAACCACACATCTTCAAAAAAACCCAAAAAAAAACCAAAAAACTAAACAGTCTAGTTTCTTTTATGGATTTTAAACCTTTTATTAACAGGTTCATCTTGTCCAAATGGCAGATGTCATGGGACAGAACATCATTCAATAAACTCAAATGAAATTAAACCGTTTTTTTTTTTGGTAAAAAAAAATATCATTAATCGATCATTAAGGCGAGAAGAAGTGGTTCTTGTCACAGGCATACTAGACATACAGGGTCATCTGCTCATATGAGAAGATCAGCTACCTTGCATAAGCTGTAATGATCCATTTATGGTAAAACACTAAGTCTTCCTGATTGACTGCTTTGAATTCTGTCATGTGCAGCGTCAATTTTTCCAAAGAAATGACTTGAAATATTTATTCCAAGATGTAATAGCTGATAACATGCTATAATTTTTAAAATACATTAACCCTTGTCCTGCTCAACCTGGATATACCCTGCCTTTGCAAACAGTGTAGATCCAGATCAGTTGGCTGCTAAGAAGGTTGGCTTCTTAGCAGCCAACTGATCTGGATCTACACTGTTTGCCATTTAGTATGTGAATTTATATCAGCAATCTGGATCAAGTAATCTGATTGGCTGAAAATGAGAAGTGGGCATGGCATCTTAATTTATTCAGCAGGACAAGGGTTAAATCTTTTTAAAAAAATATAACTTAATTTTTAAATTCATTCTAGATTCATACTTTCATGGATGACATTATACCCATTTCAATACTAAACCAAGTTAATATAACATTTGATGCAAATGACCCTCATGGGTTGATGCATTGTTAAACCTGAAATCATCATCATCCTTTGGGATCAGTAAGAGCACCCTCTCCCTCCCCCTTCTCAGTTTTAAAATGTGTTAAATACTGTGGTGGGGTTTAGGTGGGAGTAATTTCCTGTCTGCCAATTTGGCTTCCTTTTCAAAATGCCGTCAGAATCTTTCAGGTATATTCATTCCCATAAATAAATTGCAGAAAACATGAGAAATATTTCTTTTTATTTCAGATTGCATGTAATATATTTCGGACACTACCGCCAAATGATAACCCTGAGTTTGACCCAGAGGAAGATGAACCAACGTTAGAAGCTTCATGGCCACATTTACAAGTAAGAATATACATGTAATTGCCTTGAGGATTTTGATATGTGGCTAGTTTTAATATGGGATGCACATATCAGTTGACCCTATATTGCTGCTGCTTACCAAAAATAAGGTCACATTGAAACTTTGCTTTGATGTGAACCAGATAAGAGTGGGCATCAGGTAGTTAATTTTCTTATTTTTCGATGGAAACAAATTTTGAAGGTACTCATTAGAAGTGCCTCTGCAAGGCACTTCTAATGAGTACCTACAACATTTGTTTTCATTGAGAAATAAGAAAAATATAGATACTTCTTAGTTGAAAAAAGTGCCTTATTAAGAGCTATGGTGTTCTTTATTTATCCTTGAAAGCATATGTTTTGAGTACTAATTCAAGTTTGTGAGGTGATTTCAATGAGTTCCCATGACGTTTTCATGGGAAAATAAGAAAAAACAACAACAACCAAACATCAGTACATGCATTTCTTTGTTGAAAAAAAAGGAGGGGCGTGAGGGGGTCGGGGATGTTATCATAGCTCAAAATAACTAGAACAAGTGCCCAGAGGGTCACGAATACCCCCGGCGGCGCCATTTCTTAATCATAAAATATTTTAAAGTTAATGACAATGATATAAGGCAAGATATAGTTTACAATGTCAGTTTCTGAGTGACACTGATCTATCATCCCAAGTACAACTTTCCTGGAGTAAAAAGTCTTCAAGACATGAAGCAAATTTGCTGGGCCATAAAATATAGGTCACTGACCACATATAATTGAGAAGTTAATATGATGGTCACACTGATGCATTATACCAACTAGGATGTTAATCCATTAAATAATCTAAAAGATATTAAGCAAAATCACTAGACCATGAAATATAGGTCATACTGATTTATATTTACTTTGAGGTGAAAGTTTAGGTCACACTGTCATTATATGTAAATATGACATTTAGGTATCAAACATGTAAATATGACATTAGGTATCAAACAGACGGAGATATAAGACAAAATCACAGGGCTGTGAAATATAGGTCACATAATCCCAAAATATGATAGTAATACATCAAATTGTCTTCAAGATGTAGCATAAAATCACTGGACTATGAAATATAGGTCACAGTGACCAACATTTACTTTAGTCAACTGTTGGATCATACTAATTCATAATCCTAAATAATGATGTTCATACATCAATTAACATTCAAGATATGCTGCAGAATTACTGGACCATGAAATATAGGTCAAGGTGACCTACATTTGTTATGCTGTCAATCGTGGTGTCACACAGAACCAATATTCCAAGTATCACATTACTCCATGAAATAATCTTCAAGATATAGGGCAAAATCGCTAGAGCATGAAATATGATCACAATGACCTTGACCTTATTACACTGAATGTTGATGTAATAAACATGTCTGATGCCCATCCTTCTTTAAGAAGTTGTTTGTATAAACAAACTGCAACATACTATTTCATTGAGGCATTGATCCATGAAATAGGCTTCAAAATATAAGTCAAAATAACTGAAGGATGAAAATAATGCACAATGACCTTGACCTTATAACACTGAATGTTGATGTGATAAACATGTCTGATGCCCATCCTTCTTTAATAAGAGGTTGTTTGTATAAACAAACTGCAATATACTACTTTATTGGGGTGCCCTAGATTTTGAACTTTAGCCCTGCCCTGGGACATGACCAAGGGGTCCATAGATGTAGAATGGAAGAGAACGCCCATACCAAATATGAAAAGTTTTTGACCAGTGGCTGCAGAGTTATAAGTAATCAAAAAACTTTGAAGTAAAACTTGGTTATAGAAAGGGTTAATGGACAGAATCACACCCTGACGGGACAGATGTACGGACAGACGAATGGCCTAACGGAACGGATGAAAACTGTATACCCCTTCGTGGTATAATAAGGGGTATTAGCCATTTCTGCATGAAAGCATATGTTTTAGGTACTCATTAAAAAATGCCTTGTTGAGGCACATTTAATGATAACTACAACATATCTTTTGTGCAGAAATAAGAAAAAAAAAAAAAGCATACTGTTTGGTTGAAAAAAATGTCTTATCTAGAGATATGTTTAACCCTTGTCATGCTGAATAAATTAAGATGCCACACCTACTAATTTTCAGCCAATCAGATTACTTGATCGAGGTTGTTGATACAAATTCACATACTTAATGACAAACAGTGCAGATCCAGATCAGTTGGCTTCTAAAGAAGCCAACTGATCTGGATCTACACTGTTTTCAAAGACAGGGTATATCCGAGTTCAGCAGGACAAGGGTTACGTAAATCTGTGGGTGTTACTGACCTGTAGAATTTCCCCGCTAAATTTTTTTTTTCAGTTAGATCAGAATTGTCTCAATGAAATTTTACTTGTATCCAATCTGAAATAACAGCAGCAGTGACCTAATTGAGGACCAGATCTGTGACCAGATTGTCATTAGACTAAGCATTTAGATCTGGGTACAGAATGTTAGAAATTCGGGCTGAGAAGGATTTTTTTGCAGCACTTGAAGATATCTGTTGTTTAAGAAGAATGATAAATTGCTCAAGATATAATTTATTGATGGTTTGCCTTAAAAGTTTCCAAAATTCTTTTAAAAATATCTTTGTTGAAACAAAGCTCCAGGTAAGGAGGATATTCGGGAAAATAAGTTGCTTTGTTCCCGTCTGAAGCACATATAGGTACTCATTAGAATTGCCTTGCTGAGATAATTCTAATGAGTATCCACATTGTTTTTGTGGAGAAATAAGAGAAACATTTGTTTTGAGGAAAAAAAAAAAGAAAAGAATGGTATCTTATCTGGAGCTAAGTTAAATCTCAAGTTTAATGTCTTAGTAGTCTCTTGTTTTAACCTTTACCATTCTCTGGGCATTTTCAGCAGATGACAGATTGATGATATTTTTCTTATATTTCCCAGAAAACAGGATTTGACATTTCATGCAAATTGTCTCCTAAGACAATTTGCATGAAATGTCAAATCTTATTTTCTGGGAAAAATAAGAAAAATATGTCAAAATGTAGTCTGCTGAAAATTTTACCCAGTGCTAAGCCTTAAGGATTCACACAGGCTGGATAGCTCCAGATAAGGTGCATATTTCACCCAAAATGTATTGGTATTTTTCTTGTTTCTCCATGAAAATGTGTGTAGTAGGTACTCATCAGAAGCGCCTTGCTGAGTGGCGTCTAATGAGTACCCATAACATGTTTATTATGGAAGAGGAAGAAAAATGTTTATCAGGATTCTCTTCCTGTCTAGAACTTTGAACAGGGATTTATTTATATCTGTTCTTGTTGTTGTTTAGAAATAACTTCAGATAGGGTAATAACTCAGTTGATAATTTAAAATACCGTATTTGACCTAATTACCGCATTGTGCAGTTCGTTTTTTTTTTTTCTAAATAAAAAAAAAACAAAAAAAAACTTGTGAAATCTCCACCTAGTACGGACCACTATAGAAAAAGATCAGCAGTGGACTTCATAATAAGATTATTGTCCCCCGCCTTTTCGAAGAAAAGTGGAGGGACACTGTTTTTGGTTTTCCGTGGGGCGTGGTGCGTGGTGCGTGGCGCGTGGCGCGTGGCGCGTGGTGCGTGGTTCCGAGTTTTTAGTGGGTACTTTGTCCCCTTAACTCCTCCCACAGTTTCTGTCCAATCCTTTTGAAACTTTACAGGTGTTTTAAGGATGGTATGAAGATATGCATGTGTTTTTTTCAGAATCCTGAAATAATTTTTTATCACTTTTTCTGCATTTTTAACTTAGACATTTTTTGAGTTCTAATATTACAGAAGTCTATAGGGAGTAGGTACCTTGTCCCCTTAACTCCTCCCACAGTTTTTGGCCGATCGTTTTGAAACTTTACATGGGCTTTTAGGATGGCCTGAAGATATGCATGTGGTTTTTTCAGAATCCTGAAATAATTTTTTATCACTTTTTCCGCATTTTTAACTTAAGACATTTTTTGAGTTCTAATACTACAGAAGTGTATAGGGAGTAGGTACCTTGTCCCCTTAACTCCTCCCACAGTTTTTGGCCGATCCTTTTGAAACTTTACATGGGCTTTTAGGATGGCCTGAAGATATGCATGTGGTTTTTTCAGAATCCTGAAATTATTTTTTATTACTTTTTCTGCATTTTTAACTTAGACTTTTTTTGAGTTCTAATTTTACAGAAGTCTATAGGGAGTAGGTACCTTGTCCCCTTAACTCCTCCCACAGTTTTTGGCCGATTCTTTTGAAACTTTACAGGTGTTTTAAGGATAGTCTGAAGATATGCATGTGTTTTTTTCAGAATCCTGAAATAATTTTTTATTACTTTTTCCGCATTTTTAACTTAGTCATTTTTCGATTTCTAATACTACAGAAGTGTATAGGGAGTAGGTACCTTGTCCCCTTAACTCCTCCCACAGTTTTTGGCCGATCCTTTTGAAACTTTACATGGGCTTTCAGGATGGCCTGAAGATATGCATGTGGTTTTTAGCTCACCTGAGCTCTGCTCAGGATGAGCTATTGTGATCACTTTTCGTCCGTCGTCTGTCCGTGCGTCCGTCCGTCCGTCCGTGCGTCCGTCCGTTAACATTTTCAAAAGACTTCTCCTCTGAAACCGCTGAGCCAATTTTGCTCAAATTTCATATGGAGCCTCCTTAGGATGGGGGAACGAAAAATTGCTAAAATGGTTGCGGTCCGTTGACCAAGATGGCCGCCACGCCCATATATGGTAAAAACCTTTAAAAATCTTCTCCTCCAGAACCGAGAATGCCTTGGGGCTGAACTTTTGCAGGAATTATTGGGGACGGGAGGTCTACCAAAATTGCTAAAAGAATTGTCGTACGTTGACGTTTGACCTTTTTACTGCAAGGTCAAGTTTGCTTCCCTATGCATTTGTATGGGAAAAACCTTTAAAAATCTTCTTTTCCAAAACCCAGCATGCTTTATGGCTGAATCTTTGCATATATCTGTGGGAACAGGAGAGCTACCAAAATTGCTAAAATAATGGTGGTACATTGACATTTGACCTTTTTACGGTAAGGTCAATTTTGCTTCCTTATGCATTTGTATGGGAAAAATGTTCAGAATTTCAAACAACTTCTCCTCTGGAGCCTCTGGGCCAATTTTGCTCAAATTTCATATGGAGCCTCCTTAGGGTGGGGAAACAGAAAATTGCTAAAATGGTCACGGTCCGTTGACCAAGATGGCCGCCACGCCCATATATGGTAAAAATCTTTAAAAATCTTCTTCTTCAGAACCGAGAATGCCTTGGGGCTGAACCTTTGCAGGAATCATTGGGGACGGGAGGTCTACCAACATTGCTAAAAAAATTGTTGTACGTTGACATTTGACCTTTTTACAGCAAGGTCAAGTTTGCTTCCCTGTGCATTTGTATGGGAAAAACCTTTAAAAATCTTATTTTCCAAAACCGAGCAGCCTTATGGCTGAATCTTTGCATATATCTTCGGGAACAGGAGGGCTACCAAAATTGCTAAAATAATGGTCATACATTGACATTTGACCTTTTTACGTTAAGGTCAATTTTGCTTCCTTATGCATTTGTATGGAAAAATGTTCAGAATTTCAAACAACTTCTCCTCTGGAGCCTCTGGGCCAATTTTGCTCAAATTTCATATGGAGCCTCCTTAGGTAGGGGGAACAAAAGATAGCTAAAATGGTCACGGTTCGTTGACCAAGATGGGCGCCATGCCCATATATGGTAAAAACCTTTATAAATCTTCTACTCTAGAACCGAGGATGCTTTGGGGCTGAATGTTTGCATAAATCATCGGGGACAGGGGGTCTACCAAAGTTGCTAAAATAATGGTCATACATTGACATTTAACCTTTTTACGGCAAGGTCAAGTTGCTTCCTTATGCATTTGCATGGGAAAAAACATTTAAAATCCTTAATCTCCAAAACCGAGGATGGCTTGTGGCTGAATCTTTGCATATATCATCTGGAACAGGCAGTCTACCGAAGTTGCTAAAATAATTGTCATACATTGACATTTAACCTTTTTAGGGCGAGGTCAAGTTTGCTTCTGTATGCATTTGTATGGGCCCCATACATTTATATGGAAAAAATGTTGATAATTTCAAATGGCTTTTCCTCAGACGCCTCCGGGCCAGTGTTGCTCAAATTTCATGCGGAGCCTCCGTGGGCAGGAGAATGAAAGATTGCTAAAATGGGTATGGTCCATTGATCAAAATGGCTGCCATACCCATATATGGTAAAAACCTTTAAAAATCGTCTTCTCCATAACCAAATATGCCCTGGGTCCTAATCTTTGCACAAATTACGGGAGACAGGAGACCTACCAAAATTGCTCAAATGATGGTTCTATGTTGACATTTGACCTTTTTGCCTCCAAGGTCAAATTTGCTTCCCTATTTGTGTGGGCCCTATACATTTATATTGAAAGTATCGAAGTGACTTGTAGATCAACAGTAGTTAAAATTGTTCTGATTGGAAATCTGAGATGGCCATCATCTGGTTTATATTTATAATATTTCCCTGCCACTGTGCTGTTTACATGTATAAAATCACGATTCTTCAGAAACCACTTAGCCAATTTCCACCAAATTTCACATTGATCCTTCTGTTAAAATTCAGAAACCACTAAGCCGAATTCCACCAAATTTCACATTGATCCTTCTGCTGAAATGTGTTTGATAGTTTATTCAAATGATCATGCTCCATTGACTGTCAGGCTCATATATTCTTCTTCAAAACTAAGAACTGTTCAAATGATGATATTTTCATTAGTTGCGATGATAGGACTGGCAAAATGTTGCATAACATCTGCATGTCTGCAGTGGCTATGTCACTCAGGTGAGCGAATTGTGGCCCGTGGGCCTCTTGTTTCAGAATCCTGAAATAATTTTTTATTACTTTTTCTGCATTTTTAACTTACACATTTTTTTAGTTCTAATACTACAGGAGTATATAGGGAGCAGGTACCTTGTCCCCTTAACTCCTCCCACAGTTTTTGGCCGTTCCTTTTGAAACTGTACAGGTGCTTTAAGGATGGTCTGAAGATATGCATGTGGTTTATTCAGAATCCTGAAATTATTTTTTATCACTTTTTACACGTTTTGAACTTAGACATTTTTTGAGTTATAATTTTACAGAAGTCTATAGGGAGTAGGTACCTTGTCTCCTTAACTCCTCCCACAGTTTTTGGCCGATCCTTTTGAAACTTTACGTGGGCTTTTAGGATGGCCTGAAAATATGCAGGTGGATTTTTCAGAATCCTGAAATAATTTTTTATTACTTTTTCCGCATTTTTAACTTAGTCATTTTTCGATTTCTAATACTACAGAAGTGTATAGGGAGTAGGTACCTTGTCCCCTTAACTCCTCCCACAGTTTTTGGCCGATCCTTTTGAAACTTTACATGGGCTTTCAGGATGGCCTGAAGATATGCATGTGGTTTTTTCAGAATCCTGAAATAATTTTTTATTACTTTTTCCGCATTTTTTACTTAGACATTTTTTGAGTTCTAATACTACAGGAGTATATAGAGAGCAGGTACCATGTCCCCTTAACTCCTCCCACAGTTTTTGGCTGATCCTTTTGAAACTGTACAGGTGCTTTAAGGATGGTCTGAAGATATGCATGTGGTTTATTCAGAATCCTGAAATTATTTTTTATCACTTTTTACACGTTATGAACTTAGACATTTTTTGAGTTCTAATTTTACAGAAGTCTATAGGGAGTAGGTACCTTGTCCCCTTAACTCCTCCCACAGTTTTTGGCCGATCCTTTTGAAACTTTACGTGGGCTTTTAGGATGGCCTGAAAATATGCATGTGTTTTTTTCAGAATCCTGAAATATTTTTTTAAACTTTTTCTGCATTTTTAACTTAGACATTTTTTGAGTTCTAATATTGCAGAAGTATATAGGGTGCAGGCACCTTGTCCCCTTAACTCCTCCCACAGTTTTTGTCCGATCCTTTTGAAACTTTACAAGGGCTTTTAGGATGGCCTGAAGATATGCATGTGGTTTTTTTCAGAATCCTGAAATAATTTTTTACCACTTTTTCTGCATTTTTAACTTAGACATTTTTTGAGTTCTAATACTACAGAAGCGTATAGGGAGTAGGTACCTTGACCCCATAACTCCTACCACAGTTTTAAGCCGATCCTTTGAAACTTTACAGGTGCTTTAAGGATGGTCTGAAGATATGCATGTGGTTTTTTTCAGAATCTTGAAATTATTTTTTATCACTGGTTTCCTGCTTCAATACTTAGGTATTTGATACAGGACCAGTGGTCCTCTGGTTAACTTTACCATTTTTAACACCTCAAATAAAAATTAGGCGGGGGACATAAATTCCCCATGGAATTTGCTTGTTTAATGATGCATATGCGACAATTTTTTTTTTCTGATTTTCTTTTTAAAAGCAAATGTTGTGGGTACTTATTTGAATTGTCTCGATAAGTCTATAAAAATTTGTTTTTGGTACTCATTCGAATTGCCTTGACTTGTCAATTCCAATGAGTACCGATAACATAAGTTTTTTTATAAAGAAGCAGATAAAGTACATGGCTGTTATCTGAACAATACGAACTGCTTGACTGTGCTTATATAGGTATTTGTGGTTATTAAGTCGAATATGGTAATTTTCTGTTATTTTTGCACCAAAACATACCATGTGGGTATTCATTGTGAGGCATTCTTTGACTATTCACACTGTATGTTTTGGTGCAGAAATAACAAGGGTTTTCTTCTTTATACCCCTTTATCTGGAGCTATGCTTAGAGATTAAAAAAAAACCCAAAAAAACAAGTTTGCATCTTATAAAAAGGAATCATAGCATCTATGCTAAAACGCTTAGGCAGGGTGGTGTAAATATCAAATTTTATCACTTGTCTATGGACAAATAAAATGGTCAAAATCCTCTTGTCCAACCAAGATTTACTTGCCCTAAAATTGACATTTTTTTTTTTCTTATTTCTTGAAGAAAATATATGTTGTGGGAACTCATTAGAAGTCTCAGTGAGGCCTAACTCGCCTGATCTAAAAGGGTACCGTATTTGCCTGAGGTATTCGGACACCTAAACGCCTTACCATACTTGTTCTAAAATTGAACAAATACAAATTTACTACCCAATGTTGTGTCTAAAAATTACTGGATGAGTGGCAAACAGTGTAGAGCCTGAGTTCTGTGGCGTCTCATCTGGGTCTATACTGTTTTCTCCGGCCTGTCTGTCCGAATACATACGGTAAAAATGGTATACATTATATATATTATACAAAGTGGGACTTTAATATCTAGACCATGAAAATTAATTCTGGTCATAGCTGCAGATAAATGATTTTTTTTCAATCAATATGATTTGATATTTTTTTTTATTTCTCTATGTTAACCCTTGTCCTGCTGAATAAATTAAGATACCAAGCCTACTTCTGATTTTCAACCAATCAGGTTACTTGTTCCAGATTGTTGGAATAAATTTGCACACTTGTTGGCAAACAGTGCAGATCCAGATCAGTTGGCTTCTTCAGAAGCCAACTGATCTGGATCTACACTGTTTGAAAAACAGGATATATCTGGGTTCAGCAGGACAAGAGTTAACATGTAAACATACCTTGTTGGTACTCATTAGAAATGGCTGAACAAGGCACTTCTAATGAGTACCCACATGTTTCCATAGAGAAATAAGAAAAATATTCTGATCTGATATCCCCATTTATCTCCCGCTGATTCAAGAAGGGCAGTTGTCAGTTTTCTGGAGAAAGAATGTGCACAATATTGGTAAACCACTTAGAGGACTGCCTGCCCAGTAAAAGTGTGCTTATGTAAACTGACCGCACTCGACACAACCCCATTGGGTTGACTGGGCTGTAAAACCTCAACACAGCCAAAAACCCCTTTTATCTGGCACTATGTCTGGTTATGGGTTAGTTACCAAGAGCATTAAAATTCAATAGATAATTACCAGTGGGAATTCCAAGTCAGTTTCAGTCAGCCATGGTCTTTTGAGCCATCAGTATTCAAAACATCAAAGTTCTTCTTATGTAAATCATTCATGTATTGTCTTTTTTTTTTTTGCTTTCAGATTGTTTATGAATTTTTTCTACGGTTTCTTGAATCTCCAGATTTTCAACCAAGCCATGCTAAAAAATTTATCGATCAAAAGTTTGTTCTTCAGGTGAGTGATTTGTTATTCTGTTTATGGCAGCCAGCTCACTGGATCCTGAGATTTCCTTGTGATTTGGTCACATGAACTTGATATCAGATACCGGACTAAGTTGCTGATGGTATTATGTTAAACAGACTGGACACACTTGGTAGATTTGATACCGTTTTTTACAAGGGAGGCAACTTTTATGACTTCCCAAATGCTTCCTTCACAGCAAGCCTCTTCTGACAAGGGGTCTACTCTAATAGGAAAGAATTTGCTCCCACAGGGAGCAAATTCTTTCCTTTTAGAGTAGACCTTTTTCAGAAGGGAAGCAACAACAATTCTGACAGTTACCTCTCTGAAGTGTATCCTCTCCCCTTAATTGCATTTGTAACATTTTGTTTTGTTGGCCATATAAGAGTATTTAAGTGATCATACTGTGCTTGACATGACCCTAATATTTTGATTGGGCCATAAAACCTCAACTTAAAGAAATATAACAAGGTTTTTATTGTTCCTTTGTTTCATTGTTGCAAGAGGTTGCGATTTCAGGCACCTAATTACATTTGTAATACCGAATGTAACTAAATGGATATCTTTGTAAGAAATGGTACTTATCAATGCATATATATGTATTTATGAGCTGCAACATGATAGAACGAAAAAAGAGAAAATTTACATGTACCTTCCGATATGTACACACAGCCAAGATACAGCTTAGCCTGTGCAGTCTGGTCAGTCCCCATTGTCTGCCTAAAGAAACCTTGGATCTGTGGCTATTTAAAGGAGCCCAGCAATGACCAATCAGGTGTTGTGGACGTGTCCGACTGGATAGCACTAATGATGGTGGTTTGCTAGGTCCCTGGTTCAAATTCTACTGAAGGTGCAAATTCAGCTCATGACTATTTTATGCTTCATTGCTCAAGAGTCTTTCATTATCGCCCTTCCATCATCTTGCTATGACCTAAATACTGTTGCAAGAAATGTAAAACATCAAATCATCATCATTAAGTGTTGTGGCCCATATTTGGTAAGGTTTTCCAGGGTTCCAGATATTAACCCTTGTCATTCTGAATAGATTAAGATGCCACGCCCACTTCTAATTGTCAGCCAATCAGATTACTTGATCCAGGTTGTTGATACAACTCCACATACTTAATAACAAACAGTGCAGATCCAGATCAGAAGCCTATAGCCATAATCAGAATCCAGTCTGTTTGCAAATCGAAGGCACTGACAACCAGATAGATAACAAAGAAAAAGCAAGAAATGAGGGCAAAGCTCTAGATAAGAGGGATATTTCTTATTTGTTGCTGTAAACATGTAATCTTGATTGGGGCTGTGGAATTAGAAAATTTTATTACTTGTCCAAGGACAAGTAAATGGTCAAAATCCACTTATCCAACCAAAATTTACTTGCCCGCAAAATTGACGTTTTCTTATTTCTTGAAGAAAACATATGTTGTGGGTACACATTAGAAGCATCTCAAAGAGGTGCTTTTAGTGAGTACCCACAACATGAGTTTTCCTTGAGAAATAAGAAAAATATATATCTAATAATCTGGATACTCTTCTTAGCTAGAACTATGAAGCCCTTGTCCCATGACAAGTAACTTGTCCTCAGGGAAACTGGAGAAGTTGGAGAAGTCAGGCATGGTTTCCACAGCCCTGCCTTGGTGAAGCAATTCCAGCGGGTTTCACAGAGCTGTGGCCATGTGAGTGGATATAAATATATAATTCTAGTTAGGCCTCTTGTCATAAACAATTTGCTTTTCTTTTTCAGTTGTTAGACTTATTCGACAGTGAAGATCCCAGAGAGAGGGACTTTCTAAAAACAGTACTTCATAGAATATACGGAAAATTCTTGGGTTTAAGAGCTTTCATTAGGAAACAAATTAATAATATTTTTCTTAGGTGAGTATACATAGGACAGTGTATGTGTCAATCAGAAATCCAGACCATATGACAAATAGTGTCGATTCTAATGAGACATCATTACGAGCCAGAGGAATTGTTAAGGAGTATTTGGTGATAATTATTGGATAATTTTCTCCAGTTCTCAAAAAAAACAAAAAACGTGTTGTAGGTACTCATTAGAAGCACCTCAGTGAGGTGCTGCTAATGAGTACCCACAACACGTTTTTATGGGGAAATGAGAAAACTTATCCCAGAATTATCACCAAATACTCCTCCTTAACAATTCTTCTGACCAGCCATCTCATCTGGATCTCCAGTTTGCAGTGGTATAACTAAAAGACTTAGCATACATGGCACAGGTTGATCAGTAGCTCCTGATGAGAATTGTATCCTGATACCGTAATAACCCTAAGTATTGGGATACCTTATCTACTTAACATACCTCCTTAAATTTGAAATGGTCCATTCTGCTATCTCTTGATGTGTCTAAAGTATTACTGTGTGTATGGCAAACAGTGTAGACCCTGATCAGAGGCCACATTCTGCAGCATCTGATCTGGGTCTACGCTGTTTGCGGGGGTGGTTGGGTGGTGCGAAGGTGCTGTGTATCTTACATCACTGGGACGTCCAACTGATATTGGCTTACAGTTGGGCAAGGCCTGCTATCCTTGTAGTGGGTAAGGGTAGAGGGGGAGTGTTTTTATTTCTTCTGTTTCTTCACTTTCATTCCTGTTCCTCTTTCTTCCCTGTCCCTTTCTTTCATCTCCTCTACTCTCTCTTCTATCTCTTTTCTCCCTTTCTCTGGGAGACGACACAAAATGACCCTCAAGGGTTGATGTGTCGTTAAACCACAACACAATCAAATCTACGCTGTTTGCAAAGGCCTATCTGTCCCAATACTTAGTTATTACTATAAATGTTTTTCCTAACCTTGATCCCTGCTGTGTCCGGCAACATTCTTTTGTGGAAATTGATCATGATTTCTCCCGCTGATTCAAGAAGGGCAGTTATCAGTTTCTGGTGAACAATGTGCACAAATACTACTTAGAGGACTAAGCCTGCCCAGGAGAAGTCTTTGTCTCGGGTAAACTGACCGGCTCTCGGGTAAACTGACCGGCTTGACACAACCTTAATAGTGTTGACTCTATCATTTAGCTTCAACCCAACCAGCCAACCAGGAAAACGTGTTGTGGGTACTCATTAGAAGGGTCTAATTAGTACCTACAACATACCGTATTCGACCTAATTAACGCACATACCCCTATAAGCGTACAGTCAAGAAATTCCGTAGTCTTCAGATTACAACCAGTGTACTTTTTTCTTTACTTCTTTACAAAGGCATATGTTGTGGGTACTCATTTGAATTGCATCGACAAGTCAATGCAATTCAAATGAGTACCCACAACATATGCCTTTGTAAAGAAAGTCAGAAAAAATCGCATAGTCATCATTAATAAGTCGTTTTCTGATCTTTTTTATAGTGTATCCTTAGTAGATAGATACATATTTGACCACAAATGAGTGTGTCCTGTAAGTTTGAAAAACCTAAGCGCACAATGCGGTAATTAGGTCGAATACGATATGTCTTATTGCTGAAATAATGAACATGTCAGCACGGTTGAAAAAACAAAAAAAAAAAAGAAAAAAAAAAAGAGTCTTATCTAGAGTAATGTACGTGGAGTAATGTAGACTTCTGTTGATGTTTTATTTCACTAAACTTTAGTATACTAAATTGAAATAATAGCTGGTAATATGTAAAAACGTTGTTTTATTTTTGTTTTTCTTCAGAAAGTTTGGTTTGTCATTTCATTCAAATTGTCTCCAAAGAAGACAGTTCCAATGAAATGTCAGATACTGGGGAAAAACAAGAAAACAGAGACATGTCTCAATAATTTTGCATGAAGCAGGCTCCAGATCATATTGTGTATCAATGTATGTCATCATTTGGTATAGATATTGTGTGACGCTTACCCTTAGCTCCAAATAAGACACTTTTTCATCTGAAAAGTACTGATATTTTTCTTATTTCTCTATGAAAACATGTTGTGAATACTCATCAGAAGTGCCTCAGTGAGTCACTTCTAATGTGTACCCACAACATGCTTTCATGGTGAAAAATAATATCAGGATACCCCATCTTTTCTGGAGCCATGTTGCCTTTTTGTTTACAAACACACTTCCTTGTTGTCAAAAGTAAGACTTGATGTCAGAAGTTATATTTGCATAGGTCTAGATAAGAATGAGTATTAGGTAAATATTTTTCTTATTTCTCATGAAAACATACATTGTGGTACTCATTAGAAGCACCCTGCTGAGGGGCTTGTAATGAGTACACACAACATATGTTTTACTGGAGAAATAAGAAAAATATCAATACTTTTGGATTGAAAAAAAACAACAACATCTTATCAAGAGCTATGATTTTGCATGTTGTTGGTAGAATGTAATTGACAGATGGTAACCATGGTAGAGATGACTTCACAATATTTACCCAAGTTACCATATTTACCCTTGGTATTCTGACACCATTAGGAAAACACACCTATTCAAATATTTAGAAAACTTCACCTCCAAATACTGAAAATTTTCAGATTAAAAAACTCTGCTAGTTTTCATATTTCTGCCCAAAACATAGATTGTGGGTACTCATTAGAACTGCCTTGGTGAGGTGGTTCTAATGAGTACTCACACTCTATGTATACGAGCAAAACTAAGAAAAATAATGAACACCCCTGTAAACCCCAGTTTTACTATATAAAAGTGGGGTTTAAGGGGGGCATGTTTTTGTGATGACCTTAACTTGGTACCATACTTGGTGGAAAATTTCAACAAGTCCATTTTACTATTTTTACTTCTTTTTTATGCATCTAAAAATTTGCTGGTTGAGTGGCAAACAGCATAGACATGCATTCTGCAACATATAAGCTGAGTCAACTCTGTTTGCTCAGTCCAGTCTGTCTTGATACTTTAAAGTAAATATGGTATTTGCCTAGCTCCAGATAAGAAGCATATCCAGATAAATATTTTTATTTTCCCATAAAAATCTTGTTTTGTATTCTCATTAGAGTGCCTCAGCAAGGCACTAGTAATGAGCCCACGACATATTTTTTTTGTGGAGAAATAAGGTAAAAAATGAATGCTTTTTTGCATGAAAAGAAAAAATCAACAAACAAACAAAAAAAAAAAAGAATGCCTAATATGAAGCTTTGTATTTGGACAGACATGCTAGACAAATCATGTAGACACAGATCAGACTGCTCTAAAAGGAGCAATTTGATCAAAATAAGCTGTGTTTGCCATTTAATAAGTACCGAATAGACACATCACTATGTAGTCAAAACTAGTCATATGATCTTGCCCAGATCTTAGGATAAATGCAGGGGAGTGAAGGAGGGGGGAGGGACAGTTAAGATGATTATGATAGGTCCAAAATAAGATGATGTGATGTATGAAAATCTACATTGTCCTGTATTTCCTGTCTGATGTCCTGATATATACAGTCAAATCAGAGTCTATAACTTAATCTTGTAATGCTGAATAAATTAAGAACCTCTAATTGTCTGCCAATCAGATTGCCTGATCTTGGTTTTTACCACAAATTCAAATACCAAATGACAAACAGTGCAGATCCAGATCAGTTGGCTTCAGAAGTTTGCACTGTTTGCAAAGGCAGGCATATCGGGGTTCAGCAGAACCAGGGTTAATCTAGATAAGAGGGTATCCCACCATCTGCCTAAGTTTCATCTACAGCTGGTTTCCCTGCGGTAACTTTAGTTTTTGCTTAATGGATTATATTGAAACAGAAGCTTGCGGGTGGCAGAGAGGTTAGCGCTCCAGACTGGATCACGAGGTCCTGGGTTTGAATTAGCTCATGTCATTGCCTTTCATTATCACCCTTTTGTCATCTCCATATGACTTACATAATGTTGAAAGGGACATAAAAAGCTAAAGTGTCATCATCATAGCAACTGTCATGTACATTGGCTTTGGGAAGATCTGTATGACAGGGGTAGAGAATTATACTTGTCCACAATATTTACCAGTGGTTGTTGTCCAAGATCAAGTTGGAATTTCAGCCCACTTGTCCTGCATGACAAATGACTTTTTTCAAGGCAAAAATCATAGATAATGTGGTAAATATGATGCAAATACTAAATCAAGTTAAAAAAGTTCTCAGAACATTATTGAAATATAATAAGGAAACCTAACATTTTTTTTAAAAGATGGCCCCATTATAACCTTGTAATTAAAGCAAAAAGCATGGTAAATAATAAACAATTTAGAAATTAAAGAGCCTGTTAAGCTAGGCAATTTGACAAAAAAAAAATTGCTAAAATAGATTGAGAAGTAAGAAAGTTTACTATGGACTTTGAAGATCTGGGTCCAGTTGTTCAAAGCGTCGTTAGCTTAACAAGCTTGTTTGGGGTCATTTCGTTAACAGTTTTAGCGGTTTCAATACACAATATTCTGATATTTTTTGCTAAAAAATGTGAGTAGCTTTTGCACTGCAAAAGCTATTCACATTTTTTCAGCAAAAAATTTCAGCATATTTGCGTATCACTTGATGTAAATTTTAACGAATCGTTAACTAATGACATTGTTAGTTTTGAACAACTGGGCCCTGGAAAATGGTGTTATGAAAGCTGCCTTTTGTCAGTGCTTGTTTTCTAAAGCTGAAAATTGTCAAACTGCATTCCCTTTAATTCTTACAGACATGTAAGCTCTCTTTTCAATGAAAAATAAGAAAAAAAGTATGTCTTTGCCTGTAACAAACTGAAAGGTTTGAATTCGCTATTTCGTTCCTGGTGCTATTATTCTTATATGGTATTTTAGGAGATCATCGCAGCTGTATTTTCCAGATACTAATTAAGCCTTAAAGTGCAACTCACAATTGCAGCAGAGAACATTATAAGTTTTTTTGTTTTGTTTTTTTTTTTTGCTATTTTTCAGAGAAAATAAGACTTGGCATTTCATGTGATTAAATCTGCTGGGCAGAGAATTCACATGAAATGTCAAGCCTTATTTTCTCTGAAAATTAACAAAAAAATCAAAATTTCATCTGCAGCAGTGGTGATTTGCGCTTTTAGGGCTAATTAACTTTGCATGCTAATTAATCCTTAATAATGTTGTATATTCAGTAAGAGAGTGATAGGCTCCTAATTTGTCTGCATATTTCTATACTCATGCTGGCTGTGTCTTTTAACCCTTATAGCTCTAGAAAAGATGGATATCCAGATAAGTATTTTCCATATGTATTACGTATCTGAAGCTATTTTTAGTAATTTCTGCCGGAAATATAACTTACAATTCTTCGGATGAAATATTTCCGTTAGAACGCCATCACACCGCGCAACGAGTGTTGATGACGTAACGTCGCTAAACTTTTTTACGTCATTTGAAAGAGCCTTAAAGAGAATCTGAAGAGAAAAAAAACATTTTTATGACATGTAATATATAAGTTAATACGCTCTGAGTTAAAATACAGAAAATATTTCCCTCGAGACTTGCAAATCTTATAAACAAACTCGTGCTCTGCACTTGTTTGTTTATTCGATTTGCAAATGTCTCAGGGAAATATTTCCTGTATTTTAAACTCAGGGTGCATTAACCTCTATTTCTCAACAAGAACATGTTTTGGGTACACATTAGAATCACCCTGGCTAGGTGCTGCTATTGAGTATCTACAACACAAGCTTTTGTAGCATAATAAGAAAAATATCAGGGCCCAGTTGTTCAAAGCTAACAATGTCGTTATTAACAATTCGTTAAAATTTACATTGCGTGATACGCAAATATGCTGAAATTTTTTGCTGAAAAAATGTGAGTAGCTTTTGCAGTGCAAAAGCTACTCACATTTTTTCAGCAAAAAATATCAGAATATTGTATATTGAATCCGCTAAAACTGTTAACGAAATGACCCTTAATGAGCTCGTTAAGCTAACAATGCTTTGAACAACTGGGCCCTGGTGAAAATAAAAGTGGTATCAATCACAAGTAAAATGATATCGTATCATTTCACGAGTGACTGATACAATTTATGTTTTCACTCCTTGCTTTGGATGACTTCGATTTTCTTCATTGTTTCAAAAGTGGATGGATTAAGCTTACCAGTTGTTAATAAAATTTTAATTCTCTTGCAGGTTTATATATGAAACAGAATCTTTTAATGGTGTAGGTGAATTGTTAGAGATTTTAGGCAGGTGAGTGGGATTGAAAGTCTGCAGTTCCAGAATTACAGAGTACTCAGATTTGTAGGGCCCAGTTGTTCAAAACCAACGATGTCATTAGTTAATGCATCTTTAAAACTTTGATCTTTAAATATGGCACATAGGCTATTATATTTGCTGAAAAAATGTGAGTAGCTTTTTTTTTTTTTGCATTTGCAAAAGCTACTCACATTTTTTTCAGCAAAAATACCTGTGAATTAGATATTGTCCTTACTAGAACAGTTATTATTTTGACCACTAATGAGCTCGTTAAGCTAACGATGCTTTGAACAACTGGGTCCAGTTTTCTTAATTCAGCACAATCACCACAATCTATTACTCTATTGTTGGGATCTAAGACAATATCCATGTCCTTTATCCAAACACTGTTATATTGAGAGTAAAATGAATAGATTATATTAGAAAGTGAGCCTTATATGACCAGTTAGGGTCCAGCACTGTTTCAAAGACGTACAGGTTTACTTCTCAAACCACGATAGAATTAGTGTAAACTACATATTGATATTGTATTTCATGAAAAAATGTGTACGTATTCATTAAAAGTGCATGATAGCAATTTTCAACCAATATTTTTTATTACTCTGCAGAAGATGCATTGTAGGCGCTCATTAGGAGGTTTCTAATGAGTACCCACACTATACACATTTTCGCGGAGAAATAAGAAAACTATCAATAGGTTTCAGTTGAAATCAAGTTCCTTGTCTAGAGCACTTTTTCATCAGTGTTACAAATTATACAGCTCCAGTTAAGAGTGGGTATCAGGAAATAATTTTTCGTATTTCTTCATGAAAACATGTTGTGGTTACTCATTAGAAGTGCCTCGCCGAGGCATTTCTAATGAGTACCCACAACATATGTTCTTATGGAGAAATAAGAAAAATATTGACAATTTGTAGTTGAAAAAAATGCCTCGTCTGTAGCTATGAATATATTGGGAACCTTATTGATATATCTCTCCTCCTTCACTGCTAGATTGATTTTAATTCAATACAGACTAGACTATAGTCTCTACTTCTCTACACATTGTCTTAAATTTGCATACAGCAAGTGGTCAAAAATGATTGAACGAACTTGCTTCCCATGCTATCAATCAGCGATCTGATTTGTTGTATAAATTAAATGTTACTGGAATAGTTCGGTGGACATGTTCAGTTTCAGGTGCTTGTTTTCCATACTTAGGGAATCGTGATAAGGCCAAATAAAAATAAAATTGTGTTTAGGGTAACACTACCCTACTTAATTTTCCTGGTGAAACCAAGCATTTTTTCATGTTTTCTCCAAAAAAAAAAAAAAAAAAATAGGTGTTGCTGGGATAAAATCAAATTGCAGATCAAATTGCAGTTTGATCAGGGTCTCCACTGTTTGCCATTCTATCAGTACTTTTAGATTCGGCTTGATAGAAGTGAAATATTCTTGAAAGGGCCGTAAAACCCAAATAAAAAAAAAAGAAAAGTACTTTTAGATACATCAAAGTACAGTCAAACAGAAGTGATAAAATTCAATGTGAATTATGTTGCTATGTCCAAATATATCTGGGCCCTGTTGTTAAAAACTAACGATGTCGTTTGTTAAGGAATCGTTAAAACTTTGATCATAAAATATGGCAAATATGCTAATATTTTTGTTGAAAAAAATGTGAGTAGCTTTTGCAAAAGCTTCTCACATTTTTTCGGCAAAAATACATGTGAATTAAATATTGTACTTACTAGAACAGTTAACATTTTGACCACTAACGAGCTCGTTAAGCTAATAGTGCTTTGAACAACTGGGCCCAGGTAATTATGGTATAATTCTACATAAAAAAAATGTACCCTGCCTATTTTTAGCTCACCTGAAACCATGTTGATGGAGAGCTGTTGTACTACCCTTGTCGTTGTCAGGGCGTTGGCTTTGGCATTGGTGCCGACGTTGGCATTAGCGTCCACAAATGAAAGTTTTCATTAAAGTTTTTAAAACCTCATTATTTCCTAACCTTATCACCGATTTGATTCATTTATGCTATGATTATACATATTGGTCCAAAATTTTGCACAGTACCATCCCCTTCACTCTAAGTCATGTCAAGTTCAAGGTCACAGACTTAGAATTTTCATGTTAAAATTTTACGTCAAAGTTTTTAGGACCTCATTATTTTCATTATTTTTTATTTGATTGACAAGCCCAAGTTTAGGAAGCTGTCTTGTCTGGCGACAGGTCTTGTTTTCTGATGTATAACCCTAAACACACATATTTTTTTTATTTGAATGAAACAAAGGGACTGGATAAACTTAGTAAATTTTCCACCATTTTTATTTTACAAGGGAAGGAACTTTTTTCACTTCCTGTTAATTGATTTCCTGAACAACAGATGCTTTTTGGAAAGAATTTGATCCCAAGGGATTTACTGTTTACTCTAAATAGTAAGAATTAGTTCCCCTTCTCAATGAAAACATGCTTTAAATGCACATTAGAAGTGTCTCAGCAAGGGGCTTCTATTGAGTACCCACAGTGTATGTTAATATGGAGAAACTAGATTGCGCAGTCAATGGCATGCCATCGCAAAATCAGCATGCATGGTGCTAATGTTGCTAACAGCTTGAGTAAAAGAAAAATAACGGTCCTCTTGCTCACCCTTACCATGTGGGGAAGTCATGTAGCAAGTTTGGTTAAATTCCGCCCAGTGGTTTAGGAGGAGAAAATACGGATGGATGGATGAAAAGACAAGACAGACAAATAATGTTGCTCTTGCACACACTTACCAGTAACCATGCAGGGAAGTCATGTAGCATGTAGGAAGTTTGGTTTAGGAGGATATGGTGGGATTGACGGAGGCTTTACAATATCCTCGTTTGTTGCATTCCCGCCAGGTCGGCAACATTCTTTCGTTAGATTTGATCATGAAATATTTTCTAGGGTCATTCTCTCCCTTCCGCTGATTCAGGAAGGGCAGTTGGCAGTTTCTGGTGAAAGAATGTGCACAATACTGGTTAACCATTTAGAGGACTAAGCCTTCCCAGTAAAACTGTGGTTAAACTTACTGCGCTCGACATGACCCCATTGGGTTGACTGGGCCGTAAAACCTCAACAAATATCCTTGTTGCTAAAAATAAGAAAATTGTCAATAACTTGAGAAACCATCTTATTTACAGCTATGTCTAAGCCATATATGCCAACAGGAAACCCCAAATCAGGCATAATATTTGTGCTGTCTGTTCAATGCTTGCACTCTCATTTTCATAGATTTCTACCTTAGTCTAAATATTGTTTATTCAAAGAGAGTGTGTGCCAGCTGATATGCACAGCCCGGTATTGACATTTGTACGCTCAAAAGGAGAGTTTCCTTTGACATGCAGAGGACTTGTTAAGGATTAGTATTTGATGATAATTCTGGGATAATTTTTTCAATTTCTCCATAAAAACATATGTTGCGGGCACTCATTAGAAGCGCCTTGGTGAGGCGCTTCTAATGAGTACCCACAACATATGTTTTTATGGAGAAATAAGAAAAATTATCCCAGAATTATCAGCAAATATGGCAAATACTCCTCCTCAATAAGGCCTCTTAACATGGCTTGCATAGTTATTGATATGGCATTTATTTTTCACCTTGTGAAGTCACTGTCAAGCTGTTGCAAATATATATTCACACAAATAAAATGCTTCCAATGAAACTGATCATGAGTCGCTATATTTGGAGTATGTAAATTACTTCTTTTTGACTGAAAAGAATTATGTCCTCCATCTACTTTTAGTGCATTCTGTTTCAAGCTGTCTACCAAACATGCAGTGCTATCAGTCTGAAATTATTTGTACTTTTAAAGTTCTCTAGGAATAAAAAAAAGAGTTCTGCAATAATAGATCCAGATAAGAGGAGAAATTCGAAGAATATTTTGTTATTTTTACCAAAACTTGATATGTTACTCCGAAGACTTAAGAAGGATTATTTGTTGATGATTCTGGGATGATTTTTTCCAGTTTTCCATAAAAAACATATATTATGGGTTCTCGTCAGAATCATTTTCTAGTTTTTCTTATTTCACCACAAAAGCCTAAGTTATGGTACTCATTAGAAGTGCCTCAACATCATCTTAACATAGCTCTTGATAAGATTTTTTTTTTTCAATCCAAAAGTATTGATATTTTTTTAGATTTCTCCATGAAAACATATGTTGTGGGTACTCATTTGAAGTGCCTTGGTGAGGAGCTTCTAATGAATATCCACAACATATGTTTTCATGGAGAAATAATACTCTTATCTAGACCTATGAACTTAACCCTTGCCTTTGCTGAATAAATTAAGATGCCATGCCCACTTCTAATTTCCAGCCAATCAGATTACTTGATCAGGGTTTTTGATAAAAATTCACATATTTAATGACAAACAGTGCAGATCCAGATCAGTTGGCTTCTTCAGAAACCAACTGATCTGGATCTACACTGTTTGCTAAGACATAGCATGTTGTGTTCAGCAAGAGAAGGGTTAAGTTGTTTTTGTTTTTTTTTTGTTTTTGAGAAACAAGAAAAAAAATTGGGATACTCTCTCCTTTGGATACTCCTATTATCTGGAACTATTGTTTCTGCTGCTTGCATATTAATGAGATCTTTTTTATTGTGATATGTCATATTTTGTTTTCTTTTTATTTCAGCATTATCAATGGTTTTGCATTACCCCTTAAAGCAGAGCATAAACAGTTTTTAATGAAAGTCTTAATCCCACTACACAAGGCCAGAAGCCTAAGCCTTTATCATGCTCAGGTATGTAAAGTTCTCTCCAGTTCTCACAATGATCCAAATACAGTCGACTCCTCTTATTTCTAATTCCATGGGACTCTGAAATACTTCGAGATATCCATACCTCAGCATGTCAGATTTGCAGAACTGAAAAAATAAATTGAACAACCACATTTAACAAATGAATATGTGCCAGCCTCGGTGGCTCAGTTGGATGCGCCGTCCGACTGGAGACCAGGAGTCGCAGGTTCAACCCCCGCCGAGGTCAGCAACATTCTTTCGTAGAGATTGATCAGGAAATATTTTCTACGGTCATTCTCTCCCTTCCGCTGATTCAAGAAGGGCAGTTGTCAGTTTCTGGCAAAAGAATGTGCACAGTACTGGTTAACCACTTAGAGGACTAAGCCTGCCCAGTAAACGTGTGGTTAGGTAAACTGACTGCGCTCGACATGACTCCTTGGGTTGACTGGGCTGTAAAACCTCAACACAAACAAACAAATGAATATGTAATTTGACTCCTGAAGTCAGAGATAAATTAAAAAAAGATATTGTGGAAAAGTTGAGAAATTGCTCCAGAGGAGCAATTTCTCCTCTTTTCCACAATATTTTGTTATCTGTTATTAGATTTTTTATGTTAGAACAGGGACCAACTTTTCACTGGGAGATAAGCGATCATTCGAGATAAGAGAAGTCGAGATAAGGAGAGTCTACTGTATATCATGTTAACACAAAATGACCCTCAGGGGTTGAATCATCATCATCTTAGTTCTCTGAACGACTCATTATTATTCTAGCAGTATCAATAATAAACCAAATTAATATACCATTTTGACGCAAATGACCTTCATGGGTTGACACATCGTTAAACAGAAACTAATCATCATCATCATCTTAGTTCACACAGGCTGTATTCTTATTTGACATTACAGACAAGAGTTACAGAGATGTAATATGCATAAAGGTTATAATTCGGATGAACTTTGGAGCTCCAGATAATTGAGTTTATTCTTTACCTGGGGAATTTTACTACGGTCAGGCTCCTTTGTGGAAAGCAAGTCACATTTGTTTCTTAAGACCATGAGCATTGGCTCACATTTCCCTTAACTCCAGAAGATGAATTTTTCTTTTGCTATTTCTGCCCAAAGGTACTATTGCAATGACCTTTACCAAGGCCACTCCAGTGAGTGCACACAAGATTATGTTCTGGTGCAAAACTATATATAAAAAGAAAATACTTTAAGGGAAATAGGTACAATTTCAGGGAAGGCAACTTTGTCAAAATGGGTTTGTCTCTCATCTTGAAAGGATCTACTTTAAAAGGAAACAAATTGCTTTCAAAGTAACTAGACCCTTTTCCAAAGGAGTTGGGGTGCAAGAAACCAAATAGAAAGTTGTCGCCCTTGAATCAAAATGGCAGAAAATCCAACAAATCCAGTTTCCTATAAATTCAATTGTCATTTTATCTGGAGATATGAAATTCTCCTGCCTGTAATGAATAGCAAGCTTGGAAATGTCTTTGCAGTATAGCAATAGAGCCTGTACATAGTTTCAGATAAAATGAATATCCAGGAAGTCATTTGTCTTATTTCTCCACAAAAACATAAGTTGTGGATACTCATTAGAAGTGCCGCAGTGAGGCACTTCTAATGAGTACCTACAACATTTGTTTTCCATCCTGGAACATGTTTTTTATCCTCACGCTTTAGCAACGGGAATATTGTAAATGCCGCCATCCTTCCATCATGTTATCTCCTCCTAAACCACTGGGTGGAATTTAACCAAACTTGCTGCATGATTTCTCTGCATTGTAAGGGTGTGTGAGAGCAACATTATTTTTCACTCTGCTCTTTGTTGCCTTTGGCTGGGCTCAAAAGGTCTGTCCGTCCATCACGCTATCCCCTAGACCACTAGGCGGAATTTAACCAAACTTGCTTCATAAATTGCCCGCGTGGTAGGGGTGTGTGAGAGCAAATTATTTTTCACTCAGCCCCATGTGAACTTTGGGTGGGTTCAAAAGGTCAGGTAGCCCCATGTGAACTTTGGGTGGGTTCAAAAGGTCACCTGACCTGTAATGAAAGCATGGGGGATTTTTCGATGGGGTGCCGTTGACTGCGCAATCTAGTTACTATTTTTAGCTCGCCTGTACAAAGTACAAGGAGAGCTATTGTAGTCACCCCGGTCGTCCGCGTTTGCGTTCCCGTTCCCGTCACACTGCGTTAAAGTTTTTCAAATGCTTATATCTCAACAGTCACTCCTCACAGAGGCATCAAATTTGGAACTTAGGTACCTTGGAGGGTCTTCTGAGATTCCAAGAGAATAAACCCCTGGGTTCATGCCCCTGGGTGGGGCTAGGGGTCAGAATCTAGGACACCTTTGTAATACTGTGTTAAAGTTTTTCAAATTCTTATATCTTGACTTTCACTCCTCATAGAGCATTCATATTTAGAATTTGGGTACCTGGAGGAGTCTTCTGAGATTCCAAAAGAACATACCCCTGGGTTCATACCTCAGGGTGGGCCTTGGAGTGGGGCTAGGGGTCAAAATCTAGGACACATTTGTAAAATCTTATATGCCTACAGGTTATAGACACAACTGGTTATACATCAGCTAACTATGTGACATCGGTTTAAGTGTAAGAGAGTGAAGGTCATGGTGACCTACATTTTACGGTCCAGGTCACCTAGATTTCACGGTCCAGCGATTTTGCCTTATATCTTGAATACTATTTGTTGGATAAATGTCACACCTGGGATATTACTTCCATGTGACCCAATGAATGACCACTTACTATATCTAGGTCATTGTGACCTATATTTCATGGTTCAGTGATTTTGCCTTATATCTTGAATACTATTTGTTGGATAAATGTCACACCTGGGATATTAGTTCCTTGTGACCCGATTATTGACGTCAAAATATATCTCTGTTGGTGTGACCTATATTTCATGGTTCAGTGATTTTGCCTTATATCTTGAATACTATTTGTTGGATAAATGTCACACCTGGGATATTAGTTCCATGTGACCCAATGAATGACCACTTACTATATCTAGGTCATTGTGACCTATATTTCATGCTTCAGTGATTTTGCCTTTTATTTTTATTACTATTTCATGGAGAATTGTCATACCTGGATTATTATATCTATGTGACAAAATGATTTGCATACAAATACATCTAGGTCAGTGTGACCTATATTATATGGCTTAATGATAAAAATGTTACAATATAAAATGTACCCAGCAGGCGAGCTACGCTGTCCTACGACAGCTCTTGTTCATTGTAGCCCGAAATATCAAAAATTGTTGCAGACGACATTTTTAAATATTTTTTGTTATTTTTCACTGAAAATAAGGCATGATATTTCATGTAACTGAATCACATGCAATATCTATCAGCCCTTGTTTTCTCTGAAAAATAAAAAAATAATAAAACAAAGTAAAAAAAATGTCTGCAATAATTTTTTACAGCGTTTAAAGGGTTTTGGTGTGAAACATCCATTTGAAATTTTATTTTGTCTTTGTGTAGTCCAGAAGTCAGGTTTGTATGTAAACCACCTAAAAGTTCAATTTCAATGAGTTCTGTTTTACATTTCATTTTTGATATATATCATATGAATTGCTTTAGTATTTAAAAGGACCTTCGATGCGTATGGATCAGTATTAGAGATCTGATTTGTCTTTTCTTTACATGCCTGTCTTCAGTATCAGGTGGTAGTCCTAATTGTAATTACAGACTGCTGCCGAGGTTATGTCCACTGATCGAAATTCTTGATATTTGATTTGGTGATAGTATGTGTCAAAAGGCCCTTTTAAGTTGAGTTGATGTAATTTGTATTGTATTACTTACTTGATGGTATGAATAAATATGTGTATACATAACTCTGGATAAGATATTTTTTTCAAGCAAAAAATACCGATATTTTTCTTATTTTTCCATGAAATCAGTGTTGTAGGTACACACAAAAAGCACCATGCTGAGTACCCAATAGCTCTTGATAAGGTGCTTTTTTTTTTTTCAACCAAAAAGTATCTATATTTTTCTTATTCCTTGTCAAAAACATATGTTGTGGGTACTCATTAGAAGTGCCTCGGTGAGGCGCTTCTAATGAGTACCCACAACATATGTTTTCATTGAGAAATAAGAAAAATATTTACTTGATACCCACTCTAATCTAGACGTGTGTAACCCACAACATATGTTTTTATGCAGAAATAAGAAAACATATTATCAGGATACTCCCTTATCTACAGCTCTGTATATATTCAGTTTGCATGTTGGTATTTATCAAAGCTCCAGATAAGAAGCTTTTTTCAATCAAGAAGTATTGATATCTTTATTTTTCTACGAAAACATATGTTGTGCGTACTCATGAGAAGCACCTGAGCTGGGAAAGGGGCATCTACTGAGTACCCACATTGTATGTTTTCTTGGAGAAATAAGAAAAGTATTTACCTGATACCCCCTCTTATCTGGATCTGTGTATTTTCATTTAAGGTTATATAGTTTTTGTTTCAAGGAGATAAATTTATTCTCTAGAGCAGGTTATAATTACCTGTTTTATACCAACATTTTTCGTTGATTTATAAACACATAAAATGGAACTTCCCTTACACTGCCACAGCTGGTAACCCAGTCCCATAAATCATAATCATATGGTATAAGCATTTAAACTTAAATCTAGTCCTGCTGAACCCGGATAAACCCTGCTTTTGCAAACAGTGTAGATCCAGATCAGTTGGCTTCTTCAGAAGCCAACTGATCTGGATCTGCATTGTTTGCGATTAAGTATGTGAATTTATAGCAACAATCCGGACCAAGTATTCTGATTGGCTGAAAATTAGAAGTGGGTGTGGCATCTTAATTTATTCAGCAGGACAAAGGTTAAATTTACAAGTATTTACAACAGCTGATTTAGCCCATTAATGGGACACATGCTTTACATGTTTCTTGGTTATAGACAGTCAGAGACAGTGCTAATCAGATGCTAGAAAATGTTTTGTGGAAAAATTACTGTATTTACCTAAAATATTGGGACTTTAACTACTTGCCACACTTGTATTAAAATTTGAACAAGTTCATTTCATTGGACTGGGCCCAGTTGTTCAAGGCATCGTTAGCATAACGAGCTTGTTAGTGGTCAAAATATTAACTGTTTTAGTAAGTACAATATATAATACACAGGTATTTTTGCTGAAAAAATGTGAGAAGCGTTTGCAAATGCAAAAGCTACTCACATTTTTTCAGCAAAAAATATTGGCATTTATGCCATATTTATTTATCAAAGTCATACATGCCATAAGCTGTGGACTAAAATCTGTGAGATAAGGCAAAGTTTTAAGGGAGATTTGAAATTCTGTGATGTTTTCTTAAACATCACTATGGAGCCCTCCCAGTATAGTCTAAAGTCTTTTTTTTTTTTCACGTAAGAAACTTGTGAAAACCACAACAGTAGTGATTTATGTTTATTTCTTCATAAAATCTGTTGGAAAATGGTCTGAAAATTTCTGTGAGATTCAAATTTTTTATGGAAATTGCCTTCTAGATGGGCCAAATTGTGTGAGATTTTATCTCACAGTGTGAGATATGGTATGTATGCAAAATTTTAACGATACGTAATTAACGACATCATTAGTTTTGAACAATTGGGCCCTGATCTACACTGTTTGCCACTCATTCAGCAGTCAAATGGAGATGTTCAAATATTAGGACAACTATGATAAGGAGTTAAGGTGTCCTAATACTTAGGGTAACTATGGTAGTTCATTGCTTCAGATCAGATGATAATTAAAGTGACAGTTTAGGATAGATTTTTGTATTGTTGATTGGTTTAAGCATATTTTATTTGTACACCACAATCTCTTTATAACACTATTGTTGGGGTCCATAGCATAAACCGTCTTAGTTAAACAACCGTGTAATATCCAAACAAAAATGTATAGATTATATTGAAAAATGACCATTTATGGTCATTTTTCAATATAATCTATACATTTTTGGGATCCGTCTTTGAACCGTATTATATACAAAACCGTGTTATAACAAACCATGTTGTAAAGAGGTTGTGGTGTATAACAGTTACAAACACATAAACAAGACATCTGTACAAAAACAGATGAGTATTTGTACAGATGGGATTCAGAAGAAATTCTTATCCCATTTGACACTAGTCTTGTTTCGCAATCTTAATTAAAATTAAAACAGCAGAATTTTTCACTGTTTATTAGTTATATACCACTTTGTCTTCTAATAATTGTTTTGTTGGAATACTTTTCAGTTGGCATATTGTGTTGTACAGTTTCTGGAGAAAGATGCAAGTTTAACAGAAGATGTAAGTATTTTATTGCATATCTGTGTACCTGAACCTTTGAAAACATTTACAGATTTGAATAATGAAATCGAGAATCTCAGTCTGATAGGAAACTTTGAATTAATTCCATGTGTTGTTTTGGTTTTGGTTTTGCTGAAGGGGAATTGAAACATTTACAAGGGAGACAACTCTTATCAAAATTGTTTTTGTTCCCTTTTGAAAGAAGTCCACTCTAAAAGGAAAGAATATGCTCCCCTTGGGAGGAAATTCTTTCCTTTTCAGAAGGGTATTGGTGTGTAGGAAAGCAAAGACGGTTACAAAAGTCTTCTCCCTTGTCAAAAATGGCAACAAATCTACCAATGTCTCCATTCACCTAAAAAAGGATAGAAAGAAGTGGTTAAAGGCAGTATGTACTGCTGTATTCATTGAAAAAGCTTACAAAGTTGAGCTTTGCAATTAAGCAGTTAATTGTTTGTGTGATACCAAACTTTTATTCAGTACCTCTGCCGTAACTAGGTTGAAAGCAAAGAATTTGCCCAAAAGTAAATCAGTTCATCCACACTTTAACCCTTAACATATTTATTATCAAGAGTCCAGCATAAATGATTTTCCCAGAATTATATAAAGGATGCTTTTTAGCTCGCCTGAGCCTTTAGGTTCCTTGGTGAGCTTATAGTACGGGCTGGCTCCATCATCTGTCCATTGTCTTCATCCATCGTCCACTCTATCAAACATTTCCTCCTCACAAACCACTAGGCCAATCAAAGCCAAATTTCATATGGAGTCTCAGTGGGTAGGGGGAAGGAAAGTTTATTCCTCACATCTAGGTCACATGACCAAGATGGTTGTCACGCCCAGATATGGTAAAAACCCTTTAAAAATCTTCTCCGGAACTAAAGGGCCAATGACCCAGCCACTTAGTATGCAGCATGGGGGATATGGGCCCAATAAAATTTGAAAAAATAATAACTTTAGGTTGACCTTGGCCTTTTTTAGCTCACCTGAGCTGAAAGCTCAAGGTGAGCTTTTGTGATCACTCACCGTCCGTCGTCGTCATCGTCGTCCATATGTCCTTCCGTCCGTCCGTCCACAATCTTTAAACAACATCTCCTCCTAAACCACTGATTGGATTTTGACCAAACTTCACAGGAATGAACCTTGGTTGGTCCTCTTTCAAAATTGTTCAAATGGTTCCGGTCCATTGCATATCTAGGTCACAGAAGCTAAAAATAGATTTTTTAACTAAAAACTTAAAAAATCTTTTTGTCAGAAACCACTGGACCGATTTCAATATAATTTTGCAGAAATGTATCTTTGGTGATCCTCTACCAAGATTGTTCAAGCCATTTGGATTCGTCAAAAAACATGGCCGCCAGGGGGCGGGGCTTATTTTCCCTATGTATCTATATAGAAAACTTTAAAAATCTTCTTGTCAGAAACCACTGGACGGATTTCAATGTAATTTTGCAGAAATATTCCTTTGGTGATCCTCTACCAAGATTGTTCAAGCCATTTGGATTTGTCAAAAAACATGGCCGCCAGGGGGCGGGGCTTATTTTCCCTATATATGTATCTATGTAGAAAACTTCAAAAATCTTCTTGTCAGAAACCACTGGACCGATTTTAATGTAATTTTGCAGAAATGTTCCTTTGGTGATCCTCTACCAAGATTGTTCAAGCCGTTTGGATTCGTCAAAAAACATGGCCACTAGGGGGCGGGGCTTATTTTCCCTATATGTCTATATAGAAAACTTAAAAAATCTTCTTGTCAGAAACCGCAGGACTGATTTCCATATAATTTTGCAGAAATGTTCCTTTGGTGATCCTCTACCAAGATTGTTCAGGCCATTTGGATTCGTCAAAAAACATGGCCGCCAGGGGGCAGGGCTTATTTTCCCTATATGTCTATATAGAAAACTTTAAAAATCTTCTTGTCCGAAACCACTGGACCGATTTCAATATAATTTTGCAAAAATGTTCCTTTAGTGATCCTCTACCAAGATTGTTCAAGCCATTTGGATTCGTCAAAAAACATGGCCGCCAGGGGGCGGGGCTTAATTTCCCTATATATCTATATAGAAAAAATTAAAAATCGTCTTGTCAGAAATCTCTGGACCGATTTCCATATAATTTTGCAGAAATGTTCCTTTGGTGATCTTCTACCAAGATTGTTCGAGCCATTTCGATTAGTCAAAAAACATGGCCGCCAGGGGGCGGGGCTTATTTTCCCTATATATCTATATTGAAAAATGTAAAAATCTTCTTGTCCGAAACCACTTGACCGATTTCCATATAATTTTGCAGAAATGTTCCTTTGGTGATCCTCTACCAAGATTGTTCAAGCCATTTGGATTTGTCAAAAAACATGGCCACCAGAGGGCAGGGCTTATGTTCCCTATATATCTATATAGGAAACTTTAAAAATCTTCTTGTCCGAAACCACTGGACCGACTTCAATATAATTTTGCAAAAATGTTCCTTTGGTGATCCTCTACCAAGATTGTTCAAGCCATTTGGATTCGTCAAAAAACATGGCTGCCAGGGGGTGGGCTTATTTTCCCTATATATCTATATAGAAAACTTTAAAAATCTTCTTGTCAGAACCACTGGACAGATTTCCATATAATTTTGTAGAAATGTTCCTTTGGTGATCCTCTACCAAGTTTGTTCGAGTCATTTGGATTTGTCAAAAAACATGGCTGCCAGGGGGCAGGGCTTATTTTCCCTATATATAGAAAAATGTAAAAATCATCTTGTCCCAAACCACTGGACCGATTTCCATATAATTTTGCAGAAATGTTCTTTTGGTGATTCTCTACCAAGATTGTTCAAGCTGTTTGGATTTGTCAAAAAACATGGTCGCCAGGGGGCAGGGCTTATTTTCCCTATATATGTATCTATATAGAAAACTTTAAAAAATCTTCTTGGCAGAAACCAATGGACCGATTTCAATATAACTTGGAAGTAATGTGTCTTTGGTCACCCTCTTCCAAGGTTGTTCAAGCCATCATGATTCGTCAAATAATATGACTGCAAGGGGGTGGGGCTTATTTTCCCTATATATCTATATAGAAAACTTGAAAAAAAATCTTGTTTTTCCTATATATCTAAATAGAAAACTTAAAAAATCTTCTTGTCAGAAACCACTGAAAAGATTTCAATATAACTTGGCAGGAATGTTCCTTTGGTGACTCTCTACCAAGTTTGTTCAAGCTGTCATGATTCGTCAAAAAACATGGCTGTTAGGGCGTAGGGCTTTATAGCTATATAAAACTTTTTAAACCACTGGACCAATTTCAATATAACTTGGCAGAAATGTTCCTTTGGTGACCCTCTTTTAAGATTCAGTTCAAGTTGTCAAGATTTGTAAAAAAAACATGGCCGGGGGTGTGGTGGAGGGGGGTGGGGGTGGTTAGTGCTATAAAGTTATACAAAAGTCCTAGAGCAGTGAACTTGGCTGAAACTTCAACAGTAAATACGCAAATCTGTTTGGTCAGGTGAGCGATATAGGACCATCATGGTCCTCTTGTTATTTAAGGAAAGGTCAAATCTTTATACATAGATTCCTGTAAGCAAAACTTTAAAAAATCTTCCTGTCTGAAACTAGAAGGCCCAGGCCTTTGATATTTGGTATTTAGCTTTACTTTGTGAACCTTTACCAAGATTGTTCAAATTATGTCCCTGGGGTCAAAAATGGCCCCTCGCCAGAGGTCATTTGTTTTTCATAGACTTGTATAGGGAAAACTCTTCAAACCTCTTACCCAGAAAACACTGGACCAATCAAAACCAAATTATATATGGAACTTCAATGAGAAGGGGATTAAAAGTTTGTTTGCCAGATCTGGGTCACTTGACCAAGATGGACCACATATGCAGGCCTCCTAGCGAAACCTATAAAACCTATAATAACCTATAATTTTGTGTTAAACCTATAAAACCTTTATTTTGTTCATAAAACCTATAAAAAGCCTGTATTTTCATGAAAAAACCTATATTTTTCACTTTTTGAACCTTCTTGCGACTCAACCCTAACTTTTCTTCAAAATGCACTACATTTTTTTACTTTTTAGTCCCATAAAAAGTGATGAAAACTGTCAAGAAATTGTAATTTTTTTCCTCGCTCGCTTCGCTCGCTTGGACTTTGTAAAATTCAGATCAACTTTATCTGAGTAATTGTGGCACAAAAATTCATCAAATATTTTTTCTTCAGTTTTAAATCTTTATGTGAGTTTGGAAGACTCTTTTTTTAACCTGTATTTTTATTGGAAAACCTGTAAATAACCTATATTTTGAGTAAGAAGAACCTATATAAAAACCTATATTTTCAAAGTGGGCCACTAGGAGGCCTGCATATGGTAAAAACCCTTTAAAACTCTTCTTCTCTGGAACCAAAGGGCCAATGGCCTTGGGACTTAGTTTGACGTATTGGGGACATTGGCCCAATAAAGTTGGAAAAAATGATAACCTCGGTTTGACCTTGACCTTTTTTTATGGAAAGGTCAAATTCTTTTATATAGACTTCAATAGGCAAAACTTTTAAAAATCTTCTTGTCTGATACTAGAAAGCCCAGGCTTTTGGTATATAGCTTTATCTTGTAGACCTCTACCAAGATTGCTCAAATTATAGCCCTGGGATCATAAATGCCCCCCCCCCCCCCCCCCACCCCAGGGGTCACTTGTTTTACATACTTGTTTAAATAAAACTTTAAAAATCTTCGTCTGAAACTAGAAGGCTCAGGCCTCTGATATTTGGTATGTAGCTTCATCTAGCAGGCCTTTGCGAAGATTGTTCAAATTCTAGCCTTGGGTTTAAAAATGACCAGGCCCCAGGATCACTTGTTTTACATAGACTCATTTAAGGAAAACCTTTAAAAAAATCTTCTTGTCTGAAAACTAGAAGGCCAAGACCTTTGATATTTGGTATGTCACTTTATCAAAGCCATATTTTATTTGTAGTTTCTGTTTTGCCAAATTAATTAAAGCTAAATTCCATACCAAGGTACTGTAGGATAGAGAGACCAAAGATTTTTTAAACTGTACCGGCTACCATACCTATTTGTTTCATTCTTTGAAGATGTTGCCATAAGCTTGCTCGGAACAAATAGTCTGAGATGAACTACATGACCATTGGTCCTCTGGTTATTTCTTTTGAGAGGAAAAAAAAAAGACACACCTCTGCAAGTACCCAGGATTCAAATTTAACTTTTTTGACAGCTTGCTAAAATTAGCAAGTGGCATTATTTTTTACTTGCTAAACCTTTCAGCCAACTTGCTTTTTCACACTTATAAACACTGTTAAATGTGGCTTTAAACATTAGCACTGGGTAAAAATTTCAGTAGACATTTTAAAATATTTTTCTTATTTTTCCCAGAAAACAGGTTTTGACATTACATGCAGATTGTCTCCTATGGAGACAATTTGCATGTAATGTCAAAACCTGTTTTCTGAGAAAGATAAGAAAAATATCATCATTGCTATTGGAAAAGAAATTGCAAAACTTCAGCAACAGTGCCTCAGGTTCAGCCAATTAAAGAGAATCTTTCCAACTTGCTAGAATTAGCAAGTGATGGAAATTGCAGCTTGCTTTTTGAGGAAATTAACCAGCATTTAGCAAGTTAGCAAGTGCTAAAATTGATCTCTGACAGTACCAGCTTTTTGGAAAAGAAAATCATGCAGATTTAGTGATTTTTCATTTTATACCCACACATGAAATTTCAGAACCCCAGCAGTTACAGTATTTACCCATTGTAGACTGAATGAACTCTCCCATACTATATATTGAAAGATTCCAATTTCAATTTTAGGTTTGTCAGGCTATGCGATTTAGATATTCTTAAAGAAAAATGATTGAACTTTTTGCAAACAGTGGAGACACTGATCAGACGCTGCAATCTGTGGCATCTGATATGGTCTGCACTGTTTGCTAAATACCCTTTTAGGGGTCTCCAGACTACAATGGGTTAAAGTAGATTAAGTGCTGCAAGCATACAAACAGGCAGAATGACATCATTGTTCCAGATAAGTTTCGTCCCAAAACCATTGATATTTCTCTTATATCTTCCGAAAAACCTGTGGGTACTCAATAGAAACTACTCACCTAGGGTGCCCACAACATTTTCATGGAGAAATGGGAAATTTTTTTTTTTTTTTTTTTGTATGGACAGCCTCGCTTACCTGTAGCTGTGTAAGAGTGTAACAATTTGCATATAGTGAGACAGATCAGAATCAGTTTGAATTCTTTGACAGTTTCAAACCTGAACATTGTTCAGTCTGTAAGCAGTTGATTTATAGTATAGATAATTTGCTCATTAATTAACCCATTGTAGACTGAATGAACTCCCCCACAATATATATTGGAAGAGTCCAATTTCAGTTTTAGGTACATCCGACTATGAGATTTAGATATTCCTAGAGAAAAATGGTAGAACTATTTGCAAACAATGGAGACCCTGATCAGATACCGCTTTCTGCGGCATCTGATCCGGGTCTGCACTGTTTGCCAATTACCCTTTTAGGGGTCTCCAGACTACAATGGGTTATAGATGATTTGCTCTTTAACAAAAAAATAGTGATGTATTGTTTATGTTTAATTCTGTGTCCAAAGCAACGTGGAGTGCACAACAGATTTGAAGGTCCTTTTCCCATAGGGGAACTTGTGAGTGTGTAATTAGACTTTTCAGCCATTTAACTTTCAAGTTTTTTTGAAGTGGCTTGATAAAGCACTTGATCCAGAGAAACCTGCATGTGTGAACTACACAAGTTCACCCAGACAATAGTTGGACTTTGATGATTTTAAAAAGTGAAACTGTACCCCTGATCAGAATGTGCATTTTATGAGTGCTTTAGCAGAGGAATTGCTCAGGATGAGTATTTAGTGGCAGTATTTTTTATTTTCCACAAAAACATTATTTGCTGGTACTCATTAGAAGGGCCTCAGCTAGGCTTTTCTAATGAGTACCCACAACAAGGTTTTAATGGAGAGCAGGAGAAATTTGCCCCAGAATTATCGTTGAGGCACTTCTTATGAGTACTCACAATGTATGTTTTCATGGAGAAATAAAAAAACAGCTATTTATGAGGGTACTCCTTACCAGTAGCTATGGGCAACCAAATTCCAGGCCAGTCTGTACATCTGCACAGTTTAGTCAGGGCATTTACTGTCCTCCATTCAAAATCAGCAAAGTTCAGATATTGTTCACAAAAAAAACTTCAAAGTCTCTGACCAATCTGCAAGGATGTGGGAGCTGGTCAGGATCTTTGATTGTCACATATCATAAAAGGGAATGGCATCCTTGACAATGATGTACTTCAAATTAAAGAGCTCAACAAACCATGATAAGTCAAGAAAATGTGATCAAAATTGGAACAGAAGAAGAAAATTATTCCAAGTTTAAAGATGTTACACCCACATCCAATAGTGCCGCGATTTTGAATACAGACAACCCTTTTTATATCGACACTTGATACAACGACAAAATTTGTTATAATGACAATTTGACTGTCATGAAACCTTCCTTAAGAGGTAACAGTTAGTCAAAATTATGCAAGAATATTTTATTTAATAAATTAAAGAAACATATGTGGCAATTGTAATAAATATCCAAAACATTTGTTCTGTGAGGAAATAAGAACAAAACATGACCTTTCTTACATATTAATCTGCTCATTATTAAGTATTCTGTACAACAACAAATTCATTTTAATGGTAACATCTTTGGGAATAAATATTGTCGTTGTAACAAGGGTTCTCTGTATTTAGGTTTCAGTGTAAATAAAAAAAAAACTTTTTTTGATAGAAAGTGTAGTTTTCAAATAGAATCAGTTTTTGTCTATAGAAAAAGGTAGATGTCTAAAGAATTAATGCTAATTTTATTTATTAGGTTCTTTCATATTTGATAGCTTTATGATATCATAAAATGGCAGCACCATTGGAAGCAAATTTCAAACATACAGAATTAATAATTTTCTTGTTTATCATCTGATTTTAATTTTGTATCAGTATTCATGGTTTATCAAGGTCTTTAATTTCAAATGCATTTTTTGCTGGGATTGCTTTTCACTTTAGGGTAGTTTTTCCTATGACATAGTTCACTGCTGTCTAAAAACCTTTATCTTTCCTTCTGAGAGAGATAAGTTAGGTTTCTGCTCCTGTGTGCTTTTTGGCTCCCTTCACTTTTTATCTACTGTCATATTGAAAGCTAATTTACATATATTAAAGTAATTTTAATTATTGGGAAAAAAAAAAAAAAAAAAAAAAAGGTGAATACTATTAAATGAATTGACTGATATTACAGAAGTACACAAGTTGGTAATACTGAAATAAACTGGCTGAAAAAGGTGTATAAAAGGGCATATTTTGAAATTGTCTTGATTTTAAAATGTTCCTCTTTCACAGTACAAAATAATATACAAAAGGGAAAAAAAAAAATATTCCAATTTTTTTATACCCTTTTTTCTAAGTTTGATCTCAGAATTTTTCAGATGCAACTTTTTCAAACATGTTTGGTAGCATTTTTTGATAGTTTCACAACAATGAGTGGGACTTATTACCTGAAAATCAAACAGATAATTGAAACATAAATGAGTTGCACCATGCAAAAAAATGTCATATATATCTGGGTATATCTGCCTTGATCAGCCTGTATATAGTTGACTCGTTATCTCGACCCCTCTTATCTCGATCCTATCACTTATGTCGAACTGATTTCTAAGTCCCGATTATTTTCCCTATGTATTTATTTATTTCAGCTTCGCGAATGTCAAACTACTTTTATGTCGACACTTCAGCTATCTCGTCCATCATTTTCAGTCCCTGAATATATTTTTCACAGTTTTTACTACCGCGTATCTCGAACTCGGACCATGACGAAGGAAAAAAAATGTAAGATGCGGCGCCGCCCGTCTCTCAGTTAATGAAAATCATAATAGGCCATTGATAAATAAATCAATATTTTAATTTTCCCCTTTGTCCAGGTAATTACAAACAACACAAACAATGTCTAAAATCCGTAATTATGAAATCACATGCGTGTCGAGTTGGGTTTGACACACGGCGCTCAACACTGTCTCGTGTCATTGATTTGTAAGGTAAAAAGCGGCCCAGAATAGTGTTATGGAAGATTAATCAACGAAGTATCATGCGTGGAAAATTCGTAGGCGTGCAGGCTGATCCGAGTCTTTGACAGTCGCACAGTCTTCTAATAGGAGTTGTGCACTGCCTCAAATAGACGAATCACACGTGGGTACCGATGTTAACCCTTCCGACCCTGTAGACTGGTACGGATACCCGCACAAATAGTGTAGGTCCAGATGAGACAGTTCATAACGAGCTTTCTCTGCAGGATCTACAGTTTGCCGTGCTGAGATGGTTCGTTATGCCAGGGGAGATAATCCAAACTAGCTTACAGCTGCCACTTAACATTTTAAGCGTTTTATGCAAAAGCGGAAACCAGTCAACTCTTTATCGAGTCGTCTATGCGAAGGGAGCTAATCCAAACCCGTTCATAACGTATAGCTAACACAACCCGGAAACCAGTAATTTATTTATAGCTCATGGAAATCCAAATTTGCAGGCGTATTAAAAGACAACAAGAGACGTTTGAAATTTATTATTATTAACATTTATTGATGATATTATTTCAAGAAAACCATTGCCTCTCCTAAAACAAACAGTAACAATGCAAACTGAAGTACGCGTAAATTATTTTAATTGCCATATACATGTGCCTTCCAAGCACGTTGAGGCGAACAGTCATCATACCTATGACGTCACAATTTGGTTGTCTCGAACTACTGATAACTCGAACATTTTTATCAGGTCCCGTTAAGTTCAAGATAACGAGAGTTGACTATATATGCAGTCTGATGGAGGCTTTCCTGTCCTCTTACTGAAGGCCTTGATGAGAATGCATGGATGTATATGCCCCAAAGACACCTTCTCTTGCCTGACAAGGCTCAGATTACATGTATACCCAAGTTATACTACATTTTAGAAATATGATTTTAAAGGGCCCTTATACCATCACTGGAAAAAAAGAAAAAAAGAAAAAGACTGTTTCCTCTGCACTGTTTTGAGTTTTGTCTAATGTTTGTTTCTTATATTTTTCATTGAGAAAGTGTGTGTTTATCTTTGTGATATAAAGTGATTCATGGCACCAGATAATATATGTGTTTTTCATCCAAACAGTATGATATTTATCATATTTCTTAATTTTCTCAAAGAAAACCTATGTTGTGATAACTCATTAGAAGCGCCTTGTCGGGGCACTTCTGATGAGTACCCTAAACATGTTTTCTTGGAAAAATTTAAAAACTACCTGCCTGATACCCTGTCTTATCTAGAGCTGTGATGATTTCTATATAAACTATCTTTTTTGTCTTTGTGATATTGTAATTGTTACAATAATTGGAAAAAAACAATATAGAAATAAGTAAATAAATAAAACAGTTTGTGTTTTGAAATGTTGTGTCCTAATGTTTTAAATTAAGTCTTGTTTTAGCCTAAAATAATGTGTATTTTTTGTCTTAAATTGTGTCATTAGCTCATTAGAGGGTTGGTGTCAAGAAAATAACATTTATTCTTAAGTTTCCACAGTAACAAGGCTGGTAAATATTTAAATTGACCTCTGAGTTATATCCGGAGGTCCAGTTGAGCGTTTCCTGTTATTAGATTTCCCCACTGAGCTTGCAGGACGAAAGAGATAGCAATGACATGGCTTAAAACCTTTTCATACCATTTGGTCTGAATATATAACAGCAAAAAAAATGATAGCATGACTTCTCCGATTTTCAAAATATGTTTTGGATCAAGAAAAATCTTACCTGTCACCTTTCTGCGACCCACAAAATCTAATAACAGGAAAGGTTCAAATGGACCTCCGGATATAAATTGTTTTTAATTGACCTCCCATGGAGGTCAATTTGAATGTTTACTGGCCATGAGTAAAAGCTACACACAGCATCCGTGCATTTTGATTTGTCTTTGTTGTCGGCCTGACAAAGCCTTGGATTTTTGCCTGCAGAGCACTCAGCAAAGACACTGATCAGTAAGCCTGGCACGATTAATCGGGTAATCGATTAATTGATCGATAAATACCACAAAAATGATTATCATCACAGATTTGCTAATAATCGATCATTTGATTTCTGTGTCTGTTACTTTACCGTATTTACCCTTTGTATTCAGACACCTCAACAATTTTACCATACTTAGTCTAAAATTTGAACAAGTATAATTTACTACCCACTTTAGTGTCTTGAATAGTTGGATGAGTGGCAAACAGTGTATACACTGATGAGATGCCGCATCTCATCTGGGTCTACACTGTTTGCTCATGCTTGTCTGGCCAAATACATACAGTAAAATATGACATATGGCAAGAGTCATGCTCAGTCAGATAGGTAAAATTATTACCAAATCTTCGTCAGTTTCTGGCGAAAGAATGTGCACAATACTGGTTAACCGCTTAGAGGACTAAGCCTGCCCAGTAAACGTGTGGTTAGGTAAACTGACCGCGCTCAACATGACCCCACTGGGTTGACTGGGCCGTAAAACCTCAACACAAACAATTACCAAATCTTCAGTGATTACTAATCGATTATCAATCACAATGGCAGCACAGATAATCAATTATTTTTTAGCTCCAATTAGCCAGCCTTGCTGATCAGACTGTGCTGATGCACTGACTATCTTAGTATAATGCTGACTGCAAATGTCTTAAGGTACATTTTTTTTGTGGGCCTCATTTGAGCAGGACCACATCAAAATTTACCATGCGGCATGTGCAAACTACAAAGACTGAATCAGACTGCACAACCAGTCAGTCTGGTCAGTCTTTTCATATGAGCAGCTCGTTTACCATGAATAATCCAGAGAAAACAGCAGCCTATGTATTTGGACAGACATGCCTGAGCAAACAATGTAAACTGTTTTCACGTCTCTCCGCCTGTTATGTTTTAGTTACTGAGTGGAGGGTACCGAATGAGCACTGCTTACTTGCATTTCTTGTTGCTGTACTTTGCATTAAACCATTCTAATGTAATTACTTTGTGTTTTCAGGTAATAAAAGGTCTTTTAAAGTTCTGGCCAAAAACATGCAGTCAAAAAGAGGTTTGTAAAATTTGTCTTTTTAGTAAAACATATAAATCAAGTCTCGTCTATCTTGCGTTACCTTGGGGTCCAACTGATATTGGCTTTCAGTTGGGCAAGGCCTTTTGTCCTTGCAACAGGTAAGGGTAGAGGGGGAAAGTTTATATTTCTTCTGTTTCTTCACTTTCATTCATTTTCCTCTTCCTCCCCTGTCCCTGTCTTTCATCTCCTCTACTACCTTTTCCTCTACTACTTGTTCAATCTCTCTTCTCTCTTTCTCTGATAGACGACACAATATGACCCACAAGGGTTGACGTGTTGTTAAACCCAAACACAATCAGTCAAAATAAATCAAATCGCTATGGGGACATCATGAAATGTTTGCTTAAAACAGGTGAAATTTCACTGAGTTGTTTTTTTAATTTTAAGACATCTGAAAATCTGAGGTGACTACTTAATATGGGTGGTCTTTAACCCATTGTAGACTGAATGAATCCCACAATATATATTGGAAGAGTCTAATTTCGATTTTAGGTGTGTTACGTTATGTGATTTAGATATACTTCGAGAGAACTATTACCAAACAGTGGAGCCAGCCTCGGTGGCTCAATTGGATGTGCCGTCCGACTGGAGACCAAGAGGTCGCGGGTTCAACCCCCGCCGAGGTCGGCAACATTCTTTCGTGGAGAGCCGGCCTCGGTGGCTCAGTTGGATGCGCCGTCCGACTGGAGACCAGGAGATCGCGGGTTCAACCTCCGCCGAGGTCGGCAACATTCTTTCGTGGAGATTGATCATGAAATATTTTCTACGGTCATTCTCTCCCTTCCGCTGATTCAAGGAGGGCAGTTGTCAGTTTCTGGCGAAAGAATGTGCACAATACTGGTTAACCGCTTAGAGGACTAAGTCTGCCCAGTAAACGTGTGGTTAGGTAAACTGACCGCGCTCGACATGACCCCATTGGGTTGACTGGTCCGTAAAACCTCAACACAAACAAATCTTTCGTGGAGAGTGATCATGAAATATTTTCTACGGTCATTCTCTCCCTTCGGCTGATTCAAGAAGGGCAGTTGTCAGTTTCTAGCGAAAGAATGTGCACAATACTGGTTAACTGCTTAGAGGACTAAGCCTGCCCAGTAAACGTGTGGTTAGGTAAACTTACCGCGCTCGACATGACCCCATTGGGTTGACTGGGCCGTAAAACCTCAACACAAACAAAACAAACAATACTGGTTAACCGCTTAGAAGACTAAGCCTGCCCAGTAAACGTATGATTAGGTGCTCGACATGACCCCATTGGGTTGCCTGGGCCGTAAAACCTCAACACAAACAAACCAAACAGTGGAGACCCTTATCAGATGCTGCATTCTGTGGTGTGTGATCTGGGTTGGCACTATTTGCCAATTACCCCATTAGGGGTCTCCAGACTACAATGGGTTATGATGGGATTCACATTATAGAAATCTGGTACTCTGTCCAAATGCAGTTTCCAGTTGATTTGCACTGGCTAATAATGAAATATTTAGGTAGATAGATGCATTCTTTCTTATTTGCTGCTTTATTTTGTAGATGCTCTGCGGGTTGTTTAGTATTTTATTATCTCACCTGAGCCAATTTCAATCAAACTTCGAGGGAATGTGGCTAAAATGGTATGGCTCCGATGAATAAGATGGCCACCAGAGCTAGAAATAGAAAAATCTGTTTTGAGCTTCTTCTCCTGAACCAAAAAGCCAATTGACTCGAAACTTGGTAGGAAGTATCAGAGTGACTAATAGATAAATAATAGCAAAAATCGTTCTGATAGGAAATCTATAGCGGCCATCTTGAAAATCTATTTCAAGCTTTTTCACCTGAACCGAAAGGCCAGTTGACTTGAAACCTCACGAAAACATGTCTATATAATATTGACCCCCTTAAACCTTACTTTTATATAGTAAAACTGGGGTTTACAGGGGTATACATTGTTTTTCTTATTTCTGGTCAAAAACATAGATTGTGGGTAATTGTTAGAACCGCCTTGCCGAGGCAGTTCTAACGATTTTGAGCAGAAATATGAAAAATATCAGAATTTTAAACTGAAAATTTTCATTTTTTGGTGGTAAAATTTTCAGTATACTTGAATAGGCTTGCTTTTGTAATGACTTGGTAGGAAGTGTCAGGGTAACTTGCATAACATTGTGCTACTCCAGATAACTTAGGAAGTATTTTTATAGCTTAGACGATTTCTATTACACCTGATAATCATAATCTATTATGTAATTTTGCGCAGGTTATGTTTCTCGGTGAGATTGAAGAGATTCTTGATGTGATAGAGCCGACACAGTTCCAGAAGATCATGGAGCCACTATTTAGACAAATTTCACGTTGTGTATCAAGTCCACATTTTCAGGTATGTGCATGTCAGGGCCCAGTTGTTCAAAGCGTCGTTAGCTTTACGAGCTTGTTAAGGGTCATTTCGTTAACTGTTTTAGCAGATCCAATACACAATATTCTGATATTTTTTGCTGAAAAAATGTGAGTAGCTTTTGCACTGCAAAAGCTACTCTTATTTTTTCAGCAAAAAATATCAGAATATTTTCGTATCACTCGATGTAAATTTTAACGAATTGTTAACTAATGACATCGTTAGCTTTGAACAACTGGGCCCAGAATGTTATCACTCCTGTCTTTGTGAAGAACCGTGGAAAATTACATCAGCTGTTTCAGAGCTGTGGATACAAACACATTTTTGTACCAAAACATATCCTTTTATGACACGGTGATACCACTGTTTTTGTGTAGTGCAGGGCTGCATAGTGCAGTCTCTAGTGCTTCTGACAGATCCAGGGGTCGCAAGCTCAAATCACAGCTGGGCCCCATAACTTTCATGGAGATTGATCTTGAAATCATTTCTATGGTCATTCTCCCATTACAGGGCAAGAGATAAGGGGAGTATCCAAGTTAAATACCCATACGTTTTGAGTAAATAATTGATTTGACAGAGTACCCATTTATTTCCAAATTCAAGGGTGAAAATAAAAAGCTTCAAGGTCAGAAAAACACATGATTACTATTCTGTATTGTGATTACTGCACATAATATGTGTTTTTATTCTAAATATGTCAAATATAATCATAAAATAATAGGGAATAATGAAATACCATGTTATAAAATACCTAGATCAGGCTTTTTTTGTGCTCTTTCTTTCAGTTTTTTAAATTTTATCGAATTAATTTTCATTTTGATGGGCATCTTTACTCAAACCAAAAAACGAAAATATGATTTACCCATTTGATTAAATTTTGATGGAGTTAAATACCCAAATGCCTCCAAAATTATCTGTTGCTCTGCCTTACCCCTGATTCAAGAAAAGCAGTTATCAGTTACTGGTGAATGTATGTGCACAAGTACTGGTAACCACTTAGAGGACTGAGCCTGCCTAGGAAAAGTGATGAGTGGGTTAACTAACTGGCTCGACATGACCTTAATAGTGATGACTGGATTGTAAAACTCCAATTCAAGCGAACAAATAGTCTTTCTTGTTCCTTTAAAAGTAGTTGTTACTTAAATAGTGTTTGCATAACTTTTCAGGTTGCCGAACGAGCGTTATATTATTGGAACAACGATTACATTATGAGTTTGATAGAGGAGAACTCTAGTGTGATACTACCTATCATGTTCCCGGCCCTCTACAAAATCTCCAAAGAACACTGGAATCAGACTATTGTAGCACTCGTCTACAACGTTCTGAAAACCTTCATGGAAATGAATAGCAAACTCTTTGATGATCTGACAGCAAATTATAAATCAGAAAGACAGAAGTAAGTAACATTGTCACTTAGATTCACCAGTTTTTGTAAGCTTGTAATTTCAGTAAATTTAAAGTATGGTTATTGTCCTAAAATTTTGCACAGCAAGGAAGTTTGCGGGTTGCTGAGTGGTTAGGGCCCCAGTTCAAATACCGCTAAATGCGAAAATCAGCTCGTGACTGAATGGTGCTTCCTTGCACAGTACCTTTCATTAACACCCTTCTGTCGTCTCAATATGACTTAAATAATATTGAAAAGAATGTAAAACACCAAATCATTATTTGCACACTAACTTCCTGACAAAATGGCATATGACAACAGTGCAGAAACAAATCAGACTACTCCTGAAGGTGCACTCTGATCAGAGTCTACACTTTTTGCCATTCTGCAAAGTATTTAGTGAAACAAAACACACACACAGAAAAAAAAAAAAAAATAGGCAAAAAAATATGGACTAAGGTGTTTGAAACAACAGGAACATTAACCAGTCATAGACCTGAAAAATATCAGAGGAGCATAGCAATACTGCATGGTTAGTTTAAGTATATGTGGAGTAGGCATGCAGTAAAGATTGTCATCTGAGCAGGTGCATAAGCTGTACTCGGTCTACCAATTACATTTGGAAAATGCTGATCCATCACGAAAACATGTCTATATTAATTTTGACCCCCTTAAACCCCACTCTTATATAGTAAAACTGGGGTTTACAGGAGTATACATTATTTTTTCTTACTTCTGCTCAAAAACATAGATTATGGGTACTCGTTAGAACTGCCTCGCCAAGGCGGTTCTAACAAGTACCCACAATCTTTATTTTGAGCAGAAATATGAAAACTATCAGTTTTTTATCTGAAAATTTTCAGTTTTTGGAGGTGAAATTTTCTATATATTTGAATAGGCGTGTTTTCGTAATGAGACAGGGAAGAGCATCTTAGTATATTTCTGCACAGTTTATTGCTGTTTCCTCATTCTACTCTATTTCTCTCTGTCCTCTAGTAATCTTCTATCACTTGTCTTCCTTTCTCAGGGAGACAACACAAAATGACCCACAAGAGTTGATGTGTCACATCAAATAAGTTTTGGTGCAAAAATAATTGCAATAACTCTAATCAGGTAGGCCTTTGCAAACAGTGTAGACCCAGATCAGATGCCGCAGAATGCGGCGTCTGATCAGGGTATAAACTGTTTGCCATACATACAGCAATATTTTAGACAGATCAGCAGGTAATAGAATGGACTATTTGAAATTTTAGGACAAGTATGGTAAGTAGATAAGGTGTCCCAATACTTAAGGTAAGTATGTTAGTTTTTTTTCCTAAAATATTCCCAGTTATCCTTATCTGGAGCTGTACCTAAGACTGGCCTATTGCCTATATATGGGCTTTGGGTGTTGACATTTCCACACATGTGCTTGTTGTTTGCTTTGGTGAAACAACAGGACACATACCATATATACCCTAAATATTCTGACCCCTTAACTTCTTACTATTAGGAGTCTGAATTTCCTGTCTTTGTGCTCATTTACAAACTCGTCTGTTCCTTTTGTCCGTTTCCGCTTGGACACATTACAAAATGACCTGCAAGGGTTGAAGTGTCGTTAAACAAGAAATCAAATAAAACAGAACAAGTTTAATTTATTACTTGTTAATGTGTCTAAAAACTGCTGAATGAGTGGCAAACTGTGTATCTGATTGGACGCCATGTTCTGCAGCATCTGATCTGGGTCTACATCCTTTACTCAGGCTTTTCAGCCTGAGTGCTAATGATAAATATGTTAGCATACATTTCATTTCTTTATTTCAGAGAGAAAAAGAAGGAAAAAGACAGAGAGGATTTGTGGAAAAAATTGGAAAATTTAGAAGTGAAAGGAAATAGTAAAAACAAAATGGTGAACAATGTGTCCTAAGACAATAAACAGTGTAAACCTTTGTATAGTGTGTGTCCGTCTGCTTGCGTGCTACAGAGAGATAATAGTGCATACAAATGATACCTAGGAGTCTTCAGATAAGTCACTTGTTTGGTGACATAAGAAGATTTTATTTCTTCACGAAGACGGATGTTTGAGACGTAATTAGTATTGTTTCGTTAAGATGATTCTAATTAGTTCCAGAATACGTTACGGAGAAATAAAAATAGTTTCCCCTGTTTTCCAGTGAAAACTTGTCCTGAGATCTTGTGAGCATACCCATGGATAAGTGTTTACCTAGATCAATATTTTTCTTATTTCTCCACAAAAACATTTGTTGTGGGTACTCAATAGAAGCGCCTTGCAGAGGTGCTTCTAATTAGTATCAGCAACATGTTTTTGTGGAGAGATAAGAAAAATAATGATTTTTGTTTGGCTCTAAGAACCACTGAATCTGGCTCTATGTTGTGATTATGTTCTTAGAGGCCATGCTCATGAGATCCCATAACATGGCTTTTTGCTTATCTGGAGCTCTGTAGGAGGCTTTACTCAGTGCCAAATATGGCAGCTTCCATCTGTACATATGTAGATATGTATAGAAGGGGAGGTAACTCGGACTGCAGAGGTAATTCTCTCGGACCGCAGAGGTAACTCTCTCGTACTGCGGAGCTAACCGGAGCTAGCTGGCTTTTATTTCATCGGTTGTATGGTAGCACATTATCAGTTAAGTTATTTATTATTTTATAAATTTAACGGTCTCGTACTGTAAATAGAATATACTATATACTGTAGGAAGTAGCGGCGGAAAAAATGTAAAGCATAATGCCAGGGCTCTGAATAAATTGTTCTTTCGGAGATAGAAATAATTCTCCATGAAAATATGCGTTCCCTAGCTTTTGATAAGGTGCGTTTTTTTAACCAGAAAGTATTGATATTTCCTTACTTCTCATTGAAAACATATGTTGTTGGTTCTCCGAAAAGCGCTTTCATGTGGCTTCTAGTGAGTACCTACAGTATGCTTTTATGGAGTACAAAGAAAACCATATTTGGATATCCATTTTATCTTGATCTATGTTATTTTGGATCCGCATTATCCTTGCCTGACAGACAATTTTCACAAGGTTATAGAACATACAGTTTATTGGAGAAGTTTTTTTTGTTTTTTTTTTAATCTGAACATTTTTTTGGAGCTGTGGTTAGTCTAGTTTTATTTGAACGTTTATTTGGAACCATGATTAGTCTGGGAGTATGATAAACTGCAATGAAGTGGTAGAACGTTTATTTGGAGCCATGGTTAGTCCGGGCGTATAATAAAATACAATGAAGTGATATTGTTTGGAAATTGCCAGGTTTAAGAAAGTGTTATCTTTAAAGATGTTTAGCAAGAATATAGGCATTGTGTACATGTACCTAAGATGATCAATGAATTTAGAACTTGATCTGATAAAAACTAATATTAACAAGTGTTTGATTTCTTAAGAGCTTGTACATCAGTTGATCTGCAGTCAGTATTTAGTAGTTCTGTAAGTAGACAACAAAGGCTCTGATCAGACTGCAAATTAAGGCTGGCACAATTAATCGATTAATTGATCGATAAATTAAGAAAAAATGATTATCATTACAAATTTGCGAATAATCGATCCTTTGATTTCTGTGCCTGTTACTTAACCGAATTTATCCTTAGTATTCAGACATCTAAACTCCTTACAATACTTTGTCTAAATTTGAACAAATACAATTTACTACCCAATGTTTTGTCTAAAAATAGCTGGATCGGTGGCAAAACAGAGTAGACCCTGGTGAGACGCCGCAATTCTCATCTGGGTCTACACTGTTTGCTCACGCTTGTCTTACCAAATGTATACAGTAAAGTATACTATATGGTAGGAAGCATGCTAAATCAGATAGGTGTTTATTACCAAATCTTCAGTGATTACTAATCGATTATTGACCACAATGGCAGGACTGATAATCGATTATCTTTTCAGGTCCGATAGCCAGCCTTACTGCAAATGCCCCCAAAACACATTTTCTTATGGCACAGGCCACACAGCGCAGGTGATGTAGAGTTTGTGCTGTGTTTGTTCCATTAACAGTAGTTAAAAGTACTTGAAATAAAATAAAAAACTACAAACAAGAAGCAAAATAAAAAAAAAAATAAAAAAAGATAAATAGACAAACACACACACAAAAAACAACAACAAAACAACATAAGGTCAGCTATACAGGTTGAAATTCTTTATACTGCTTGTATTTACAGACATCTTAAAAATGAAACTTTTTTGACCTGACAATAACGGTGAAAATGGCTGCATTGGTTGTTAAAATACAGTACTATTAGAGCTCACATATCATAAAGTAGATTTTATGGTTAAGCATGCATAGCTCTAGATAAGGTGCTTTCTTAAACCAAAAGTTATTGATATTTTCCTTATTTCTTCATGATAACTTATGCTACTCATTGGAATCACCCCCCAGCAAGGACATTCCAATAAGCACAGAACCTATGTTTTCATGTAGAAATAAGAAATATATTGTTCTGGATACCCTGTCAGAGGTCTAGATAAGAGGAGTATCCGGATAAATATTTTGCTCATTTCTCCACGAAAATATATGTTATGGTACTTATTAGAAGCGCCTCGCCGAGGCGCTTCTAATGAGTACCCACAACGTATGTTTTCATGGAGAAATAAAAATACCAGTACTTTTTGGCTTGGAAAAAAAAAAAAAAGATTTTACATTGAGCCATGTCCTCTGATCTAGAGAGCTATGTTAAATGTGATGTAATAAATCTGTATGTGTGTTTTGCCACAGAAATACAAAGGTGTTCAGATATGGGCCAGGATATTTCGGGCTGAATTTGTAACTGGTGTGTCATACAGATGTTGCTTGAAAATTATTTGAAACAAGATGGGACAAACTTTCATGCAAAAGAAAAATAATAAAATAAAGCAAAATTGTAAATAAATGAATGATTTGTCTAATACAGTTTAGAAAAACCCACAAACTACTAATCTAAGAATCTGGGCCCAGTTGTTCAAAGCATCGTTAGCTTAATGAGCACGTTAGTGGTCAAAATGTTAACTGCTCTAGTAAGTACATGATATAATTCACAGTTTTTTTTTTGCTGAAAAAATGTGAGTAGCTTATTTGCAAAAGCTATTCACAGTTTTTCAGCAAAAAATATTAGCATATATGCCATATTCAATGATTAAAATTTTAAATATATATTAACTAACGACACCGTTAGTTTTGAACAACCGGGCCCTGGCTTATAAATTGTCAAGTATATTTTGTTGGAGTAATTTTTTTTTCTTTTTCTTTTTTTTCAGGCTTGCGTTTTTCAATTTTTCATTTTTCAATTTTTAGCTGTCATAAAGAAATACTTCATATACTAAACTTTTGTTGCCTATGTTTATATCATGTTGCCAGGATTAATGATAATTGCATTACTATTGCATGAAAATACTGCTGGGCAGTGCTAGGAAAGAGCCCTTGTGCTGAATGCACAGTGCCGGGAAGGAAGACCCTGATAAGCTGGCACATTTGTGCAGTTTAATTGGGGCCTTCATTGCTCGCTTACAGAATCAATGAAGAAGTAGGCTGTATTGATAGAGAAGGTGCTGATCGGCCTATGAGGTGTGGAGGATGATCTAGGCATTTAATGTTCACATATGACAAAAGGGCCTTTTTCTTGTGTTGCACATCATGTTTTAGCATCCTTTTAGAATCAGCTAAGAAATGATTCTTATTGATTCTTATGGAATGTGAAGTAGATTTTTGTTAATGGAGAAATAAGTAAAAAAAAGCAATAATTTTAATTGCAGTTAATCCTTAAAGCTGCAAAGAATATTCTCATTTTTTTTTTTTTTTTTTTTAAAGCTGCAAAGAATATTCTCATTTTTTTTTTTTTTTTTTTGGTGGGGGGGGGGGGGGGGGTGGAATAAGTGAAAAAAAATAATGCTTGACATTTCATGTGAAAGCTGCCAGTCTTGCAGATGGTTCACCTTCTTCTCTTGGAAAAAGAAAAAAAAAAAATGATTGTGAAGACACCTGCTGCAATTTTAAATGTCCCTTTAACCCTTTAAAGGTTCAATATTCTAGAGCATTGGATGCATGATGCTCAGAAAGGCCTGGCCCCAGTTGTTCTAAACTTAATGAAATAGTTAGCTAACGTGATGTTAAAATTTCTATCTGGGCAGATGATTGATATTTTTTGCTAAAAAACATGTGAGTAGCAATGCAAAAGCTACTCATATTTTTGCAGCAAAAATATCAAAGTATTTGAAAATACCTTAGCTATAACAGTTAAGGAGTTTGTCATTAACGAGCTTGTTCAGCTAATGATGCTTTGAACAACTGGGCCCTGGCATCGATTCACAGTGCTGTAGGGAGTTTTTCTTAAACTTGGTACCACACCAGCTTGACTCTGTAGATCTGAATTATTGAAAGAGGCTGTGACTAGTAGTTCCAGATAATGTGATAATGTAGGTTAATTTGCTTCTGAGTACCTACAACATGTTTTCATAAGGAAATAAGGAAAACATAATTTACATGGTCAGCCCTCTTCTCTAGATCTATGAGATCAAATGCCATAGCACCAGATAAGGCACTTTTTTTTTTTTCAACCAAAAGTATTGGGCCCAGTTGTTCAAAGCGTCGTTAGCTTAACGAGCTTGTTAAGGGTCATTTCGTTAACTGTTTTAGCCGATTCAATGTACAATATTCTGATATTTTTTGCTGAAAAAATGTGAGTAGCTTTTGCTCTGCAAAAGCTACTCACATTTTTTTCAGCAAAAATTTCAGCATATTTGCATATCACTCGATTTAAATTTTAACAAATTGTTAACTAACGACGTTAGCTGTGAACAACTGGGCCCTGATATTTTTCTTATTTCACCACAAAAACAAATATTGTGGGTGCTCATTAGAAGTGCCTTGGCAAGGCTCTTCTAATGAGTACCCACATTATATGTTTTTTGGAGAAATATTATTTGGATAACCCACCCCCCCTCCACCCCCCCTTATCTGGAGCTATGAAATGATGAAAATTATGTCCATGTTCGTGAAGTACATTTATCTGACATGTTCATGATGTGTTAATAACTTACACTCCATTTGAACATCACTTTTGTACATATACATGTACATCCATCAGACTCGTGTATTGTTAGTTATGGCATTTGTTCAACCATGCTTCATAGAAGATGTTATCACTTAGCTTTCTGGGTGATAATTTCAGCAGACGACATTTTGAAATAGTTTTCTTATTTTTCCGAGAAGAAATAGGCTTTGACATTTTATGCAAACTTGGAATGGAATTCCAAAGCCTGTTTTTTGGGAAAAGTATAGTTAAATTGTCGTCTGCTGATTTTGCCAAAAGTGATAAAAGTTAAATAGTAGTCAAGTAACAGTAAAACAAAAATTTCTTGGGAATTATCTGGGCCCAGTTGTTCAAAGCATTAGCTTAACGAGCTCATTAGTGGTCAAAATGTTAACTGTTCTAGTGAGTACAATATCTAATTCACAGGTATTTTTGCTGAAAAAATGTGAGGAGCTTTTGCAAATGCAAAGCTACTCACATTTTTTTAGCAAAAATATTAGTGGATATGCCATATTTAATGATCAAAGTTTTAATGATATGTTAACTAATGACATCACTAGTTTTGAACAACTGGGCCTGGTTCATTACAATATTCAATGGTACAAATACAGGGTATTGAGATAAATATTAATCTTATCTTTTCATGAAACAAGTCGTGGGGACTATTTAGAAGCAATTTTTGGGGTGTTGGTGATTACCCCATCTTAGTTTTTGGAGAGAAGTTAGAAATATACCAATATTTTGGTTTGAAAAAACACGATTTGAGAAGAGCATTAATCAGTTACTGGCAAAAGTATATATACAAGAACTGGTCAACAGCTTAGAGGACTAAGCCTGCCTAGAAAAAGTGTCAGTAGGTTATCTGACTGACTCTATATGACCTTAGAAGTGTTGACTGGGCTGTAAAACTCCATCACACACTCAGCAAAGCATCAAATCCCATTATCAAATGTCACCATGATACGAAATATTATGTTGGCATGTGCAAACTGCACATGCTATATTGAGATTGCATATGGGCAGTTGTGTGGAAGCCGGTACAATTGACTTGGATTAAATTGGACCTTGTAATGTTTTGAAAAGTAAACTGCATATATGTTTAGATCACACCGCACATATTGTCACCTTAGCAAAAAAAGTCAATAACTACATTAAAAATATATAAGGAGTTATTGATATCCTCAGCCTGGTGTGGGTGTCCGTAGTTCACATATATTTGAGGCTCCTTCTTGTCTGGATGTGGTTTTGGCTGACAAATAGGTGCAGTAAAATTCCCTTATTAAGAACATCTTTGGGACTCCCTAAAAGAGGTTCTCCCTAAAAGAGGTTTATTAGTAGGGTGGTGTTAACATTGAATATTGAATAATAAGAAATAAACCATTTTAGACTGACAAAAGCTGCTCTTAATCCTTAAACTGCCAATCACAACAATTGTCGTCTGTTTTGTCATCTTCTTGTGATTTTAAAAGTCATTTTTGCAACAATGTGGACCCAGATCAGACTGCTCCTCAAGGAGCAGTCTGATCAGGATCCACACTGTTTGCCTGTATGCAAAAATAGGTTTGAAAAGTTTGCAAGCATATTCAGCAGATGACGTAAACAGACGACATTTTCAGATGCAGGTTTTCTTGGCATTTTAAGGGTTAATAGCGGAGTAGTCTTAACACTTTGCATGCTGGGTAAAATTTCAGCAGATGACATTTTGAAATATTTTTCTTATTTTTCCTAGAAAATAGGATCTGACACTTGATACAAATTGTCTCCTTAGGAGACAATTTGCATGAAGTGTCAGATCCTATTTTCTAGGAAATAAGAAAAAATATTATCAGTTTGTCGACTGATGAATCTGCCATAGCGTTGTAAGTGTTAATAGCAGAATTTTACTGTATGTGAAGGCAAATACTAACAAAGAAAACCTAGTTTAGCCTGTACCATAATTACCCTAACCCTTAAAGCCTAGCATGCTGGGTAAACATTTCAGCAGACGCCATTTTGAAATATTTTTCTCAGAAAATAGACATTGACATTTCATTCAGATTGTCTCCTTTATAACTCCTTCTCATAGTCAACCTGTATTGAACTGTATAGCAAACATTGTAGACCTCGATTAGGTGGTTCATTCCCTAAAACTGTACATGTTGTGTCCACATTCTGTGGACTCTAGAATCTGCAAATATTTTGTTCGCAAACTGAGTATAAAATTCACTTGACCACATTTTAACTTGCAGTATTTATCCAGACTACATTTTAGATCTGTGACTGCTTCTAGAGGGTAGGGTAGTTACGGTGTATACAGGTTGAGCAAGGTCTCACATGTTTTCATTTTCCATTTTGTATCTATTCCCTTGCATGGCCAGAGCTGTGGACCTGTAACAGTATATTCTTAAAGTGTACATTGTGATTAAAATCTGCTCTGTTTCAGTATCTGTTTGTTTTCATTTTCTTTATGTAGCTGATACCTTCTTTATTTAGACATCTTTGTGAAATCGCAATGTTAAGATTGATGTTTGATTGATTGCCTGGCAATCAGAAACATTTAAAAGACCAGTGCCCACTTGTTCAAAACTTATCGAAGTTGTTAGCTAACGTGACATTAAAATTTCTTTCTTGAAATATGGCAAATGTATGGCGCAAAAATATCAGGTATTTGAAAATACCTTTAACTAGAACAGTAATCGAGTGTCATGGAGCTTGTTAAGCCAACAATGCTTTAAATAACTCTGCCCAGATTGATTAAGCCAGCATTACAGCCACCAATAAGAGGCGTATTCTGATAAATGGGCTGTGTCAAGCGGAAATGTGTCTTGAAGAATGTGCAAAATGCACTGATTCAGATTCATCCTGATCATGTACCAAGTCTCATCTGGTCTGAGCATTTGTTGCCCATTGATACATTCTGTAGTGTCCAGTGATTCTGTTAGCAGAGAATGAAGGCCCTGATCAGACTGCTTGGATGTGCAGGCTGATCTGGCCCTTTGTCCGCATATCCCAGACAGGTTTTGCGCATGGCGTGGCCCACCCAAATATTTTCTTACTATACCCATGCAGAAGAAGTTAAGAGGGATATACTGTTTTCATGTCCATGATTCAGTGATTCTGTCCTTTCGTCAGTCTGTCAACAATTAAGGTTTATGCTCCATAACTTCACTAATCTTTTTCCGATTTTGTTTAAATTTTCACCACACCTTGACCATCATACAGTACACGTGATAGGAAATTAGAAGCAGAAGGGTCAGTATTACAAGAGTAACGCCTTTAAATAAGCTGTTTGTATTATGACTGATAGTGCATAGTTTGCGAAATCAACTCCTCTTACAGCTTTTGTTGGATCTTTTCAAAACTTTGCATGTATATTACAGACATAGTGAAGTGCTTGTGGGAGTTTGATGCTGAAAAAGTACTTTTTGACAAAATGGCAGGGCTTTTAACTTCACTTTATGACAACTGCACCTAATCAATGATAATCGATAGTGCATACTTTTTGAAATCTATTCTTCTGAGAGCTTTTATTGGATCTTTTCAAAATTTTACATATAAATTACAGACATATTGAAGATGTGCATGTGAATACTTTCATAATGAAAAAAAATATTTCACAAAAGGACACCGTTTTTAACTTAGTCATTTTACAACAACTGTTCCTAGTTAATGATGGTTAATAGTGTGTACTTTGTGAAATCAACTCCTCTCACACTTTATGTTGGATCTTTCAAAACATCCCTCTCCCACCCCCCACCCCCCCACACTTTATATTGGATTTTTCAAACCTTCCCCCCCCCCCCCCCCCCCCCCCCCCCCCCCCCCCCCCCCCCCCTCCTGTGCAAACATGAAGTCACAAAAGTTGTCTACCTTGGTGGAAAGTGCTAGGTGTAGCCAGTCAACTGTGTTTGGAAATTGCTTAGGTTACACATATTGTTTTACATTACAGTATTTAAACTAAGTATTCGGACACCTCAACTCCTTACCATACTTGTTCTAAAATTTGAACCAGTATGATTAACTGCCCAATGTTGTGTCTAAAAATTGCTGAATGAGTGGTAAACAGTGTAGACCCTGATGAGACGCTGCATATTGCTGGATTAGTGGCAAATGGTGTAGACCCCGATGAGATGCCGCATTCTGTGGCATCTCATCGGGGTCTACACAGTTTGCTCACGCCTGTCTGTCCGAATTTATATGGTAATTACGGTATGATACACAAGCTCGGAAAGTCAAGATCATGATTGTCATTTATCGTTTTATAGGATATTTTAGAAGTTGTTGCCAGACACTACCCACTTATTGCGACATCCAAAATGACTTGTGAATTATGTGGTTCTGTGTGACATTTCTGCATATTGCATATTCTGGTATTGTTTTAGTCTTACTGAGACTGCATATTTACCCTTAGTGTAGGGACAGGCTTGAATAATCTATAGACCTGGATCAGACACCACAGATTGCAGCATTTGATCAGGGTCTACACTGTTGCCACTCATCCAGCAGAATTTTAGAGACACATCAGCTGATAGTTAAAATGGACTGGAGAATGTTACTCTTGGGATAGTGATATCTCACTTGTTAAAATTCCAGAATTATGACGTTGCTACAAAATCTGTACTCACACCACATCTAAACTGATTGATGAGCCTTCATAACTGTTTGGAGAACTACGCCAAATTAAATGCTGGCCTTGGTGGCTCAGTTGGATACGTGTCCAACTGGTTGTCAGGAGGTTGGGGGTTTGACCCCCACCAGGTCAGCAACATTCTTTCGTGGAGATTGATCAGGAAATATTTTCTACGGTCATTCTCTCCCTTCCCCTGTTTCAAGAAGGGCATTTGTCAGTTTCTGGCAAAAGAATGTGCACAAAACTTGTTAATTGCTTAGCGGACTAAGCCTGTCCAGGAAAAGTGTGATTAGGTAAACTGACTACGCTGGACATTGCCCCATTGGATTAACTGGACTGTAAAACCTCAATACAAACAAATGCCAAATTGAATAAGATTACATGTCGTAAGAGGATCATATTTGGCATACAAAATTGTGATGCAATTTCTACTATGCCAAATTAGATTTCACATACAAAATTGTCATGTGATGCAGATTTCTAGAGCTATTGCACTTTTATAGAAAGTCTGTTCCAGGCCATAGCATCTAAACCAATTGAAGAAGCTTCACCAACTTCATTTTAAATATCTTAGGATGGTGATTTGTCAGACTTAGGATGAAGTAATTAGTAATTAGCATGCTGGGTAAAAATTTCAGCAGGTAATAATTCAAAATATTTTTCATTTTTTCCCCAGAAAATAGGCTATGACATTTCATGCAAATTGTTTCCTGAGGAGATAATTTGCATGAAATGTCAAAGTCTATTGTTTGAGAATAGTAAGACAAATATAATCAATTTGTCACCTGCTGAATTTGTCCAGAGAATGGTAAAGGTTAAATATTTAGTTGTGATCCTTGGTGTAAAATGCTTTGGCAAAATTCGAAGGTGGGTGCATGCAGGACTATACGTAGAATACTGTTTAACAAAAAATAAAAAAACAAAACAAAAAAAAAACAAATACTTATTTCTCCAGTCCACAAAAACAAAGGTTGTGATGTTTCATTAGAATATATTGTCTCAGCAAGCCGATTCTGATTGGAAGGATAACTCTGGATTTTATGGAGAAATAGGAAAAAATGTTTATCTGGATACTTATCTAATCTGTAGTGTGCTGAGATAAACAGTAAATGTCCTAAAATTTGTAACAGTTTATATTTACTTTTTTGGTGTAAATTTTGCTTTTTTGCATCTTTTTTCTTAATCCTTGTCATGCTGAATAAATTGATATGCCATGCCCATTTCTAATTGTAGCCAATCAGATTACTTAATCCAGATTGTGGATATAAATTCACATACTGAATGACAAACAGTGCAGATCCAGATCAGTTGGCTTCTTCAGAAGCCAACTGATCTGGATCTACACTGTTTGCAAAGAAGGGGTATATCCGGGTTCAGCAGGAGAAGGGTTAAAATACTGAGTGGAATGGCAAATAGTGTAGACTCTGATCAGACTGCTTATTCAGGAGCAGTCTGATCTAGAGTCTACATTATTTGCAAAATCAATTTTGTCAGAAACTTTGGTGTATGAAATTTTAGATCATTTACCGTATATACCCCTTTTATTGAACTGTTAGATTTCACTCGTAATCTATAATAACAGAGATATTAACCGTCTAAGTTTTCAGAGTTTTAGAAGAAAATGTCATAATAAAACTTTTTAAATTTTTTTTTTCTGTGAAAATAAGACAATATTTTCTGTGAAAACATTCTAATTTTTTTTCTGATTTTATATGAAAGTAGGAACAGACAATTCGCACAAAAATGTCCAAGCCTTATTTTTTTAAAGAAATAATAATAATAATATATACGTATTTTATAATGTCATCAGTTGCAGTTTGCACTGGCAGTTTAACCCATTTAAGCCTAGTGTCCCTTAAAAGGGACATTACCAAACAGTGTAGACCCAGATCAGATGCCACAGAACGAGGCATCTGATCAGGGTCTACACTGTTTGCATTAAATGCAGGAATTTCTATAAAATATGGTGATATTAGAAATAACCCGACATCCCTTCTATTGAAAATGGAGCTTTCCAAACAAGTGAGATAGAAGGTTCTACTCAGCTTAAAGGGTTATGGGTTAATAAGATCTGCAAGGTGAGAAATAATACCTTCTGACCTCTGAGCCGAATGTAGACCCAGCATCAGCCTACACATCCAAACAGTCTGGGTCCAGTTGTTCAAAACTAACGATGTCGTTAGTTAACGATTCTTTAAAATTTACATCGAGTGAAATGCAAGTATGCTGAAATTTTTTGCTGAAAAAAATGTGAGTAGATTTTGCAGTGCAAAAGCTACTCACATTTTTCAGCAAAAAATATCAGAATATTGTGTATTGAATCCGCTAAACAGTTAACGAAATGACCCTTAACGAGCTCGTTAAGCTAATGACGCTTTGAACAACTGGGCCCAGATTGTCTTAATTGTCAGCATGAAGAAACTTTGCATCCTTGGCTATCCAAATTGAGCCCAGTTTGGATTCTGATCAGACTGTGTGAATGTACAGATTGATCTGATTCTTCACTGGGCACATGTCTGAAGGCACATTTTCCGACATTAAGGCACATATTGTTAACAATGATATTAATATTGTATGACAGTTGCAGAAAGTTAGAGAGCTGGAAAGTCCTGGATAGAAATTATGTACAGGTTTATATCCTTGATTACCGTAATAACTCTTATAGTATTGGGACAGATAGGCCTTTGTAAACAGTGTAAACCCAGATCAGACACTGCAGAACCTGGCATCTGATCAAGGTCTACACTGTTTGCCATACATACAGTAATATTTTAAGCACATCAACAGGTAGTAGAATTTTAGGGCAAGGATGTAAGAAAATAAGATGTCCTAATACTTAGAGCAAATATGGTATGCTGGGTACTGTTACTAGCAATAAAGAATTAAGAAAAGAGCATAGCCATTTGTCTGTAGCTCTAGATAACAGTTATTTTACAGCCAAATAATAAGAATATTTTTTGTATTTCTGTCACAGTTGGATAAAATTGTTTGTTCAGACATTTTTACCAAGCAAAGATACCTCAGTCTTCGCTGCATAAAAAAGGAAAACATCGATCAGAGGATTTGTTAAGGAGTATTTGGCGCTAATTTTAGGATAATTTTTCTTATTTCTCCATGAATGCATATGTTGTGGGTACTCATTAGAAGTGCCTCGCCAAGACGCTAGGCACTTCTAATGAGAACCCACAACATACATTTTTATGGAGAACTGGAGAAAATTATCCCAAAATTATAATCAAGTACTCCTCCTTAACAAGACCTTTGATTGATCCTTGGTTTTGCAAAGAGTGCTGAGCACAGACTAATCTAAATCTTTGCTGGGCATTCATCGTGAAGGTACACTTTTTCACATTGCCACTTGTTTGTTATTGGACCATTTTTTCTGGGCAATATTAAGTAATACCCACAACATACATTTTCCTGGAGAAATAAGCCAAGAAACATAAACCTTAAGGAGCAAATCATATCTACAGTAGATGACACTTTGAAATATTTATTTTTATTTTTCAAAGAAAATAAGACAACATTTCTTGTGAATCATCTGCTTCTCATGAAATTCATGTCTTATTTTCTCTGAAAAAAAAAATAAATAAATAAATAAAATCAGTTTTAGAATGTCATCTGCTACAAATTTGTTTAGCAGTTTAAGAGTTAATATGGATGACCTTATCTAGAGCTATGGTTTGTTGTTGTTAGATTTTTACTTGTGAATGGTTTGTGTGATATTGTGCAAAAGATATGCAATAAAGTGTGAAAAATGTCCTGATTGTCCCAGTTTTGTTACATTAGTTGTAGTTATGATCTTAGGAACAGGGATAAAGTTCTTTAGAAGAGAAAGTGTTAACCCTTATAGCGCCAAGCAAAATTTGTAGCAAATGGCATTCTAAAAAAATTTATTATTCTTCCAAGAAAATAAGCTTTGGCATTTCATGTGAATCATCTGCTAGGCAGATGATTCACATAAAATGTCAAATCTTATTTACTCTGAAAAGTATCAAAATGTTGTCTGCTGCAGTTGTGATAAACGCTTTAAGGGTTATATAACAAGCGTAACATGTTTTGGAGTCTGGATAAATTACTTGGAGGAGAAAATTTAACCCATAAAGCACTGAGCAAAATTTGTAGCAGACAACTTTCTAATTTTTATTTTCATTATTTGTCAGAAAATAGTCTTGACATTTTATATGAATTGTCTGCATGGCAGACAATTCAGATGAAATGTCAAGACTTATTATCATCAGAAAATGAAAAAAAAAAAAAAAAAATCAAAATGTCGTCAGCTGCAGTTGTGGTTGGTGCTTTAAGTGTTAAATGTTTTTATTTCTGTATGGAAATGTTTGTTCTGGGATTGGAATAATCATCAGAAAAGGGGAGTGTTCAGAAGGTAATCTTTATTTTTTTTATGAAAACATAGGAGTATGCACTGGCTGCAATTCTTAGGAGCACAGACAAGGTTCGCCGCGCCATACGAAAACATATCTTCGGACAGCAAAGACCCAGATCAGCCCACACATCCACGCAGTCTGATCAGGGCCTTCATGGCCGTGAAATTAATAATTGGCTACTTTATAATGTTTCAGTGAAGAGCAAATGTCCGGATGAGACTGCGCATGTGCAGGATGATGTGAATCTGAAGTTCCTCACATTTTGCGCATGCTAAAAAGACACATTTGGCTTGGCGCGGCCCAGATATGTTTTGGAGAAAAAAAAAAAGGAAAAAATATCACAATTATCTCATTATCAGGAGCTGTGAATTGTTAACGGCAAATTTACTGAGGTCCTATAATGTGTTCCTGCAGGGAATCAGGAAACATTTTCACCTAATCAGCTTCCTGAACAAACCAAAATACCACTGATGGGACATAATATTGAAGTGTCGAGAGGCAAAATCTAAGTACACAGAAAGGGCATGTTCTGTGACCTTTTAGTTGCAGTCGAAGGTTTTTTTTTTTTTTCGTTTTTTGTTAGGAGTCCAGTAAAACATTAAGTTCCTTATTTCTGATTCAAAATATTCCGACCCTTGTCAGTCTGCATGTGAATAGTTAGTCGATAACTTTTCTGACCACTGACCACATTAAAATGGTCCTGTGAAATTACTACCAGACAACAGTAGACCCAAGATAGTACATATACTATTACTTGCATTCAGTAGTCTAAGATAGTACATATACTATTACTTGCATTCAGTACTCTAAGATAGTACATATACTATTACTTGCATTCAATAGTGTAAGATAGTACATATACTATTACTTGCGTTCAGTACTCTAAGATAGTACATATACTATTACTTGCATTCAATAGTGTAAGATAGTACATATACTATTACGTACATTCAATAGTGTAAGATGGTACATATACTATTACTTGCATTCAATAGTGTAAGATAGTACATATACTATTACTTGCGTTCAATAGTCTAAGATAGTACATTTACTATTACTTGCATTCAATAGTCTAAGAATACATATACTATTACTTGCATTCAATAATCTAAGACAGTACATATACTATTACTTGCATTCAGTAGTGTAAGATAGTACGTATACTATTACTTGCACTGAATAGTCTAATCAAGATAATGTAATGAAGATCTACACATTTGCCATTTAACACTTAGAATGCTGGGTAAAATTGGTAAAACTTTTGTCAGACGACAATTTTTTTTTTTCCCCAGAATATAGATTGATATTTTATGCAAATTAAGAGACAATGTGCATGAAATGTCAAAGCCTATTTTCAGAAAGTATCAATTCATCTTCTGCTGAATTTGCCCACAGGGTGATAATAGTTAAGGAGGAAAATGTTTGTGGGAATTTGCTTTATTTGTTATTTGTAATAATAACGCTTTGCACTATGGGTAAAATTTTCAGCAGATGACATACTGAAATATTTTTCCCAGAAAACAGGATTTGGCATTTCATGCAAATTGTCTCCAATGGAGACAATTTGCATGAAATGCCAAGTCCTGTTTTCTGGGAAAAATAAGAAAAATATCGGTTTACTGGGAAAATTTAGAAAAATATCAATTTGTCATCTACCTAATTAGCCATGAGAGTGAAGGTAAATGGCAATGGTTATAGAGTGTTTCTCTGACAGCTTTACCATCAGAACCACTTTATCTAGAGCTATGGTTTTGATCCTGGTTAAATGACTGACCACTCATGGCAGTCTTTATTAATAATAACATTTCATCCGTCCTTCCCTTGTTCATACATCATGCTTAGTATAACTGGTATCATTTTGCTTCATTATGTACATTGCACATATTGAATGGGCCACACCATGGAATTACACTTTGACCTTAAGTACTCAGATAGACAGGTCTGAGCAAACAGTGCAGACCCAGATCAAATGCTGTTGAGCATGGCATCTGACAGGATCTACACTGCTTGTCACCCAGCTTATATACAGAGAACCTTTGTTACAATGACAGCGTTTGTTCCCTAAGATGTTACCATTAAAATGATTTAGCTGCTGTAAAGAATCCTCAGTGGACAGAATGATATGTAAGAAAGACCTTGTTTTATTCTTATTTCCTCACAGAACATCTGTTTTGGATATTTGTTAGAATCGCCTCAATGAGGCGATTCTAACAAATATCCAAAACATACATTGCTTGAAGTTTTAATGCAATATTCTTGCATAATTTCTCATTAACTGTCACCTCTTAACCGAAGGTTTCGTGGCATTCAAATTGTCATTATAACAAATTTTGTCGTTATAAAGAGGGTTTACTGTACCTCAAGAAATAGAAAACTGTACTTGTTCGTAATGATGTGTGAACACCTACTCTCCTTTCAACTTCACTCGGCAAGACAGTTTTTTGCCAGGCAATTTACACAGAAGTAAATTTGCAAATCTTTAGCATGATTTAACGCAAAAACATTTGTCATAACTACGGATGAACAAAAAGTTTTATTCTAGCCATTGGTTTTTGAAAAATCAATTATTTTCACTGTTTCCCATAGTTAAAGTGAATGCAAATTATGCGGAAATCTGTAGAGTAGGTAACTTGGAGGCAGATTTTCAACAAGCTCTGCTTGTTCACTTTTTCTGAAATTTTCACAATACATGTATTGTTGTGAAACATCAGTAATTCAAATTCGGCAAAGAAAATCGAAAAAAAGGTTCTTGGACAAAAATTCAAAAAAATCACTTTACTATAGAAATTGCATAGGTCAGACCAATTTTTGGCTGTAAATTTAATTTTAGGGTACATAATTGAGAACAAAACACAGAAACAGAAAAGACAAATGGTTTCTGATGAGATATGGTCAGTCAGAACAAGACATTTTCATTTAAAATAAAACCCCAAGCAAAAACTTTCGAGTAATTTCTAAAGGACAGTAGGATATATACAGTGTCTTTGAGGCATATACCGACAGCAAGTGCTCAGACATGCCTATGCATTCATACATTCTGATCAGGGCCTTTGCGCTTTGCAGTGCTTTTTTCAGAATCCTTGGTTGCTGTAGAATGTATTACCGTATTTATCCTAAATATTCAAAAAAAAAACTTGTCCTAACATTTCAACAAGTCCATTTTTGGGTTGATTGTTTATGTACACTAAAATTTCCTTAAGTTTGTTGTCCACGAGATAATTATTGACCAATGAAATCCAGGTAGTGGTTATTTATAGCTGTGCTGTTCTTGTCATTGTGACGACAGTGTGCCCTGTAACAAGGGTTATCCGTAAAACCTGGACTGGGACCTTGGCAAATAGTGCAGACCCAGATCGGATGCCGCAGATCACAGCATCTGATCAGGGTCTGCAGTGTTGGCTTAAATTACAGGAAGTTAAGGGTTCAATGAAACAGTCTTAAGTCCCCATTCAGGACCATTTTCCCATCTTACACTCAGAGGCAATCCACCCACCAGTGCTGTCAGTGCTTTGATTGCTACCTATTGATTGATATATTGCTTAGGCCTGTCTTTCAAATTGCTTAGGATAAATATTGTAACAGACAGAAGTGAGACTGTATATGCAGGTTGATCTGAATTTGCATATTTCACAGTTAGCTTGTTGTGGCCCACATAGGTTTGTAACATTTTATAACAGGGTTGTGCTTTACCTGCAATGAACTACTTTCGGGACTGGATACACTCGGTAGATATTCTGCCATTTTGTACAAGATAGTCAACTTCGGTGACTTCCTGTTTGCTTTCCTGCACACTAAACCCTTTCTGAAAAGGGGTCTATTCAAAAAGGAAAGAATTTGCTCCCTATGGGAGCAAATTCTTTCCTTTTAGAATAGACCCTTTTTCAAAAGGGAGACAAATAATTATGACTGAGTTGTCTCCCTAAAAGTGTATCAGTTCTTAACCTTATCAACCTCACATAGTAAAATATAAATTGTTGCAAAACTGTGTAGATTCAGATGAGGTGGTTCATTAGGAGACATCTCATCGGGAGCTACATTGTTTGCCATCCTGTTACTGGTTTTTGAAACATCACTTTTTTCGAAAGAAATGACTTGTCCAAATTCAAAGATGGACTGGTCCATTTTAGATATTCAGTGGTGAATTGTGTGAATAAATACTTTATACTTTTAGAATGCTTATCATGAAACTGGCCTAGCGTGGACATGATCTGTACAAAGTTAATTATTAAAATGGGCAACACCAAAGGAAAAGTTTGAATGTAGCAAATGCAATCAGCACAGGATCAGTTCGGCCTGCTTATTCTGTTCAGGGTCTTGGCTGTTTATCATGTCATTCTCTCTGTCTTTGAGTTCTTGTACGCAATACTTCGATTTTTTCCCTCTGGTTTTCCCCATTTTATAAATATTTCATGCTTTAATGAACTCTGCATAATAGTGATTTTTATTTTGCAAATTTATAAATTGATGAATGTTTACTCATATATGTCACACAGGCAATACTGAGACTACAGTGCAAAACATGGGAATCCCAAGCTAAGTCAAGGTCAGTAAATGCTCATCAGTTTATATCCTAAGTGTTCAGACCCCTGGTCTAACATTTGAACAAGTAAATTTCAGTACTATTGATGTATCTAAAAATGCTGGATGAGCTGCAAATGGTGTAGACCCTGATCAGATGCTGCATTTTGGAGTGTCTGATCTTGGTCTCTACTATTTGCTCCAGCCTGTCTGTCCAAATATTTATGGTAATAAATACAGTCGAACCTCGTTATCTCGAACTCGCTTATTTCGAATTACCGCTTATCTCGAAGTGAAAATCTGGTCCGTGGTTTAACATGAAACTATGACAACAGGTAACAAAATAATGTGGAAAAGAGGAGAAATTGCTCTTTTCCACATTATTTTATATATATATTTCTAACTTCAGGAGTCAAATTACATATTTATTTGTTAAATGTGGTTGTTCAATTTATTGTTTTCCTCACTCTCTCAACTCTGATATGTCGAGGTACGGATATCTCAAAGTGTTTCAGTGAGTCCCTTGGAATTCGAGATAACGAGAGTCGACTGTATGTTAAAATGTCATTTCTGATTGGACATGAGATATAATCTCTATCACTAAACTAGGCAAAACGGAGATACTTACTAGACTTGATATAGCAGACCAGAGCTAGAATCACAGAGAAAATTAGAGTGTAATTAAATGAACTGTATTTTAGGGTTGTTGCACAGATATTGGGGGAATGTTGTCCTGAGTTGGGATGTCCAAAGACACGAGCATCCTTTGACATCCCAACACGGAGCAATATTCACCAATATCAGTACAATAACCCATTTATTGTATAGCTGTAAATATTTTACATCATTTTCAGTTGTTTTAGCCTCAAAATAAGCAGTTTTATTATCTAAAATTCAGAGCCTGCACCTCGTGTAACAATGTCATGTAAAGGCAACATTCAAAAGTATCTGAGTAAATGTGCAATATCACATAAGTGTGCCAATATCGAGTGAGATCTGGGCCCAGTTGTTCAAAGCAAACGATGTCGTTAGTTAACGATTCGTTAAAATTTACAGTGAGTGATATGCAAATATGCTGAAATTTTTTGCTGAAAAAATGTGAGTAGCTTTTGCAGCTACTCACATTTTTTCAGCAAAAAATATCTGAATATTGTGTATTGAATCTGCTAAAACAGTTAACGAAATGACCCTTAACGAGCTCGTTAAGCTAACGACGCTTTGAACAACTGGGCCCTGCATGCTTACTCCTCACATTTAATTGCTTGTTTTTAATCATTCAGTATTTATGGCTATATAATAATTATAGATCCTGACAGGATTGTATAGATGCACAGGCTGGTCTGGCTCTGATAGACCTTTTTAGCTCGCCTGTATATCAGTACAGGTAGAGCAAGCAGTCACCAAGGAGTCGGCGTTGATGTCGGTGTCAGCGTTGGTTAAAGTTTTTGGTTAAATTTTTAGTAGGCCATATCTCATGAACCTCTGGATGGAAGTAGATCATACTTGCCCTGATGTTAGACACTGGTCTGAAGTTTTATGATGTACCGTCATGGGTCAAGGTCATGGACTTAGAAAAAAAATATGATAAAGTTTTTGGTTAAAGTTTTTAGAAGTTTATAACTTGTAAAGTTTGAGCCTGGTCTTATTGACACTTTGCCTGATGTTAGATGCGACTTTTAATTTTATGCTGCATCATCCCTGTCTCCTCACTACCACGAGGTCAAGCTCACAGACTTCGAAATTGAGTGTTTAATAGAGGTTTTGGTTTTCAAAAAGCTATATTTCCTAAACTTGCGAATGTAACTAGTTTATGCTTGGCCTGATGTTAGATACTGGTCTGCAGTTTGATGCATGCCATCTCAACCCGCATCAGTGACCTTGAGGTCAAGGTCACAGACTTCCTTTAGAGGAAAACGTGATTCAGGCAAGCTACGCTTTCCTACAACAGCTCTTATTTTGTTTGTTTTTTCTTGTTTATTTTGTATCTCTGTTCTGTGATATAGGCTATTTAAATGTTAATTCTTCATCCACTGATGCAAACTTAATATATTTCAAGCAATGTACTCATTTGCATGTTGGTGAGAGTAGTGAAATAATCGGACAAATATACAGATATTTATGTATGGATTGAACCCTTAGTGTGCTGATGACAAAATATACAGATGACAAGGAAAATGTATACACCGTAAATGGAAATAACACTGACATTGAAATACTTACAACTCCTCTCATTGGAGACTGATCTTAAAGGAAAGGATTTGCTTCCGCTGGGAGTACTCTTTTCTTTTAGAGTAGTCCCTATTTTTGAAGGATTTGAAGCAAATTTTTGTCTGCATAAGTTATCTCCCCTTCCAAAAAATTAATGACGACAAAATCCCCAGGTGTATCCATTTGCCTTGGGATAGTTTTCTTATGTTTCCATGGAAGCAAGGCTTCATATTTCAGGCAAATTTTCTCCAGTTTGCATGAAATGTTAGGTCTTATTTTCAGGGAAAATGAAGAAAAAACTATTTTAAAATTTTGTCTGGTTAAATTTGGCATATTAAGGGATTATGTGAATGTTCACAGCAACATTACATATTTTGCTGTCCTAGTCGTACAGTGATTTGTTATCTTTGTTCAGGGTTCCATGAAAGCAGGAAAGTTTTATTAACCCTTAAAGCGCTAATCACAACTATAGGAGATGACAGTTGCAGAGGAATTGTTAAGGAGGATTATGTGGTGATAATTCTGGAATAATTTTCTCCAGTTCTCCATAAAAACATATATTGCGGGTACTCATTAGAAGTGCCTTGAGGCACTTCTAATTAGTACCCACAACATATGTTTTTATGGAGAAATAAGAAAAAATATCCCAGTATTATCCCAAATACTCCTTCTCAACACTTCTTGGATTTTTTTTTTTTCAGAGAAAATAAGGCTTGAAATTTTAAGTAAATCATCTGCTTAGCAGACCATACACATGAAATACCAAGTCTTACTTTCTCTGAAAAAAAAAAAATAAATAAATAAAAAAAAAAATAATCAAGATAATTTTAGAATGTCATCGGCTACAAATTTGCTTAGCACTTTAAAGGTTTATTTTTCTCTGTTTCTGCACAAAAGCATAGATCTGAAATCATGTTGGAATAGTTACACTGTGAGATACATGTCTGCAATCTGTGTTACTGTGAGATACATAGCTTGGATCTTGTGAGAATTTTCTCACTGTGAGGCCTCAGTGACTCAGTTGGATGCGTGTCCGATGTGATCAGGTCGCAGGTTCAATCCCTGCTGGGTCAGGCAACATATTTTCTATGCTCAGTCTTTCCCTTCCACTGATTCAAGAAGGGCAGTTGTCAGTTTCAGGCAAAAGAATGTGCACAAGTACTGGTTAACTGCTTAAAGGACTAAGCATGCCCAGGAAAAAGTGTGGTTAGGTAAACTGACCGCACTCGACATGACTCTAATGGGCTGACTAAAATCTCAACACAAACAGATTCTCACCATGAAATAAATTGGACTACTCTTATACAGTTGTGGAACATACCATTTCTTGGAGGAATGAACAAGTGCTTGAGGAAATGTACAACTTGGCTTTGGCTAACAGCAAATATCCAGACTAGGCTGTGCCACTGCAGTCTGGGCCCAGTTGTTCAAAGCATCATTAGCTTAATGAGCTCGTTAAGGGTCATTTCGTTAACTATTTTAGCGGATTCAATATACAATATTCTGATATTTTTTGCTGAAAAAATGTGAGTAGCTTTTGCACTGCAAAAGCTACTCACATTTTTCCAGCAAAAAAATTTCATTATATCTGCGTATCACTTGATGTTAATTTTAACGAATCATTAACTAACGACATTGTTAGTTTTGAACAACTGGGCCCTGGTCGGGATCTTTGCTACTCATATAGCTTGTAGAGCTTATATATAACAAGAATTTAGATGTTAACCCAATTGTATAGATATAGCAGCTGTAAAGGGCATTTGTCGGTTGCTTGTGCCATGTTGTACATTTTCACGTGCATATGCTCAAACACTGAATAAAAAGCCTTTTCTGGAATCTCATTGAATTGTTTTAGAGGTGAGTCTAAAAGGGTGTGCTAATGTGAAGAAACGAAGAGAAAATTACCTGTTTATCTGGGACTCTGTTTGTATAGTAGACATGTGTATATACTAATATATTTGAGGCACCTTTAGTAGGGAAATCAGCATTTCTTGTTCCTGTAGGAGAATTACAGAGACAAGAGTGGCATGCAGGCATCGGTAGTCTGATTGGCTTCCCAGCTTTTTGATACCTACTTTCTAAAAGAATTTGTCTGATAGTAGCTCTAGATAAGGGATGTGTAAAGATACATGTTTTTTCTTGTTTCTCTACTGGAACATATGCTGTGGGTACTCATTAGAAGTGCCTCAATGGGGCACTTTTAATGAGTACCCACAACATATATTTCTATGGAGAAATAAAAAAAATATCAATACTTTGTGGTTTAAAAATGAAAAAAAAAAAAAAAAAAAAAGAGTATCTAATTTAGAGCAATGGAAACAGATAATTGTTTCAGTAAACATGGGTAGCCCTGATGACCGCATGAATGCACATGCTGATCTTGGTCTTAACTCCTTGGTATGAGGAAAATTGTTGGTTTCCCCGCTGTGTCCCTCATTTGTTAAGGCTGTTTTAATGTGTGATGAGTGTCTTGGGAGCCCCAGTTATAGTCATGTATTATGATTGAACTTTTAGATGTGTCAAGAGTTCAAGGGGTCATGTGTTGGAAGTTGTTAAATAGATTACTCTAGCAGTTATGCAGTCTGATCAGGGTCTGTAAACCTGGCTTGAGAGGACAGAAAGCAGATGTTTTCTTTTTTTTTTTTTTTCCCCTGAAAAATGAAAGGTCTTGACCATAACTCCATATAAGGCACTTTTTTCATCCGAAAAGTACTGATATTTTTCCTGTTTCTCCACAAAAGTATATGTTGTGAGTCTTCATTAGAATTGCCCCAAAAAGGCACTTCTAATGAGTACCACAACATATATTTTCATGGAGAAATAAGAAAAATCATCATGAAAACATGCCTATATAATTTTGATCCCCTTAAACCCCACTTTGATATAGTAATACTGGGGTTTACAGGGGTACACATTATTTTTCTTATTTTTGCTCGTAAACATAGATTGTGGGCACTTGTTAGAACTGCCTCTGTGAGGCAGTTCTAACATGTAACCACAATCTATGTTTTGAACAGAAATATGAAAAAATATCAGAGTTTTTTATCTGAAAATTTCCAGTTTTTGGAGGTGAAATTTTCTATATATTTATTTTCGTAATGATTAACAGGATAGCCCCTTTTATCTGGAGCTATAATCATAGCATTCTCAAGTCTTGGCTTATATGAGCCCAGTCAGCTCTGTAGGTCTGTAAGATGATCTTACTCTACCCTAGTTACAATGACTCATGACCCCTTAAAGTTCAACTCCTTCAGTAGATGGTCCTGGAATATGGAGGGTATAATTACATGTATAAAACTTTGGAATCATTTATCGCTAAAAGAAAAATCCAGCTAGGCCTTGTTAACTAGTATTTAATATTTACCCTAAATATTTGGACGGACAGATCTGAACAGACTGTAATCACAAATCAGACACTGCATTCAGGTTCTACACTATTTGACAATCATTCAGCAATATTTTGGACACATTTACAGGTTATAAAATGGACTGGTTCAAATTTTAGAAAAGGTATGGTAAGGAGAGGTATCTGAATACTTATGGTAAGAATGGTAATTAATCAGCAGATGATGTATTGAAAAACAAATGTATTGTTCATGTTATTTCCAGAAAATAAGGTTAGACATTTCGTGCAAGACAATTTGAACAGAGTGCAGCCTGGATAGGTCAGCTGCCTAACAAAATTGAGAACAGTGTGCAGCCTAGATAGGTCAGCATATCCCCAGAATCTGGTCCAGTTCTTTGTTGTTCTTTCGTTGATTCTACAGTATAGTGCAACCTCTCTACAAGAGCCACCCTTTAGAGGGGACAAAAATGGCTAAATGTTTAACGTAATTGTGGGTACTCACTGGAAGCTCCTCAGTGCGCTTTGCCTTGTTGCACTTTGCCATGGTGCTCTTTGCCTTTGTGCACTTTGCCGTGGTGCACTTCTAATGAGTACCCACAACATATTTTCCTGTAGAATTAAGAATAATATTTATCTGGCTATCCCCTCTTATTTAGCGCAGTGACCCCTTTGATGCAGGTTTTCGTGTGCAGTGTCTCCTGGATTATCCATTTCTTTATTATCATCCCTTCCAGAAATAAGATTGGCTTTTTTATTTGTTTTGTTTGTTTTTTTTTTTTTTTGTTATTTTGTTTTGACATTTCTTTATATTGTTTACTGCATTTCATTCAGCTACCTACCTATTTGCTCCAGGTTAAGGTCATGGGTCAAAGCAGTAGTAGGATAGTGGTATTTATTCTTGTTTCTGTGGCAATGATATTTTAATTTTTCTCCCATCATCTTTTTTCTTTACCCCGATAACCCCAATCAGATTTGCAGCAGCTGACATTCTCCATTTTTTTATTTTTTTATTTTTCTTTTTTTTTGTTTTTTTTTTTTCAGAGAAAATAAGATTTGACATTTAATATGAATCGTCACATTAAATGTCAAGTCTTATTTACTCTAAAAAATACCAAAACAAAAAAAAACAACAAACATAATGTTGTCTGCTGCAGCTGTAATGGACTCTTTAAGGGTTTATATGGCCATATTAGGGAGCAGGAACAGAACTGCGAATATTTGTACAAATGACGTAGTCCAGAACAGTATATTGTACTTACCATAAGTATTGATACACCTCAACACCATGATGCCTACTTATCCTCCTGTTTGAACAAGACCATTGGACTACCTGTTGATATGTCTAAAAATTACTGGATGGGTCGCAAACAGTGTAAACCCTGATTAGATGCCCACATTCTGCAGCATCTGATCTGGGCCTACACTATTTTTTCTCTAGCATCTGTCAAAATATTTAGGGTAAATATGATAATCCTGAACAAATAAAATGGTTTCAGTTACTGAAATACAGTTACAATAATTAACCCTTGTCCTGCTGAATAAATTAATTTGTCACACTCACTTCTAATTTTCAGCCAATCAGATTATATGATCCGGATTGTTGCTTTAAATTCACATACTTAATGGTAAACAGTGCAGATCCAGATCAGTTGGCTTCTTCAGAAGCTAACTGATCTGGATCTACAGTGTTTGCAAAGGCAGGGTATATCTGGGTTCAGCATGACAAGGGTTAAAACACAATTACTGTAACTAAAATAGAATTACAGTTATTAGCTTTCATGTTTTTTTTAAATAGAGGATATGAGCTGTATCTTCTGAATCATTTTATAAAGCACCATTATGCTTATTCCGTAAGTACATTGTGAAAATGGCCTCACTGACAATCCTACAACATTAATTTACCTCTCTAATATTTTTTTTTCCTTTTATTCATCAGCACTTGTAATGTCAGTAGTGAATTCACTTATCTTTTGTTTAGCTACAGTCTTTGTAAACTCATTTTTTCCATCAGCACTTCAGATAAGTTTTTTTTTTTTTTTTCAACCAAAAAGTATTGATATTTTTCATATTTCTCCACAAAAGCATATGTTATTGGTAAGATATGCAATGCAGAATATGGGCCCAGTATGCAGACAGTGAAGGCCTTGAATGGACTGCATGCTGCTTTTCATTGGCTGCTTACAAAATCTGTGAATGCCACAGAAGGTATCAGCAAACAGGAAAGGTCCTGACTAGACTGCAGATACACAGGTTGATCTGACTAAACCTTTGTTGTTCACATGTACAGATGCCTCTGTAGTTCACATGTGCAGATCTGAGTCTTCCATAATTTGCATATTAGATATAAATGTAATTTATCTTGAATGGTGAATAGTAAGGTATTACGGGCATGCAATAACTACATTTAATATTCAGGCACTATTTCTACATGTAGCTTTCCTTATCCAAAAAGTTTAACTCTTGCCAAGCTGAATAAATTAAGATGCCACACCCACTTCTAATTTTTAGCCAGTCAAATTTCTTGACCCAGGTTGTTATTGCAAATTCACTTTCTGAACGACAAAACAGTGCAGATCCAGATCAGTTGGCTTCTTAAGAAGCCAACTGATCTGGATCTACACTGTCTGCAAAAGCAGGGTATATCTGGGTTCAGCAGGACTAGGGTTAACAAATCTGTTTGACTACTGTACCAAAATCTACTAGCTGAATTTCAGAGCAGATGTTGATGAAACTTTCTTTCAGGAGCAGTTTGCTCTGGTCTACACAGATTGCTCAGACATTTCTCTTGAGATGCCATGTATTTAGTAAAATATCAATAGCACCTGGTTCATTTGTGGCATGTCATGCAAGTTTTGTTATTTTCGAGAAATACCCTGTTCATTTGTCACCAGTTATTTGTTGTGATTTCCTTATTTACCCTAAATATTGGGACACCTTAACTCCTTACCATACTTGTCATAATATTTGAACAAGTCCATTATAATACCTGTTGATGTGTTTATAAAAAGGCTGGCTTAGTGGCAAACATTGTAGACTCTGATCAGACATCTTCTGTTACATCTGATCTTGGTCTACACTGATTGCTTGAACCTGCCTCTCCCAATACTTAGTGAGAATAGAGTAATATGGGTTATTTTTCCTTAAGGTGCCTCATTTTCAAGTCTGACCTGATGATAATATACTCACTTCATTCTGTATATATACAAGTTTAATGCTTAGCATGCTGGGTAAGATTTTCAGCAGATTACATATTGAATTATTTTTTCTCATTTTTCCCAGAAAACAGGTTTTGACATTTCATGCAAATTGTCTCCATTGGAGACAATTTGCATGAAATGTCAAATTCTATTTTATGAGAAAAATAAGAAAAATGTCATAATTTTGTCATCTGCTGAATTAGCTCAGACTAGTAGTTTAATTACGGTTTTTGTTTTAAGCTCAAATTGATAGAGACATACCATGAGAAAATTTATTTTATCATATTTCTGAACATGAAACCCATACTCTTGTGACCTTAGATACTTGTTAGTCTATATCGTAACCAAACATTGTAGCATGCTGTTTACAAATAGTGAAAAGAGTAACATGGTTTATTTCCTAAAATTTTGAACACTTTATTCGATATTATTTTGGCCTAATATTTGCTTTTTTGCAGTTATTTTTTAAAATTCTTAGTGGATGGCAAACAGTGTAGACCCTGATCAGACTGCTCCTTCAGGAGCAATCTGATCTGGGTTTGCACTGTTTGCATATGTCATTTTGTCGGAAACTTTGGTGTTCAAGTTTTGAGAACATTTACCGTTTTTGCTCAGAATATTGGGACACTTAAACACCGTACCAGACAGTTGTAAAATCTCATTTATTCTATTTTTCAAGCAGCTGATGTGTCTAAAAACTGTTGGATGAGTAGCGAACGGTGTGGGACTTGATCAGAAGCTCCATTCTGCATAGCGGATGTGGGCCTACCCTGTTTGCTAAGGCCTGTCTATCCCAATACTTTGGGTTATTACGGTAATATCAATTGCATTAATCCTGTATGATATTTTTTTTTTCCTCGAAACCAAACCAGTAGGATGCTTTAACAGAGACACTCTGATTTTGTAGGTCAAGTAATACAGGGTATGATAAGCGAATATTTTTGCTGTGATGTATATTTTCCTACCCTTAAGACTGTGATTTCTGCTAGGCAATAATGTGAGATTAGGACTAGAATGGTTAATAGTAGGGCATATATAGAAAGTAACATTCATGGCCCTGACGAGAGTTATTTGTAACTGTTTGTTGGAGTCTTGTGAAATAAATGTGTTACCATATTTATCCTAAATACTGTATTCGACCTAATTATCACACTGTGCACTTAAGTTTTTCATTTTCAAAATTATTAAAAGAAAAATTGTAGTAAAATATCTACCTAATAATGACACACTATGAAGAAAGATCACCAGATGACACTATGAGGGTCATATTAACTGATGTTTATGCGATATTTGTTTTTTGATTTTCTGTATAAAAGCATATGTTGTGGGTACTTATTTGAATTGCATTGACTTGTTGAGGCAATTCAAATGAACACACACAAAGATGCTTTTATAAAGTAGATAATAGTATGCAGGCTGTAATCTGAAGACTACTACTTGCTTGGCTGTGCGCTTATAGGGGTATGTGTGATAATTAGGTTGAATACTGTATTCAGACATCTTAACCTGTTAACCCTTGTCATGCTGAATAAATTAAGATGCCATGCCCACTTCTAATTTCCAGCCAAACAGATTACTTGATCCAGGTTTTTCATAGAAATTCACATTTTTAATGACAAACAGTGCAGATCCAGATCAGTTGGCTTCTTCAGAAGCCAACTGATCTGGATCTACACTGTTTGCTAAGACAGGGCATGTCATGTTCAGCATGAGAACGGTTAAGCGGAGTGGACATCTAATTTGTACTGGTCTTTCTGATCTGTTAGGGTGTTCATTGTTTGTTGGCAGGGTCCTTAAGTTTTAAAGGGGTATAGACCCTGATCATAGTGTTCCTAAAATTTGATCCGACTTCATGGTTTTCTCCGGACTGTCTGTCCAATTATTTAGGGTAACTTGGTAGACAGTCTACAAGACGTAGCTCCAGATAAGGCAGCTTTTTCAACCAAAAAAAAAGTAGATATTTTTCTTATTTTATTTTATGAGAACATACATAATGGCTACTAATTAGAAGTCCCTTGCTTAGGCACTTTCTTCTAATACCACAATGTATGTTTTTGTGGAGAAATAAAAAAAAATATCTGGATACTTCTAATCTGGAGCTCTGGATATGATTTTTCAAAGAACTTTACCAACAAGAGTAGGTCTTCAGTTTGCATGTAGGATCTTAATGGATTCATCCCTTTATAAGTTCACCGATTCCAGTAATTCGCATAGATTCAGTAAACATTTGTCACTGTCAACTTTTTTGCTCATTATATAAAATTGTTTTACCTTCAGTCCTTCCATAACCGGGCATCTTAAACCGCTTTTTTCTGAGTAGTTTCATTTTCATCCCACTCATGGAAATAATTGCATTTGTTTGCATTACTAACATACCCTTTACCGATAACCTTTACCCCTGCTGCAGACGCAGGTAGCAGACATGTTTTTCTTCTCTCCCTGAAAATAAAACTTTGCATGCTTGAAATATCAAAACCTGTTTTTAGGGAAGAATAAAATATTAGATGTGCACCAAAAAAAAAAATAAAATAAAATAAAAAGAAGGGTTTTTATGCTGTACAGAGTTAATGATGGACTACACCAGCCTGCACATTTGCAATCTGGTAGCAGCTTTCATTGCCTGCTTACAGAATTGGTGGATACTGTAGAATGTATCTAGAAACAGTGAAGAACCTGATCAGACTGCATAAACATCTGTAGGTCCTTTACACATGCACATCAGATACACCGAAACCTCTTTATAAGACGGTTTAGATATAAGACGGTTTAATGGACACCAAAACTGTTGTAGCCAAACAAAAATGTATAGAATATATAGAAAACGACCATTTATTACCATTTTTTCTTTATAATCTATACATTTTTATATAATCTAAACAAAAATGTATAGCCGGCCACGGTGGCTCAGTTGGATGCGCGTCCAACTGGTGATCAGGAGGTTGTGGGTTCGACCCCGCCGGGTCGGCAACATTCTTTTGTGGAGATTGATCACAAATTATTTTCTACAGTCATTCTCTCCCTTCCACTGATTCAAGAAGGGCAGTTGTCAGTTTCTGGCAAAAGAATGTGCACAATACTGGTTAACCGCTTAGAGGACTAAGCCTGCCCAGTAAAAGTGTGGTTAGGTAAACTGACCACGCTCAACATGACTCCATTGGGTTGTCTGGGCCATAAAACCTCAACACAAACAAACAAACAAAAATGTATAGATTATATAGAAAAATGACCATTCATGGTCAGTTTTCTTTATAATCTGTATATTTTTGTTTGGATACAACATGTTTTTTGCTTTGAATCCCATCAGTAGTGTTATAAAGAGGTTTTGGTGTCTTTTAAAAAAAGTAATTAGTCATCTGCTGATTTGCACCTGTAGCAGACGAAAAGGTTACATACTGCATGAATGATTCAAGCTGCGAGTCGCTCACGGAATACTAGAGTTTGTCATTACAATTGCACAAGACTCGTATCATTTGACGTTTGGGAATGAATTTGAATGTAATCAGTCTTGTTTGTAATGTTTTACCGGTCTGTACTCACGGCGCAATGTGCTTTTATTAAGCTTTCTAACAACACAGATCAGAATTTTTAGTTTTATTTTTATGATTCATTATTAATACTTTAAGTGCCAGTCACAACAGCAGCAGATGACGTTCTAATTATTTTTGGGAGAAAACAAGGCTTGACATTTCATGTGAATCATCTGCTTAGCAGATGATTCACATGAAATGTCAAGCATTGTTTTCTCACAAAAAAATATGTTGGATGCTACAAATTTGAATGGTGCTTTAAGGATAAATCACCATTATTATTATTAGATGGCTTTTGATAAGTTGTTGTTTCCGAGATAATCTGTAAATATTTTCCTTATTTTTCCATGAAATCTTTTTTGAGTCACCATCGAGATGATTCTAATGTGCTCACATTTTCATGAACGGCCAAGCCACACAATGAGAAAAGGGTCGTAGGTCATATGTGGAAAGCAAAGGACCACATCAGACTTTGCAGATGCACAGTCAGCTCTGGTCTTTGTTGTCCCCTTGAATCCTTGGCTACTGTAGAATAAACTGACAGCAAAGGCTTTGATAAGACTAAGTGCCATCCAGTTTGGGCCTTTGCAGTCCCCTGTATCCCAGAGATCCGGTCTTGGGTGTGATTCAAATTTTTTTCTCCATGAAAACATATTGTTATTCATTAGAGGTGCTTCATCGACGTGCCTCTAATGAATACCCACTTTTTCTTGGAGGAAAACATGTGAGAGGTGCCTCATCCAGGTGCCTCTTAATGAGTACCCACAAGAAGTTTTTGTAGAGAAATAAGATAAATTTGTGGCTATCTCTTAGAACAATATATGGATATCACTGAATGTGGAGAAATAAGAAAAATATTTGGATTTACCTCTTATCTAGAGCCATGACATACTGCTTGTCAGCAGTCGATTGTAACACTTGAAAGGCCATATTTTATAGGTTTAGTGTGATCTGCTTTGTTAAAGAGTTTAGACAGTATTGAAACGCTGTATGATGATAGAATACATGTAGTAGTACTCTCTCTGTTCTTGTAAATGAATTGTCAGATATTTTGTAACATTAAAGTATTCACTGTTGACTTTAGATCTTCTTTTTATTATATACCTATCAATGATAGTGCTATCAAACGGTTACGATTTTACAGTCTTGATCCAAAAAGCCAGATCAGTTAAGGGTCTCGATTTTCCAAGGTCATATCACAGTCTTAACAGGTTTTTTATGTTGACATCATGATGAAATTATGTGTGATGCTCCCATATATTTAGCTACTCCTAGCGGCAGCTTTTGACAAAAGTTAAAATGAATGAACAGATCAGTTTTGACGAGATAAAATTTAAAGTGCCATTCGAAATTGTAGCAGGTGACTTTTTCTGAGAAAATAAGGTTTTACATTTCAAGCATAGATATCTGCTTTTGTGAATGACACTTTAAGGGTTAATTTTCAGGGTATATACTGTATTCGACCTTGCAGGGCTCGGATGCATGTCCAGTTGGTGATTCGGACGTTGCGGGTTCGACCCCCGCCAGGTCGGCAACTTTTGATCATGAAATATTTTCTATGGTCATTCTCTCCCTTCCGCTGATTCAAGAAGGGCAGTTGTCATTTTCTGGCAAAAGAATGTGCACAATACTGGTTAACCACTAAGAGGACTAAGCCTGCCCAGTAAAAGTGTAAGTTAAACTGACCGCGCTAGACATGGGTTGACTGGGCCGTAAAACCTCAATACAAAACAAACCCTAATTACCGCACATACCCCTATAAGCGCAGAGTCAAGCAATTCCTTTGTCTTCAGATTACAGTGTACTTTTTGTATTGCATCGACTCGACGATGCAATTCAAACGAGTACCCACAGTATATGCTTTTATAAACAATTCAGAAAAAGAAAACAAAAACATTTGATAAGTCCTTCACTGAGCTTTGTTTAAGTGTACCCTTGGTATACATGGTTACATATTTTACAAGTTTCCCAGTAAATTTGAAAAACCTAGGCGCATGGTGCAGTAATTAGGTCGAATACATTAATAGAAGCATTAATACTATGGGAACATAATCTGATGCTTTGTATCACCTCTTATACTCTTGGGTCTACCAATCACACTTGATTTGTTTCTTGTGATCTGGGAACATCCACTCAGTGTGATACAGAGGAACAGATTCTAAAACTGTGGTCATAATTAGAATTTATTATACCACACCTTAGTCCTTTTCAGAAGAATCCGGGTAAAATGGCAAAATGGTTATCGCGCCCATTTTTGGATCACAAGGTCCCGTGTTCAAATCCCACTGGAGGTGGAATTCAGCTCATGACTATGGTAAATGTCCTAAAAATTCGAACACTAAAGTGTCTGACAAAATGACATATGCAAACAGTGTAGACCCTGATCAGACTGCTCCTGAAGGAGCAGTCTGATCAGGGTCTACACTGTTTGCCATTCCACTAAATATTTAAAGAAACTGCTGCATAAAAAGCAAAAATTAAGCCAAAAGAGTATGGAATAAAGTGTTCGAAATTTTAGGAAATTTACTGTATGTTGCTTCATTGCACAGAACCTTTCATTATCACCTTTCCATCATCTTGATATGACTTATGTTGCAAGGCACTAAATAACAAATTATCATTGTTAGTCCTCTTCACCTGGACTGACTGAAGGTAAAAACATTGGTACACACCTTATACCAGATGTAGTCAGTTGAGTGCTGTGAGAAAGAATAAGTTTGTTGACAGACAGAGGCAATTAATAAATTAAGGATTTTTTTTTTTTTTTTTTTTTTTTTTTTTTTTTTAATTAGGGATTTTTTTTTTTTGTGTGTGTCAAGTCAAAAGTTGTACTGGCTGATATAAAAACAAACAACAGCAAAATCGTGGTAACAATTTATTGTAAATTATTTCTAAAATATGCCTATATATCCAAATAAATATCTAGCATAAAATTCTTGATTAACAAATATTTCAAGGCAATAAAATGCCATATTCTATAAAATTCAGAAACGCCAAAACCATGTCGAGAGAAATAAACCTGCCATATGCCATATTTACTCTGGAGAACCCGAAAAGGGTAATTGGCAAACAGTGCAGACCCAGATCAGATGCTGCAGAATGTGGCATCTGATCAGGGTCTTCACTGTTTGCAAATAGTTCAACCATTTTGCTCTAGGAATATCTAAATCACATAGGCTGACATATCTAAAATGGAAATTTGACACTGCCAATATATATAGCGTGGTGAGTTTATTCAGTCAAAAATCAGTTAAGGGGAATAGAATATGTTTCAGTGGAGATAATTCTGAAAATTGTTTTACCCATATTCTGAAAAGGGTCATTTTACCTCCCTTCTGAAAAGTTCTAAAAGCGAAGAATTTTGCTCCCCTTGGTTGGAAAGAGCATTATTAGCCCTTAAAAACTAATCACACCTGCAGCAGACTCTTTTTTTTTTTTTTCAGAAAAAGCAAGGCTTGATATTTCATGTGAATTGTCTGCCTGGCATACAATTCACATGAAATGTCTTTTTTTTTTTTTTTTTTTTTTTCAGAAAAAGCAAAGCTTGACATTTCAGGTGAATTGTCTGCTGACATTTCATGAAATGTCAAGCCTTATTTTCTCTGAAAAACAGTTAAAAAATAACAAACTAAGAATGTTTTGTTTGTGTTGAGGTTTACGGCCCAGTCAACCCAATGGGGTCATGTCGAGCGGGGTCAGTTTACCTAACCACACGTTTACTGGGCAGGCTTAGTCCTCTAAGCAGTTAACCAGTATTGTGCACATTGTCAGAAACTGACAACTGCCCTTCTTGAATCAGCCAAAGGGAGAGAATGACCGTAGAAAATATTTCACGATCAATCTCCACGAAAGAATGTTGCCAACCTCGGCGGGGGTTGAACCTGCGACCTGGTCTCCAGTCGGATGGCGCATCCAACTGAGCCACCGAGGCCAGCAAACTAAGAATGTTATCTACTACAATTATGCCCTGCATTTTAAAGATAAACCACAGCTAAGGTAGTGCAGGCTGGTCAAAACCATCAGTTTTTACATGGCATAAGGTAGGTTTTGTCACTGACATGGTTCACTGGAAATCAATAGGAAAACATATGGCACTAAAACTATCTGGGACACAAAAAAATTCTTTCTTAATGCTTAGCACCCTGGATAAAATTGTCAGCAGACAACATATTGAAATATTTTCCCTAGAAAACCGGTTTTGCATACATGCCATAAGCTGTTGACAGAAATCTGTGAGAGTTTACAAATTTTTAGGGGAGATTTGATGAAATTCTGTGAGATAATTATGAAACTCACTTTCAAGCTTATATAAGTAAGTTGAAAGCCATTATTTTAATGAATTAAGCTTGGGATAGCCATGCTAATGTGTGATTTATTTCTAGTTCTTCAAAAAGTAGCTTATTAAATGGTATGAAAATTCTGTGAGATTTGAAAATCTTATGGGAAAGGGGGTCCAGAAGGGCTAAAATTCTGTGAGATTTTATCTCACAGTGTGAGGTATGGCATGTATGGTTTTGACATTTCATGTAAATTGTCTCCCACTGTCAAACCTGTTTTCTGGGAAAAATATTTTAAAATTTTGCTGCTAAAATTTTTACCCCAAGTGGTAAGCGTTAACACATTTATGCCTGTACTTCTACAATAAAATATCCAAATTTGGAAGCTGGGATAAGCCAAATTTCATTAAAGGGGCATTTTATAAACAAATGAATGCTGTTTAATGGCAGACCCTGATCAGATGATGTATTCTGCTGTGTTTGATCTGGGTCTACACTGTTTGCTGAAGTTCATCTTGTATGAAAGTAGGCATTTTAAAATGGGTTAACAAATATGCAAACACCCAAGAAAATCTGCATAGCAACAATCTGGTCAGGGTCTTCAACATTCAACTATCCTCTTAACCCTTTGAGCAGATGACATTCTGTCTAATGGACAATCCACTTGAAAATAAGATTTCTTTTTCTGGAGAAGAGAAGAAACGTATATAGTCTGTAGCTGTTGTGATTGGCAATTTAACCTTTACCACTCTGGCTAAATTCAGCAGACAACAAATTGATACTTTCGCTTATTTTTTACCAGAAAACGGGACTTGACATTTCATGCAATTTGATTCCATTGGGTATTTATCATTGCAACCAAATGGCCATCTAACTTAACTAGTGAATAATGAACACTCTGGACTCAGTTGTTCAAAGCATCGTTAGCTTAAAAAAATTGTTAGTGGTCAAAATGTTAACAGTTCTAGTAAGTAGAATTTCTAATTCACAGGTATTTTTGCTGAAAAAATGTGAGTAGCTTTTGCAAATGCAAAGGCTACTCATATTTTTTCAGCAAAAATATTAGCATATATGCCATATTAATGATCAAAGTTTTAATGACATGTTAACTAACAACATTCTTAGTTTTGAACAACTGGGCCCTGGTCAGGGTCTTCAACATTCAACTATCCTTTTAACCCTTTAAATACCATTAAAAATGGAGCAGATGACATGCTGTCTAATGGGCAATTCAATGAAATGTCAGGTTTCATTTTCTGGAGAGGAAAAAAATATATAGTCTGCAGCTATTGTGACTGGCAGTTTATTCTTTACCACTCTGGATTAATTCAGCAAACAACGAAGTGATATTTTTTTTATATTTTTACAAGAAAATGGGACTCGACATTTCATACAAATTGATTCCATTAGGTATTTCTCAGTGCAACCAAATGTCCATCTAACTTAACTTGTGAATAATGAACACTCTGATTACTAAACTTAACACTTGGAACAGGTCGGTAAATGGGTTTCTTATTTTTCCCAGAAAAAAAAGACTGACATTTCATGCAAATTGTTTCAACTTGCATGAAATGTCAGTCTACTTTCTTGGAAAAGTAAGAAAAATATCATCAATGTGTCATCTGCTGAATTAGCCCAGAGAGTGATACAGGCACACAGAAACCCAACTGACATAATTCAACTTAACAAGCTTAAAAGAAAAAACAAAATTTCAGTCAACAACATTTTTCAAAAAATTTCAGTCAACAACATTTTTCATTGTAACCAAATGAAAACTAATTTAATTCGCAAATAATGACGACTGACAGAAACCCTATTCAACTCAACAAAAAAAAAAATAACCAAAAAAAAAAAAAAAAATAACTTAAAAAAACAAATAATAACAAGCATCAATTTAAATCAGTTACAACATTTCGTTGTAACCAGATAAACTGGGCCCAGTTATTCAAAGTATCGTTAGCTTAACAAGCTTCTTAGTGGTCAAAATGTTAACTGTTCTAGTAAGTACAATATCTAATTCACAGTAATTTTTTCAGCAAAAATAATAACATATATGGCATAGTTAATGATCAAAGTTTTAACGATACGTTAACTAATGACATCATTAGTTTTGAACAACTGGGCCCTGATTTGTGTGGTGAATAATGAGGACTTGCTCATTACTGTAATTTTCCTGTTGGTAACAAATGTATATTTACAAACAGAAGTACATTTACAGTCAAACCTGTGTTAGTGGTCACCTCTATTAAGCATTAATTCAGCAGGAAAGTTGCCCCAAAATTCACAGACTTATATATTTGAACTGTATTAAGCAGCCACCTGCCTTCAGCAACAACATTTTAAGCTTCCCATGGGTGGCTGCTTAAGACAGGTTTGATTGTACATATACAAAGCCATAATCTGGCCCCAAGGTTATAAAACTTCTTTCATGCTCAACTCAGCTGAGCATGAAATTTTTCATGCTAATCTCACATTACTCACAATTGCAAATTCATTCTTGCTAAACATAGCTGAGAATAAACATTTCTTTGCTAATTACTATTGTTGGCATTTTCATATTTATTAGCAGAGAGAATTTCATGCTGAGCTTGAAAAAAGTTTTATAACCTCGGGGCCTGTGCATTCAAAACCCCATAAAATGCTCCTCTGTCTGGCAGTATAAATTCTAACCATTACGAAAACATGCCTATTCAAATATACTGAAAACATTACCACCAAAAAATGAAAATTTTTAAACAAAACTTCCTGTATTTTTTACATATCTCTGCTCAAAACATAGATTGTGGGTACTCGTTAGATGAGGCGGTTCTAACGAGTACCTACAATCTACGTTTTGAGCAGATATAAGAAAAATAATGTATACTCCTGTAAACCCCAGTTTTACTATATAAAAGTGGGGTTTAAGGGGGTCAAAATTATATAGGCATGTTTTCGTGATGCCTGCAAAAAGTGCATCCATTTACAACAACATATTTTTGACCCACCATATTTACCCTGCGTATTCAGACAGGTCTGGTCTGGTCAAACAGCACAGACCCAGATCAGATGCTGTACAATGCAGTATCCAGCAGTAGTTTAAACACACCTACAGATATACACACCTACAGGTATTAAAATGAACCTGTAAAAATTCTTAAACAATTATGGTTAGGGTCTACACGGTTTGCCACTCATCCAGCAGTTTTACAGACACACACATCTACAGACAGTTACATACACTTGTTCAATTTGTAGGAAAAGTATGTTAAGGATTTAAAGTGGCTTTGTGTATGTGTGGAAGTTTTATTGCCCAGTCAACCCATTAGGGTCAGGTCTGTTAACCTAACCACACTTTTACTGTGCAGGCTTAGTCCTCTATCGGTTAACCAGTATTGTGCACATTCTTTCGCCAGAAAATGATAACTGCCCTTCTTGAATCAGATGAAGGGAGAGAATGACCACAGAAAATATTTCATGATCAAATCTCCACGAAAGAATGTTGCTGACCCAGTGGTGGTCGAACCTGCAACCTCCTGGTCACCAGTGTCTAAATACTTAGGGTAAATACGGCCAATAATTTAACAATACCCTGTAATCAGCAAGTAAGGAAAACGATGCCAACTAATTTGAATCATAAACTGTTAAAGAGACTAGATACACTTGGTAGGTAGTCCACCATTTTTACAAGGGAGACAACTTTGTGACTTCCTGTTTGCTTTCCTGCACAGCAAGTCCCTTCTGAAATGGGGTCTACTCTAAAAGGGAAGAATTTGCTCCCTTGGGAGCAAATTCTTTCCTTCTAGAGCAGACCCTTTTTCAGAATGGAGGTAAAAGAATTTTTAAAGAGTTGCCTCACTCCCTTGAAAGTGTATATCTATTCCCCTTAAACTGATCAATTTATGACACCAGACCTCCAGATAAAGTGACAATCATAATGCAAGTAATTTTAGCACCAGTGCAGACCACAAAAAGATGCCACATTCTACAATTTAGGTCCAGACTGTTTGATGAAGTTTGTCAATCCAACTACTTCGGCCTCGGTTTTCAACACCTCCCACGGGACCTGGCGAATGTTAATGCATGAAAAACCATGTTTGATCCCTATATTGAGATGATGGGTGATAATGATAGGCTTCGTGCAATACAGCGCTGTACAGCCTCGCGTTGAATTCCACCTCCAATGGGATTTGATCCTGTGACCTCATGATGCTAAGTCGGAAGAGCTAACCACATGGCCCCTTGGACACTTCCAGCTGCACTGATCCACAGATGCATCTCCCTGTTTGCACTGTTACATAGCTACAGATAAGAAGGGGTATCCACATAATATTTTTCTTATTTCTCTACGAAAACATACGTTGTGGGTACTCATTAGAAGCGCCTCACCGAGGTGCTTCTAATGAGTACCCACAACGTATGTTTTTATTGAGAAATAAGACAGATATCAGCATTTTTCAGATGAAAAAAGCGCCTTATCTGTTGCTATGTGCACATGCACTATTTCCCTTTTTACAGGATGAGGCTCATCATTTTCAGCATTTAATTTTTTTTTCTTCTTCAGAAAATAGGCTTTCTCTGGTGATAATTTGCATAAAATGTCAAACCTTATTTTCTGGGATACATAAGGAAACTAATTCAAAATATCACCTGTTGAAATTTTTACCCAGCATACTAAGCGTTAATATATGATGAATCACGATTAATTAGAGATGATTATTGCTATTAATTTCAAGTTCTCAAGTTTATCACAAAATTATGGAATTTATATGACACAAAAGCATAATGTATTTTTTTACCTTTGAAACTCAATGCTTTGAGAATCAAGTAAAATAAGGAAAACTTTACAGCTCTGGTTCTTTCCCGACTTTTTTTTTTCAAATGAACAGAAAAGATACCACCCCCAACCCCAACCCATTCTGCAAATATCTGACAATTTTGCTCAACTCCAGGGCCCAGTTGTTCAAAGCGTTGTTAGCTTAACGAGCTCATTAAGGGTTATTTCGTTAACTGTTTTAGCAGATTCAATACACAATATTCTGATATTTTTTGCTGAAAAAATGTGAGTAGCTTTTTTTCAGCAAAAAAATTCAGAATATTTGCATATCACTCAATGTAAATTTTAATGACTCCTTATTATCATCTTCCTACCTGTGAAAAGGTAGGAACCATGGCAACCTGCCAAGTAATCAGGACTCAGAATCTGATGTTAACCCTTTATTCTGGCAGACAAGCCTGAGTAAACAGTGTAGACCCAGATCAGATGCCACATTCTCAGGGTCTATACTGTTTGCATTTTTCTATACATCCACAAAAGATAATGGACTTGTTTAAATTTTAGAAGCACCCTATGTATGGTTAGGAGTTACGGTGTTAGAATATTAAGGGTAAATACAACAGATCAAAGCTAGGTGGGTAGCAGAGGACTTGTTAAGGAGGAGTATTTGATGATAATTTAGGGATAATTTTCTTTGTGGGTACTTAATAGAAGCGCCTCGCCAAGGCGCTTCTAATGAGTACCCACAACATATGTTTTTATGGAGATCCGGAGAAAATTATCCCTAAATTATCATCAAATACTCCTCCTTAACAAGTCCTCTGGGTAGGATATCTTGGTTTCATTTTGTTGCTCAAGAAAATCAGAAAAAAAGAAAAAGATTCTATTTCACAGAATTCAGAAAGCGATTAGTTTCAAAGGGAAAAAAGTGAAATACAGAAAAATGTCAGCAGAATATCACTTCAGCAAATAGATGAAGTTATTATTTAACAAGGACATCACAAACAGCCCTCAGCCAAACGGCTACAGCTGTGGCACCGGGGTCAGGCTTCGTAAGTACATCTGCACTAACATAGCTGGCACGACCAGCCTTGGCTTTCATGGACTGAGTATTTTTAGCTGCCACTTCTGCTGCCTGCAAATATATAGAGGATCTTACATGAGTGGTCATTTCATACATGTACAAAAAACTTCATGAAATCAGATGAATAATTTCTTTATTTTGTGAGCATTGGTGAGCATTAAGAAAATTAATTACTGTGCCATGCAAAAACATGTCTTTGGGCATATGCAGACAGTGAAGGTCAAGATCAGCCAGTGCATGTGCGCAATCTGTTCAGCGTCTATGCTGACAGCTAACATAATCATTGAAAACTATAGAATGTATCAATCAGGGTGGCCACACATTTTTAGCAATCAAATTCCCTGATTTTTCCCCGATTTGATTTGATTTTCCCTGATTAAAAACCTTAATATTATCGCAATGGCCCCTACTTTTAGAAGTCATATACTGATTCAAATGCTGTCAGAATATACAGCAAACAAGTACTCCACCTAATAAGTACTCCACCTTTAAGTAAGATTAGATCTGCAGGTATTTTAAGCATATGGCAGAAAAAAACCACCAGTAGCCACATCTGAACAGCTATAAAATTTGTATATTTTGACCTTACAAAGATAAGATTTTTTTAAATTCCCTGATTTTTCCCTGATTTTCAGCAAAATTTCAAATTCCCTGATTTTTCCCTGCAGGGATTTTTTTTTTCACCATTTCCCTGTTTTCCCTGTTTTCCAGAGTGCGTGGCCACCCTGTCAATGGAGAGCAAATGCCCAGATGAGACTGCACATTTGAGGATGTTTCTGAATCTGTGCATTTTGCCCATGTTCGAAGATGCCTTTTCGATTGGTTTGTTTGTGTTGAGGTTTACTGCCCAGTCAAACCAATGGGGTCATGTGGAGCATGGTCAGTTTAGTTACCACACTTTTACAGGGGAGTCGTAGCCCTCTAAGCTGTTGACCAATATTGTGCACATTCTTTCGTCAGAAACTGACAACTGCCCTTCTTAAATCAGCAGATTGGTGCGGTCCAAATGATCCTAAAAGAAGTCTTTACAGTGATTTTGAAGATCAATGGAAATTGTTTACTGAAAATGCCTTGGCATCAATGTCACATTACCAAAATGTGTTACCTGCAATGTTATTACAGGTGTGTAATATCCTTAATATGAAATGATATGACATTGTCAATGTATTAAACTCATGACAAACTGTAATATGTATAAGCTTCTCCAAAGAGGAAACAACCTTACAACATATGCAACCAGCATTGACTCCCAGATCACAAAATACATCTACCCAGTCTGATCAAGGTCTACACAGGTTGCTAACATCATGCATGGCATTTCAAGATCATATCATTAGTTCAGGTTTAACATGTCAACCCCTGAAGGTAACTTGCGTCAGATCAAGATCATTTGAGTTAACAGTAGAGACACTGATTAGCCTGCATGAATGCAAAACTAATCTGGGTCTAAGACAGCTTAATTCTGCAATGCATTTGCAGATGTCTACCATTTTAATACATAACATAAATTAATACAAAGAAGAAAAACATAGACCTGACCTATATCCAATCCTGATGTATGTACATGCATTTTATCATATATATGTTTGATATGTTTGTCATTAAACCTAGGGTGTTCAAAAAATTTTCCTACGATTTGACCTAGTAACCTTATTTCTAAACAGCAAAGATATAATCACCTTTACAGCATCACTAAATGCTTCTAATGGGCTGGCTTTCTCATTAAGTCTCTTCTCAAAAGTTTCTTTGGCTGCATACAAACTATCCAGCTGAAAAAAAAAAAAAAAAAAAACATTCATTTAAACCGTTATAAACAGACCATAATAAACTCATCACAAAAACACAGCACTTCAAATTATGATTAAACCTTGTCCTGCTGAACCCGGATAAACCCTGCCTTTGCAAACAGTGTCGATCCAGATCAGTTGGCTTCTTCAGAAGCCAACTGATCTGGATCTGCACTGTTTGCCATAAAGTATGTGAATTTATAGCACCAATCTGCATCAATCAATCCGACTGGCTGAAAATTAGAAGTGGGTGTGGCATCTTTATTTATTCAGTATGACAAAGGTTAAGGGGAAACAATACACTTTTGGGAAAGGTAACAATCAAAACTGACCTACCTCCCTACTGAAAAGGAGTCTACCCTAAAAGGAAAGAATTCTTTCCTTTTAGAATAGACCTTTTTCAGACGGAGCTTGGTGTGAAGGAAAGCAAACAGGAAGTGACAAAAGTTGTCTCCCCTGTACAAAATGGAAGAAACAGATTCTAAAAGGAATGACCCTTGAGAGCAAGGAATACATTCACAAAACTGAATGCAGTTGAAATATTTCGTCTTCTCGGACAGTCTAGCTAGTTTCGGCCAAATAGGCCTCATCAGTGACCCTCATATTAATTTTAAATATCTCAGAAAGGATATAGTGATCACAAAAGACCAGAAAGAACCTACCAAGTGTAGTCGCCTTAATAAACTATAAATGTGTCAAAAGGACACGGATGCCCCCACCCGAAATACTTAAATGCAAATTGTTAACGCCTGAAAAATGTAAACGCAAACTGCTATGCCATCTCGGACGCGGACAGGGGTAACACTATATGCCCTTTCCAGTCTTCAAATGATGGAGGCATAAAAAAATAACGATACCATACTATATTAAATGTAAATATTTGAAAATCGTTACTGTTTATCATATTTTTCCTAAAGTTTGAACACATCCAATTGACTACATGGTAATGTGACCACAAGGTGCTGGCCAAATTGTAAACAGTGCAGATCTTGGTCAGACTACTTTTCCTAGGATAAAATCTGTGTAAAACAGCCCCTTGTTATATTTATGTTTTATTGTATGATAAACAAAATCCTGATAAGGGGACTGAATAGGAACAGACAACCCCTTTAACTGGCTTAAGTATTTCATTTAGCTTAACAGCGTGAGGGCAGGACATAAAAGCCATTGCATTCACTGAATGATAAACACACTCAGAAATGTACAAGTTTACCTATAGCGCTCACACTTAAAATCTAATTATTGCAGAACATATTGCATGGAATGTACAGGCTGATCTGAATTCTCACTGGATGTGCATGACAAGGTGCATTTTTTTATAGGGGAATACAATGTAAATTGTAAGAATATTTTAGAGTAAAGTGCTTAACAAGCCATTTATTTTGATGCAAGAATTTTCAAAATCGGCCTAGAAATAAGGAAGTTATGGTGGTTTGATATATTAAAAATGGCTGTCATGGATGCCACCATATTGTAGGCTTTGTGACGTCATACAGCCCAAATTAAATATGCAAAACCAAATTATAAAGGGTTTTAAGAATAATTTTGCTACAGATTTTTTTATAATCTTTTAATTCTAGTGACAAGCAATCATTTCCCCCAAAATAAACCAACTTTATGAGAATGACTACCTTTATGAAAGGAATTTTAATTTTTATGAGACCTCATTAAATATTCAAAATGGCGGCGCCCATTCCACCAATGTTAGAATATTCAATTGTCTATAACTTACTTACTTTTCCATCGATTTTGATCAAAATTCATTGTTTGTAAAGTTCTTTATTTTAAAGCACAAAGCCTTTTAAGGTTGCGTTCCCCTTTAAGTGTATCATATGCTCTATCATGACAGAATTACCGTATATACCCTAAGTACTGGGACACCTCTACTTACCATACTTGTCAAAAAATTTGAAACAGTTCATTGTACTACCCGTTGATGTGTCTAAAATATTGCTGTATGTATGGCGAACAGTGTAGACCCCAGTCTGCATTGTTAGCAAATGCCTGTCTGTCCCAATACTTAGAGTTATTATGGTACCTTTTGTGAAATAGATTAAGTACTCCCCTGCTTCTTTTTTGGGTTGTGTGTTCAAATCCCATGCAGGACATATTTCCTCATGATTACCCGGTGTTCCATTATGCAAATCCTTCATTATCCTAAATGGATGAAATATTGTTGGTGGGATATTGAAACAAACAAGCATCAAACTTACCATAGTTCTATCGCCTGGTTCAGCAGCACCATATCTACAAAAATTCAAGTTATTCTGGTAATACATGTTTCAGACTTATACAATAGTTATATTCAGTATACTGAGTGTGCAATTCCATTGGTCAGTCTTATAACATCATTCAGTATTTGCTCATAATCCATCAGACTGTTATATAGATACAATTATATTCAGTATTAAAGTCAGAGGACTTATTATAGAAGAATATTTGATGACAATTCTGGGATATTGTTTCTTATTTGTCCATAAAAAACATATGTTGTGGGTACTCATTTGTTTTTTTTTGTTTTGTTTGTTGTTGTTTTTTGAGAAATAAGAAAAAATCATCTAAGAATTATCTATGTAAACATGTATGTTGTGGGTAATCATTAGAAGCGCTTCACTGAGGTGCTTCTGATGAGTACCTATAACATGTTTTTTTTAAAGAGATATAACAAAAATTATACCAGCATTATTACCAAATACTCCTCCTTAACAAGTCCTCTGTGAGTGTTATATTTATGATATGATATAACATTTGGCAGTCTTGTATCATCATTGAGTATATGCTGGTAATCCACCACTAGGAAAACATCAACTGGACTTCTCCATCATGCAAGCAGGATGAGACCATTATCTATTTATATAGGGGTGCTATATAGAAACTACCTTCAATAATTATACCCCGGCAAAGGCAAACTGTGTTCGGGGTAGGGGGGGGGGGTGGAGGGGTGGGGGGTGAGGAGTTACTGTTTTCACAAATTTTTTTTGATATGTCCATCTGTTACATTTTGATGTTTTGCTCCTAGTGGGGGGTATCTAAAAAGCACTGCTTATTAACATTTCTGCTTGTTTATATCACTTTAACTTCTAATGTCATTGCAAGAAGTGCAGACTTTGATCAACTGCTGCACTGGAGACATTAGACCACAGTGTATGCTTGTTTGTTTGTTTTGTTTGCAAATGATCCATGCTTTGGATACTTAGCAATAATAGGTTAATGGAAACTGATACACTGTCAGGGGAGACAACTGCAGTGAAATTGGTTTTCTCTCCCTTCTGAAAAATAGTGCTTTAACAGAAAGACTTTGCCCCCTTAAGAGTAGAGTTTGAGTTGGAGTTTAATGGCCCAGTCAACACTTCATGTGTCATGTCAAGCTGTTGAGTTTTACCTAACTACACTTTTACTGGGCAGGATTAGTCCTAGTACTTGTGCGCATTCTTTCACCAGAAACTGACAACTTGAATCAGTGGAAGGGGGAGAATGATCATAGAAAATAATTCATTATCAATCTTCATGAAAGAATGTTGCCGGACCCAGCAGGGATTGAACCCGCAACCTCCTGATCACCAGTCAGATGTGTATCTGACTGAGCCACCGAGGCCAGCAGACCCCTTTTCAGAAAGGAAATGCTTTCTCTACACAAAATTAGCAAATGACAAATGAGTGCTTATGTTCTTATTTTCCTCTGAAAATAGGGCTTTGAATCAGACATTTGAATGCCCTATTTTCAGAGAAAAATAAGATATTTGGGGTGAACAGACACGCCTGAAGATGCTGATGCCATTATTTCAAAAGGGAATTTTACAGACAGGAAGCTGCCTTTCTAGCATTTGAAACCTTACAGACATGGGGGCTACCCTTAAAGGAAAGAATTTGCTTCCATTTGCTCCGAAGGGGAGCAAATTCTTTCCTTTACTAGTAGCCACTAATGAGAAGGTAGGTTAATAATTCCATGTCAGTTATTTCCCTATAAGGCATAGCCATTCTCCTTACAAATGTCCTATGGTAAATGTCCTAAAATTTCTAACACTATTCCATACTATTTTGGCCTAAATTTTGCTTTTTACACACCTGTTGCCGGAATGGCAAAAGGTGTAGACCCTGATCAGACTGCTCCTGCTCCTTCAGGAGCAGTCTGATCTGGGTCTGCATTGTTTGCCTATGTCATTTTGTCAGACACATTTCTTAGGAAATTTAACGTACTGATTTTTAAATTCCTCACATTAAGTGTTAAATAAAATACCTCTGTATTGCAGCTATCCCAGACTTCAATGCTGCCAGCCAGCTCTGAGGTGTTATGTCTTTCTGCAGACATACAGCAGCAGACGTGAAAAATAAGCTGTATAGCTGAAAGATAAAGAATGACAGGTAAGACTATGGCATAGGAACAGATAGCTTAAAACAATTACACCCAGAAAGAATATACAAGTGTGTTGGCTCTCTTTTTGTGTTTCAACTTGAAATACATATGGCATAAAATGATTAATTTATGTGTAATGCAAGGAAAGGACTCTTGTGCCATGTGTCACCAGTAAAGGCCCAGATCAGCCTGCAGCTGCATATCTGCACAGACTGATCAGAACCTTTTCTTTTCAAATATATTCTAGAATGGATAAGCCATATCCATCAAAGTATTAAGTTAATCCATACAGGCATTTGGGTGACAATGATGTGGTGTTTTACCTCCCTTTCAACATTATTTAAGTCATATAAAGTTGATGAAGGGGTGATAATGAAAGGCTCTATGCAATGAAGCATCATACAGTCATGAGCTGAACCCAACTAGTGGGATTCAAACCAACGACCTTTTGATCCAAAATCAGGATTGCCAACAGCTCAGCAACTGTAACACTTCCTTTGGGAGATACATACACCACAACCTCTTTATAACACTATTGTTGGGTCCAAAGCATAAACTGTGTTAGTTAAACCACCCTGTTATATCCAAACAAAAATGTATAGATTATATAGAAAAATGACCATTTATGGTCATTTTTCTATATAATCTATACGTTTTTGGGATCCATCTTTGAACCGTGTTGTATCCAAAACCGTGTTATAACAAACTGTGTTATAAAGAGGTTAATGTGTATCTTTAAAAACTGTTACATAAAACTTTAACATTTGTGGGTGCTTACACAAATGTTGGATTTAGTTCAAGAGCTCTTTCTGTACTTTCATACAGGTGAGCTAATTAACCCTTCTCATGCTGAACACGACATGCCCTGTCTTAGCAACAGCGTAGATCAAGATCAGTTGGCTTCTTTAGAAGCCAACTGATCTGGATTTGCACTGTTTGTCATTAAATATGTGAATTTCTATCAAAAACCCAGATCAAGTATTCTGATTGGCTGGAAATTAGAAGTGGGCATGGCATCTTAGTTCATGACAAGGGTTAAGAAAACTGGTTGCACCTGGTAGATTTTCTGCCACATTTTGCAAGGGAGACAACTTTTATGATTCCTGTTTGCTTTCCTGCACACCAAGCCCCTTCTGAAAAAGGGTTTACTCTAAAAGGAAAGAATTTGCTCCCAAAGGGAGCAAATTCTTTCCTTTAGAGTAAACCCCATTTCAGAAAGGGACAACAATCAATTCTGAAAGAGTTGATTTCAGTGAAAGTGTATCAATTCCCCTAAAAAGACAAAACTGATTATAATTTTCATAGCTTTTTCTAGAAATAGGACTGGACATTTCAAGCAAATTGTCTCTGCAGAGTATTCACATAAGTATGTCAAACCCTATTTTGAGATCATGAGATCTGCCATACGTGCAGCAAGCCAGCTACCTGGAAGGGGGCCCACTGATACGGATGTTGCCCCTGTACCTGCATGTTAATCAAAAATCCAATAATGATAATGATGATATTTTCCGGGACCAATAGCCAAAATACTTAAAACACCATCTGCTAAAATCTGAATTGAGAATTTCAAGGTTTTATTATTTGAACATAAATTTTTTACCCTTAAAACGCTCATCACAACTGCTGCAGATGACATTTTGATTATTATTTTCTTTTTTTGTATTTTTTGGAGAAAATAAGACTTGGCATTTCATGTTAATTGTCTGCTTAGCAGACAATTCACATGAAATGTCGTCTTATTTTCTCCAAAAAAGGTTAAAAAATGTTGTTGTGTTGCGCTTAAAAAATAAGAATGCTGTCTGCAAAATTAGTGCTTTAAAGGGAAAGCATTAAACTACTTACCCCTCCTGAAGAACCTCCCATAACATTCTCTACTATACTGGCTATACTCAGGGACAAAGCATAGGGACTGGTGACAGGCAGACCTGGACTGGAGCTGCTACCCAGCTTGTCTGATATGTCTGTAAAATATACACTTACAATGTTACAAAGTCAATTCATGGTTATGAACAATGCGGAAAAAGCCCTTTTCTATCATATTTTTGTTTTGTACTAATGTTACATTAACCCACAGTAGACTCAATGAACTCCCCCACACAATATATAAGAAGATTCTAATTTTGATTTTAGGTATGTCAGGCAATGTGATTGAGATATTCCAAGGGAAAAATGGTTGAATTATATTCAAACAGTGGAGACCCTGACCAGACGCCGTGTACAGCGGCGTCTGATCTGGTCTGCATCATTTGCCAAATACCCTTTTAGGTGTATATATTAGCGCTTGACATAAGAGATTATTTAAATATAATGCCAAACCCTATTTTCCTTGGAAAAACAAGAGATATATTTTAAATGTCAACTTCTGGTATTCAAATTAACATGCTAAAGATTAAGAGTAACCACATGTATGACTTACACTGAGCTCCCCTTGCCACTGTGGAGCCACAGTCCCCATCTCCACTTTCTCTGTCCAGGCTGTCCAGGTGGTCCTTTGAAGCTATCAGTCTGTCACAAACATTCTTCAACACATCATACAGGAGCTTGCTTTCTTCTTCAAAATACAATTATACAAGTTAATTTGTAACAGAACAGAATTGAATCATTGCTGCAGACAAGACACTTTTTTCAACCAAAAAGTATTGATATTTTTCTTATTTCTAATGTTGTGGGTACTCATTAGAAGTGCCTCACTGAAAGGGCTTTATGTTAAGTTTGTGAGAGATTCGCCGACATTTACACATTCATAAAAATACACACAAAAAATCATTTCTTATAAGTCAAACTAGGTCATATTTATGTTGAAAATATTGGTAAAATAGCTCACTGCAGAAATCTGCATGAAGATAATAGTTAAGGGACTCCTGCTCAATGGATTTATCAAGTGTAAAATCCTGTTTTCAAATTGCACTCAACCAAATCAAATTGTGCTAAATAATTGTAAGCCTATTGAGTTGGAAGTATTGTTAATCTTAGGTTTTCCATACCAGGGCCCAGTTGTTCAAAGCATTGTTAGCGTAACAAGCTCGTTAATGGCAGACTCGTTAACTGTTGTAGCTAAGGTATTTTCAAATAAATTGATATTTTTGCTGCATAAATGTGAGTAGCTTTTGCAATGCAAAAGCTACTCACATTTTTCAGCAAAAAATATCAATGTATTTGCCATATTTCAAGATAGAAATTTTAATGTCACGTTAGCTTTGTTAAGTTTTGAACAACTGGGCCCAGTATGTGATATCTACCAATCTTTTATGAGAGGCTGCACTGAATTATTGGTAAAAGGTAACTCTGTTGAAATTGTCTTGCCTCCCTTCTAAAAAGGGGTCTACTCAAAAAAGAAAATATTTTCTCCCTGTGGGAGCAAAGTCTTTCCTTTTACAGTAGACCTCCTATCCATGATGCTATATACCAAGATTCAGCCTCAAAGCTTCCTTGGTTTTAAATTTTTAAGTGTATTTACCAGAGATGGGCATGGTAGCCATCTTGGTTGATGGACCGTGACCATTTGGATAAATTTTCAATAACTCTTGGACCAAAGACTAGACATGAAGATTAGTGAAAATTGCCCCAGTAGTTTAAGAGATGTTTAAAGGTGTGAATGGATGTATGTCAGAAGATTATGATCATAATAGCTCATCAGGAACCTTCAGCTCTGGTGAGCTAAAAAGTACCCTATTTATCCAAAGTATGCAGATAGAAAGAGTAGTCCCAGATCAGATGTCGCATTCTCTGATCAGGGTCTACACCGTTTACTGCTCATGGGACAATTTTTGGACACATCAACAATATGTAAAATTGTCTTATTCCAAATTTAGGACAAGTATGGTAAGGAGTATGATAGTAGAATACTTAGGGTAAATACAGCACATACATGTAAAAGGGTATGCTATTTTCGGAGCTCCAAGAAATGTTGGTGACTAACCTGATGAAACAGTGAAGCCTTTTTGAGCCTGTGATTCTTCAGTATGGCCTTCTAATGGTAACATAGGTTCTGGTGTTTGTCTGTCTGTCTGCCCTGGAGCCAATAATGGAACTTGCCAGGCAGGAGCAGTTGTAGGGGCATCTGAAAAGTTCATAAATTTCAAAAGATAAGGAAGAGCAAAAATTTTAACAACTTTTTCTATGTTCATGACCTTGAACTCAAGGTCACTCATGTGGGTCTGGAGAGTATAGCATAGAACTTCAGACCAGTATTCTAACATCAGGGCAAGTATGAACTTCTTCCATCTAGAGGTTCAGGAGATTTAGCCTTTTAAAAACTGCTGCCATGGTGACTGCTACAGATCTGCCTGTACTTTCGTACAGCCAAGCTAAAAAAGGAAGAGGAATTTGTGCTGAATCACTTTGCAGTATCCATGGATTCTGTAAGTGATCAGAGAAGGCCCAGGCTGTGTGAATGTGCAAGCTGATGGGGTCTTCCTAGCCTGTAGGCACCAGGGCCTTTTTAACCCTTGTCAGGCTAATTAAATTAAGATACCACACCCACTTCTAATTTTCAGCCAATCAAATTGCTTGATCCAGGTTGTTGATACAAATTCACATACTTTATGACAAACAGTGCAGATCCAGATCAGTTGGCTTCTTCAGAAGCCAACTGATCTGGATCTACACTGTTTGCAAAAACAGGACATATCCAGGTTCAGCTGGACAAGGGTTAATATTATATATCACATATGTGTACTTGCAGTAATTTAATTCGTTTCTCGACAGAGCTTAAAAAGCAGAGAAAAGACTTGATAGCAAACTATAAAGTGTTCTAAAATATCCTACCAAGACATCTTCGGAATGTATCATTAAGGTGTAAGACTGTTATAGAAACTCCAGCCATTTCAAGGGAGGTCACAAATGGTCCCAGGTAAGCCCTGTCCACAGACACACCCTTGCTGCCTGAAAAGAGAAGGCAAACAAATATGTACTACCAAATGAGCCAGCGCATGTTTGTCTGTGTTGAGGTTTTACACCCAGTCAACACATTGGGGTCATCTCGAGTGCTGTTAGTTTAGTTAACCACACTTTTACTGGGTAGCTAAGCTGTTAACTAGTATTGTGCACATTCTTTTGCCAGAAACTGACAACTGCCCTTCTTGAATCAGTAGAAGGAAAAGAATGACCCTAGAAAATATTTCATGATCAATCTCTATGAAAGAATGTAGCTGACCCGGCAGGGGTTAAACTCAAAACCTCCTGATCACCAGTTGAACCCAAATGCAACTGAGCCACCGAGGCCAGCTTTTATGTGGCTCTAAATGGGGATTATTAATTTCCAGCAGTAAAACCCCAGCCAGCCCTTTAATCAGTAATCAGCATTTTTTTTTTCTTTTTTACAAAATTCATTAAACTACAATATTTGAGCTTTGATCATAAAATTTTAACACAAAATAATTGCTCATCATTAATTTTGGAACAGTATCTTGCTAAATATGGACACTGATCGCTAATCAATAACCCCATCTAGACTCTCTTAACTGTTAAGCATTATAGACTATTTTCTGCACTCCACAGTCACCACAACAACAAAAGTAACTTACCAAGATATTCCAGTGCTTCTTTTGCAACTATGTTCATTTCTAACACAGACATTCCACCCAGATTGTTTATCATACAGGCTACCTTATCACCTAAAAACAAAACACAAATATCACTTAAGCTGATTTTCTCAACCAAAGAGTAATTATACCTTTATCATTTCTACACGACAACATACATTGTGGGTACTCATTAGAAGTTGTTTTTTTTTTTACGTTTGAATACAAAAAAAGTGCATCTATCATTTTCCATATTAATAGCCTATCAGTCCAGAATTTTTTTTTTCTGTCTTGTTCGATATTTAATTCTTTTAAAAGCTCAAAACAATAAATTGTGATTTAATTTCATTATTAAATCGGCTAACATGTTCATTATTTCCATTTACGTAAATATCCTTAATGATGTTTACTGTCACGTCTGACGCACGCGGCTGATCGTCGGCATCTTTGATACCTTCTATCTTCCTTCTAAGAGAGATAACTGCTGCAGACTTATGCACTCAAAAGCATAATTAATCATGCCCTTGTTGCTGCTGGTCTCCCGCATCATATACCGGTAAGCAGCTTTATTACCGTGTATATGGAACACAACCATCCACGTGACCAATAAAAATGGCTGACTGAATCAAAACAATTAAATGAATGAATGATTAACGGGCCAATTAACGGAATTCCCAGCAGGCAGCAGAGAGACACTTTGCATAATTAACACACCAGTAGGTACAAACATGAATACGCATACCGTACATGACTTATTTTGCTCTCGAATCCCTTGCATGGCATAATAATGGGAAAATGTCACAATACACATCGAATTTCATGGAATAAAAAATCCCTGAAGTTATTGTTTGGATGCATTAACCGCATCCCTTTGTCATGCTGAAGATATGGAGTGAAAAAAGTGCGGGTAGTACATGCCTGTATACAGTACCCTATTTGACCTTTGTTTGTTTGTGTTGAGGTTTTACGGCCCAGTCAACCCAATAGGGTCATGTCGAGCGCAGTCAGTTTACCTAACCACACGTTTACTGGGCAGGCTTAGTCCTCTAAGCGGTTAACCAGAAGTGTGCACATTCTTTCGCCAGAAACTGACAACTGCCCTTCTTGAATCAGCGGAAGGGAGAGAATGACCGTAGAAAATATTTCATGATCAATCTCCCCCTATTTGACCTAATTATCGTACTGTGTGCTCAGGTTTTTCAAAATTACTGGGCAAAAACATGTAATAAAATGTATATTAACCTACTAAGAGTAAGCTTGAAAAACAAGATCAGCAAATGACTTATTTAATGGTGTTTATGTGATGTTTTTGTGGGTTTTTTCCTGATTTTCTTTATTAAAACATGTTGTGGATATTCGTTAGAACTGCATCGACAAGTCGATGCAATTCAAATGGGTACCCCAACATATGCTTTTATTAAAACATATGTTGTGGGTAGTCATTTGAATTGCATTGACAAGTTGATGCAATTCAAATGGGTGCCCACAACATATGTTTTTATAAAGAAGTAGAAACAAAGTACACTGGCTGTAATCTGTAATCTGAAGACTACGGAATCGCTTGACTGTGCGCTTATAGGGGTATGTGCGGTGATTAGGTTGAATACGGTACCCTATTTCCCCTACATACTGGGTAACCATAATTGTTTACTATACTTCTAATATTTCATGAAGTCCGTTTTACTAACTGTTCATGCATCTAAAAACTGCTGAATTAATGGCAAACAGAGGCAACTCTGAAAAGACACCTTGTTTTGCTGTCAGATTTTGGTCTTAACTGTTTGCTAAGGCATGTCTCTCCCAATGCATTGGGTTAATACAGATTATATCTTTGAAATCTGAGAATGGGCAACAATAGCTCCAGACAAGGTTATTTTTTTCAACCAAAAGTATGGATATCTTTGGGTTATTTGTTTACAATCGAGCCATAGTATACAAATGCCAAAATTCCCTTAAGGTAGTTGTCCAAGTGATTATTACTGACCAATGTAATCAAACTGCGCATCAGATGAAATCCAGGTAACCGTTATTTATAGCCACACTATTCTTGTGGCTGTGATGTTAGAGTGCTGTTGATAGGGGGTTATCTGTGAAACATTGACATTAGCAAACAGTGCAGACCCAGATCAGATGCCACAGAATGTGGCATCTGATCAGGGTCTGCTCTGTTTGCTTAAATACAGGAAGATAAGGGTTAAACGAAACAGTCTTATACCCAGTTCAAAGCCATTTTCCTAACCTACACAGAGACAATTGACCCTTCAGGGCTGTCAGTGCTTTGATTATTTCTCCAGGAAGACATATGCTGTGGGTATTTATTAGAAGTGCCTCTGTAAATCAGTGTTACTGATACCATATTTTCACCCTAGGTTCAAATGGTATAAAAATATAGAATGGTTGTTTGGCTGGCGGAGGTTTCCTAATTCAATCAGTGAAACATCACAGAAAAAAACATGTAAGTCAAATTAAATCACTTGGAACAAGGATGAGAGCTCATTACAAACATCTCAGAAACTGGCAGCTATAGCTAAAGAGAACCAGAGAATTTGTTACTGAGGGGTACTTGGTGATAATTCTGGGATAATTTTCTCCAGTTCTCCATAAAAACATATGTGGGTACTCATTAGAAGCGCCTCAGCCCACAACATATGTTTTTATGCAGAAATAAGAAAAATTATCCCAGAATTATCATCAAATGCTCCTCCTTAACAAGTTCTTTGAAAACCATTTAGCTGAAACATGGAGGGGCTGAACAAAGACAGCAGGCATCAACTCTCCAATGAAAAGTTTAGGTCGACATCATCACAGAGTCTGAGACCTGACCCACCATCGTGAAATTAAAGAGGAAAGCATAGCTATCAACTATGACTGGGTTAAAAACTAAACACGCAGTCTGTCAGATATCATCTGCTATATCCCATCTTTTTATAAGGAAAATAATTTTTTTGAATTCTTCTAAAAATTGGGTTTTCCAGCAATTTTCCTAAACCTATAAACTAGATAACCATAAAATTCTGGTTCTAATATTCCTTGCTGCAGAAGTGTTTTCATGCTAACTTTTTATTTATCAATCAATTCAAATTTATTTACCTTGCATCAGTGGTTACTAGTAAAATGGCAATATTGGCTGAAGTAACCATGTATTCAACCAGTTAAGTAATCAACTTAATTACCTTGCTTGAGTGGTAGATGGGTGCTATTGGCTGGATTAGTCATGTGATCAATCATGACTTTCACTGTTTCTTTTGCTGTCAGAACCTTAAAGAAGACAAGAATTAGCCTGTCTAATTAAAGAAGCTGCAATGAGAAATTATAGTGAGTCCCTGCCTGCAATTACCTACAAAGCTACTGGGTTCCAGGTGACTGACAACACTCAGTTTTTATCATTACATTGCTAGGTACCTATCAGAAAAATCGACAATAAAAACTAAAAACAATAATAATCAATATTATGCATACATACCAATTTAAAGTCCAGGGCCCAGTTGTTCAAAGCTAATGACATCGTTAGTTAACGATTCGTTAAAATTTACATTGAGTGATACGCAAATATGCTGAAATTTTTTGCTGAAAAAACGTGAGTAGCTTTTGCACTGCTACTCACATTTTTTCAGCAAAAAATATCAGAATATTGTGTATTGAATCCGCTAAAACAGTTAATGAAATGACCCTTAACGAGCTCGTTAAGCTAACAACGCTTTGAACAACCGTGCCCAGACTGAGGATGTTGGATGAAAAGCATTCGCTAGAGCTTATCTGGGCACTAAAAATTACATTACATAATCAAAAACATCACTCCAGTCAAAGATTCCCCTTGATGTAAATGGAAATTTTGATCAGTATGATTTGGTGTTATAACATCTCTTCCAACACTAAGTCATATAGTGATGATGAAATTGAGACAATGAAAGGCTCTGTGCAATGAAGTGCTACAGTGATGAGCTGAACTTCACCTCTATGAAGATACAAACCCAGGACCTTGTGGTCCAAAGTCTCTAACTGTTCAGCCACTAGGATGTTTCTGATTAAGACTGTTAAAGTATAGTCATACAGGCTGTTTTACCATAATGAGAACTTCTCCAAGTAAAATGTACGCCTACATTTCCTATATTTCATATAGCAAAACCTGGATAACAGTGGGTGCCACCTGTATGGGTATAAAATAATCCTAGATAGAACTACAGTCGACTCTCATTAATTTGAAGTCTAAGGGACTCTCTGAAACTCATATCAAATTTGCAGAATAGCGGAAAAAATAAATCAAACAACACAAATGAATATGGAATTTGACTCCTGAAGTTAGAGGTATATTGAAAATATTGTGGAAAAGGGAATTGCTCCTTAGGAGCAATTTCTCCTTTTTCCACAATATTTTGCTACCTGTTGTTATATTTCCATGTTAAAACAGGGACCAGATTTTCACTTCGAGATAAGTGGTCATTCGAGATAAGCAGTTATTCGAGACAAGCAAAGTAGAGATAATAGGAGTCAACTGTATTAAGGTGTAAGATGTACTTTGTGGTTAGAACTACTGATTTATGTCTCATAACAGAAATCTGAATAATATTGGTCCAGTTTTGAATGATTTACAGACAAATATATGCACATTCACATATTAAAAATCTTATTAATACTATGGAGAAGCTTCTATAATAGACATTTTGGGCTTGAATCCCCTTATGAGGAGAATTATCATCATTTTGTTTCTTGCCCATTCATGATAAGTGGAGACTGACAAGTCAAAGAAGCTATCAGGATCAGTCAATTGTAACACACCATGAACAAAGACTATGGGTCATACAATCTGAGAACATCTACAGGCCTTTGTTTACCACTAGGAACAGTTTAGTTGTAAGCAGTCCCTGATGTCAAGAGCTCAAGGTCAAGGTCTTACTATGGTTCTCAATGAGAACTGAAACTGTCACTGTATTACATTGAATATTTCTTTTTGGATAAGACAACAAGAAAATTGTGGAATAAAGTTTTCTTATTTTCCCAGGAAACAGGGTTTGACATTTCATGGGAGACACGTTGCATGAAATGTCAAACTCTTTTCTGGAAAAATTTTGGAGCTTAAAGGCATTCAACCAAGAACAGACCACTGTCATACAATAAACAAGAGGTCCAAGTGGGTTCAAATGAGCACATGTTGGGGGCAAGGAACAAAAGAAGCGCTTGTCCTCTCATTTCTACCATTTTACGTTCCAGTAACATGTACTGTGGTTTAGAACAGGTTGTTTAAAAATGTGAACAGACCATTGGATGAATTGCATTTTCTCTATATGGAAGATTAGTACATTTGCAGATTAAGACAGCTCACTAGAGTACACAGATGTCCCTGCCTTGGGGACCTCCCTAAAACTGGGCAAAGGGATAGCAGTATGAATCAATACTGGAAATATGTTTACTGTACCTCTTAAGAAAATCCTGACCTTGCAAAATTAGCCTTAGTCCAAAGTCTGTGAACCATGACATGTGGGTCAATTTGACTTGATTCTTGTACATTTGTTTTGTACTTAAAAACATAAGTCACAAGTCCTCATATAAAATTTCAAGTAAATAATAGGAACCTTGAAATCTACCGCTTACAAAAATCTTAACTTTGCAAAATTAGCCTAAGTCAGAAGCCTGTCAGCCATGAATTATGGGTTGTGACCTGATTCTTGTATATTACTGTTGTACTCATAGACAAAAATCTTCATACCAAACTTCAAGTTGCTACATTAATAGGAGCCCTGATATCCACCACTTACAAAAATCTTATCCTAGCAAAATTAGCCTAAGTCAAGGGGTGGACATCTGTGTACTTTCTAATATATTCCTGTTGTACTCATAGACATAAATCCTCATACCAATTACAAGCTGCAAATTACAAGCTGCTACGATGATAGGAACCCTGAAATATACCTCTTACAAAACTCTAAACCTCTAAAAGGATCATGTATGCACGTACATACGGATGCACGACCTAAACACTTTATGTTCATGGCATCATGCCAATGGTGGTGGGCATAAAAAGGCTAGCAGGTATAATAAACAAATGAAAAGGTTAAGAACATGAAATAAAACGTGAAACGATAATACCCTGCCATTATCAAGTCACGGGCAGAAAACTCTGTCAAACATTGACGAAATTTGCCCATAAGCAATCCCTAAGCTGATCTCCACAATATCAATGCACAAATCGAATTTGGTGAAAATCTATTGAGATTTACTCAAGTTATTGTCCTGAAAGTAAAATATGGATGTACTGCGGGCAGATAACTGTCTAAACTGGATGATTTGCCCATTAGCAAACTTAAAGCAGAGCTCCACAATATCAATGCCATGCACATACCAAGTTTGGTGAAAATCCATTGATATTTACTAAAGTTATCATCCAGAAATGAAAATACAGACATGTTGCTGGCAGACAATTCTGTCAAAAATTGACAAAATTTGCCCATCAGCAATCCAAAACCAGATCTTCATAATATCAATGCACACACCAAGTTGAAGTTATCATCCGGAAATGAAAATAAGGAAGTATCACGGACAGATAACTCTGTCAAAAATAGACGAAATTTGCCTATTACCAATCCCAAACCAGAACTCCACAATATCAATGCATACACCGAGTTTGGTGAAAATCCATTGACATTTACTGAATTTATTATCCAGAAACGAAAATATGGACAGACGGATGGACGTACTACAGACGGACGGAGGGATGGATGAACAGACACATGGACAGCCAAAGTAACACCATAATATCCCACCACTATCGTGTGGCAGGGTATAAAAAGCTGAATATCTGCTTATTTCCAACATTACCCTAAGTATTGGGACAGAAAGGCCTTTGCAGTGTAGACCCAGAACAGACGCCACATTCTGCGGCATCTGATCAGGGTCTTTACTGTTTACATAAGATTTCAAATTTTAGGACAAGTATGCTAAGTAGATAAGGTGTCCCAATACTTAGGGTATATAAGGTAGTAATGCCTAATATTGAATACCCTTGCATACCTATTTTCACTATATATTATGGAGAAACATTGTCTCATGGGTGTTAACTGGAAATGCCTTGGTAAGGTGAGTGTAAACCTTAACCACTAAGAATCTTTTGGTGCAAAAGTAACAAAGGTTATTATTACATGTACCTTAGTATCTGGAGCTATGTACATGTATATACTGATTTCATAGGAAGTTTGAATTCCAGTTGGGAGTTTTATGGCCATGTCAACACTATTGTCATACTGAGCCAGTCAGTTAACCTCACATTTTTAGATTTGTGGTGAATAAAGTAACCAATTTTTTTTTTTAAAATAGCCTGAAATAAGCACAGCTCCTGACAAGGCACTTTTTCCAACCAAAAAGTAGAGGGCCCAGTTGTTCAAAGCATCGTTAGCTTAATGAGCTAATTAGTGGTCAAAATGTTAACTGTTCTAGTAACTACAATATCTAATTCACAGGTATTTTTGCTGAAAAAATGTGAATAGCTTTTGCAAATGCAAAAGCTACTCACATTTTTTTTCAGCAAAAATGTTAGCGAATACGTGTTTAATGATTAAAGTTTTAATGATAAGTTAAGTAACAACATCATTAGTTTTGACTAAATGGGTCCAGATATTTTTCTTTCTTCTCCATGAAAACAAATGGAGGGGCTTCTAATGAGTGCCCACAACATAAGTTTTCATGGAAAAATATGAAAAAATATTATGTGGCTACCCTTTCTTATCTGGAGCTATGAATAAGAACCTGGAAGGGGGCTAAAATAAGGATGAATATATTTTCTACACGTAGACTGTTAGTCCATGATCAGTTGGTTTTAAAAAAACGATGAATGACTATGAAATTCTGGCCGATTCCCTACACAAGAAGATAGCATTATATGCAAAATAGTACTATAATGAACATGGAGTTTGTGTGGTACATTACCTTCATTCTCTTTACACCTGCTTCACCATGTACACCTGTAAAACAAGAATGACAGATGGCTAATTACTACATTTCTCCAGGAGTATTAACACCCTGTTCAACACTGTTAAGGTCATGTCTAGCTGATCAGTTAACCTACTCAAACATTTCCTGGGCAGGCTTGGTCCTCTAAGCATTTAACCTGTACTTTGTACATATACCTTTGCCAGTGACAACTGTCCTCCTTGTATAAGCAGAAGAGGAGAATGAATGTAAAAATGCTTTTCATGATCAATCTCCAGAAAAGTTATGTGGCCAAGCTGGGCTTGGAGCTTGTGATCCTGGATCTGCAGTCTGACATGCTACCAACTGTATGATGGAGCCTGGCTACATTACTCAAAATAATTGGTTAGTGTAGCCCCAGATCAAACTGTTCCTAAATTAATAAATAGAGGATATTTGATTTTTTTTCTGTGTAAGATGAATGAACACCAAATGTAGTATTTCCACTCGAGAAAATACAAGTTTTGGTGTTTATGAGTGAAATAAAATTTGATCCTACACTGAAAAGATCAAATTTTCTGTTTCTTTTATGCTTTTATTCACAATAACTAAACTTTCATCTACTCTTCCCTCACTTACATCAGGAAATTAACTTTTTTCCTAGTCATTTTGCATCAATTTGGTCTTGTTCAGCATGTTCAGGGGCATAATATTGGGTAAAAAAACCTAGTTTTGTACCTAGAAAATGGGGCCTAATAAATTTTAAAGCACTATAATGCAAGAAATCAACACAAAGGAAATGTCACAGTAGGTGATAAACTGCCTGACGTTACTTGCAGAGCAATAAGTGACATCAACAGTTCTAACGTGGAACGTTAGCTTCTTTACATAATTTTAGACAGGTATATTACGTCTTAAATCTTTTGGCGAGGTTTTTGACCCAGAATTCATGAGGAATTTGATTTCAAGAAAAAAAAAAAGTAGTCCCAAACAGTGAATATTCAAAAATCGTATTTTCAATGTTTGAAACAGTGAAAATATTGAAGTCAATTTCACTGAGAAATCTCTATATTTCATTGTAAAGCATGAAAGAAAGCAGCTTCAGCAAGGTCTGCACCAATTGCCTTACAACTATCGCAAAGTCAGTTCATATATATCAGGCAGTCAAATGGATTTGTGACAATAACTAAGATGTTTTGGTGTCCAAATACTTAATATGTAAATGTGGTAGTTTAAGATTTTTTATGTACTCCGTATACAAATGTAAGCTGATGATTTGGGCCCAGTTGTTCAAAGCTAACGACATCGTTAGTTAACGATTCGTTAAAATTTACATTGAGTGATACGCAAATATGCTGAAATTTTTTGCTGAAAAAATGTGAGTAGCTTTTGCAGTGCAAAAGCTACTCACATTTTTTCAGCAAAAAATATCAAAATATTGTATATTGAATCCACTAAAATAGTTAACGAAATGACCCTTAATGAGCTCGTTAAGCTAACGACGCTTTGAACAACTGGGCCCAGGTGTTTCACATCCCTTTCAACATTATTTAAGTCAAATAGTCATATAGTGATGACACAAGGGTGATAATGAAAGGCTCTGAGCAATTAAGTGCCATACAGTCATGAGCTAAATTCCGCCTCTGGAAGACTTTGAACCTGGAACCCCAAGATCCGAAGTTGGGGGTATTAACCACTCGGCCACCAGACACTTCGACAAAGGTAAGACAAATTTTAATTAAAAACAAATTACATTTTGTTTATCATGGTTCTATTACATTTCCTTTTCCTAAAAAGTTTTAATTAAACAGATGTTAATATTAAGTAAACTAGAGCTGTCAGAGGATCTGACTATAGCCCCACTGCAGCTCTATCAGAGGAGAAGTACATATAATGTTGAAATATTTAGAATTCATCCTTAACAGTTAGCACCACTGTAGGAGATAGTAACATGGCATCGTAAAACCTATCAAGGGATTTTAATCCATGAGTTATGGGCCCTTGGCTCTGATTCCAGAATACATGATACATCGACCCACTGTCCATGCATGTACCACTTTTTCAAAGCCCCCCAAGTGTGGTAAATTTCATCGAAGTAAGACAACAAACAAAAAGTTACTGAGCAAAATGCATTTTAATTTTTTGAAAACCTACCAAGGGACATAACTCCATGGACCCTTGGCCCCTATTCCGGTATACACGATACATCCAGTCATGTTTATACGGACTTTCAGCTTTCTAGCCCTTAGTTCCTGAGAAATCTGATACGAAAATTTTCAAGAACAGCAAAATTTGAAACCTATGAAGGGACAGAACTCCAAGAGTTATGGGCCCTTGGCCACCATTCTGCCACTACACCTTCCTTTATTTGTGTTGAGGTTTTACGGCCCAGTCAACCCAATGGGGTCATGTCGAGCGCGGTCAGTTTACCTAACCACACGTTTATTGGGCAGGCTTAGTCCTCTAAGCGGTTAACCAGTATTGTGCATATTCTTTCGCCAGAAACTGGCAACTCCTTAGAGACCAAGTGTGGTATAAAGTTCATTGAAGTAGGACCACAAACATAAAAGTTACTAAGCAAAATGCATTTTAAATTTTGAAAACCTACCAAGGGACATAACTCCAAGAGTTATGGGCCCTTGGCCATTATTCTGCCATTACACCTTCCTTACCTTAGAGACCAAGTGTAGTATAAGTTTCATTGAAGTAGGACCACAAACATAAAAGTTATTAAGCAAAATGCATTTTGATTTTGCAGTCACGGAATCATAGAATGACGGAAGGACATGGCAAATCCCGTAAAGTGGGGCTATAACTAAAAGTTTGTGTTTTAAAACACTAATGCCCCCAACTATATGCTTGTCCCTACAAAATGCCAGGTGACATAACTCTATAAACAAGTTTAAAATGCCCTATTTTTCAAAGGGCCACAACTCTGCAAAAATAAGATAAGAATGAATGGAATGAACCCATCATCCCCTATCAGCTGAAGTTTCATGCCTCTAGCTCAAATAGTTTCTGAGATATCTTGCTGACAAGTTCAAAATGCCAAAATTTCCAAATGGGCATAACTCCAGAAAAATAAGTTGCATTTTTGTTTTTAATTTAATCAGATAATCTAATCATCATCCCCCGATCAGCTGACCAAGTTTCAATCCCCTAGCTCAAATAATTTTCAAGATATCTTGCTGACAGATTTAAAAAAGCACAAACTTGCAAAGGGACATAATTCCCGAAAAATAAGGTGATTTTTTTTTTTTTTTTTTTAAATCTAATCAGGTAATCTTCCAATCATCCTCTATCAGCTGACCATGTTTCAAGCCCCTACCTCAAATACTTTTTAGAGATACTTGCTGACTAAAAATTTAATTCTGATTTTTTCATGGGGGCACAAGGGAAAAAAAAAAGGTCAGCTATTTTTCCATGACAAGTTTGAAACTACTTACCAAGTCCAAGCTCCATTTCATCAGGCTGCAGTTTAAAGAGAGGTCCTGATGAGCCTGGTACTGAACATGCACCAAGGGCTAGACCAATAGTGCCTGAAATAGATGTAGAGTAGAAGCTTCACTAAAACTGGTTGACGTCCTGGTCAGAGGTAAGCTATGGCCTATTTCTTTTCTAATTTTTTCTACACATTATACATGTCTCAAAAAGTTCATTAATTTCAGATAAAAACCAGAGCTATTTTTAGTCACAAAAACATTTCACCCCAAGCATCAGTTCACATGTAGAGAGTTTATTTGTATGAATTATTTATCACTAATATTTGTTGTGACTTGGTTCTTGTTCTATATACTTGGTTTCCTGAACTTAGTTTCAATAGTTTTGAAGTTTTTGAATGGTCATTTTTCATATCAAATTGTTCAAAGGGGCATAATTCAGTTAAATATGAAAGTAAAGTAAGGGTTCTTGTTCTCTGCACATCATCTTATGATGCTTTACATATCTACCATGTTTCATTTTTCAAGCACAAGTTCAAGTTAGCTATCCTATCTGGTGAAAGGACTTGTTTTTATTTTGTTGTTTCATCGTTTCAAGTTTGTGAAGATAAATTAAGGGTTTCAAATAGAGTGTTTACCTTATGATAAGGTTTTAAAAGTGGATTCATGTATTGTGGTTTCTCTATAAAACAGAATTACTTATCTCTACAGTTTGTAAGATCCTTCAAACTAAGTCATCGAAACAACCTCTTCTTAACCTATTCTGTATGAGTACATGTGTGTATGTGCACGCACATGCACTCTTATGAGAGGTACACTATGAAGTTAATTTGATATCCAACCAGTACTTGCAGAGTCATTTGGTAGTTGTAGGGTTAATCACACAATAGAATTTGAATCTGACGTGTTCAAAAGCATCATGCAGTTTATCTGGCCAACTTTGTTTTAGACCCCTAAATAAGGCTCCCCTTGAACGCTAGTTATACAGGTAGTGAACCCCACAATGACAGCCACTAACCCCACAAACACCAGTTGACCAGTTGTTTTTTTACCCTACAATGAGAGAATATACAGACATAATCACTCAGAATGCATGATGTATCTCTTTGTCTGTCTGTCCTTGTGTTTAGAAAAGCAATTTTACCCATGCTCTCTGTTGCTTGTTTGGCCCACTTTGTTATCTCTTCAAGACTCTTCCCTTCCTCAGCCAACGCCCCTGCTATCTGTACATACAAAACATAAATTTTAGTATTATTTCAAATTTAAGGGAACTTAATACACAAGGTAGAAGTGTATTACAAGGGAGACAACTTTGGTAACTTCCTCTTTCCTTTCCTACACACCAGTTCCCTTCTAGAAAAAGGTCTACCCTTAAAGGAAGGAATGTGTCTACTCTAAAAGGAAAGACTTTGCTTCCAAGAGGAACAAACTCTTTCCTTTTAGAGTAGAACCCTTTTCAGAAGGGATTCAAACAAATTTGACATGAGTTGCTTCCCCCTGAAAGTGTATCTATTCCCCTTAAAACCTTTTTTCAATGTTAACTCTTACCCTGCTGGTCCAGGATATGTCCTGCCTTTGCAAACAGTGTAGATCCAGATCAGTTGGTTTCTCCAGAAGCCAACTGATCTGGGTCTGTACTGTTTGCTACTAAGTATGTGAATTTTTAGTAGCAATCTGGATCAAGTAATCTGATTGGCTAAAAATTTGAAAAGGGTGTGGCATCTTAATTCATTCAGCAGGACAAAGGTTAAACTAGCTGACAATAAATATCAACATACTAACATTTCATAACATTCCTCTTAAATATCCCTGAAAAAGGGGGCTTGAAATTTAAGCCCTAAGGGGACTTGAAATTCCAGCACTTAAAATTGCAGCCCTATGGGGACTTGAAATTTCAGCACTATCTCCTAGTATCACATTTTTACAACTTATTTACCCCAAATATTAAGATGCCTGCCTCCTTTCCAGGCTTCTAACATTTCAACAAGTTCCTCTGACTTCCTGATGAAGTGTCTAAAATAATGCTGGCCGAGTGGTAATCGTGTAGACCCTTATCAGATGCTGCATTCTTTGACCTATGTTTACTGTTTGTTCAAGCTGTCTGCCCAAATACTTATGGTAAATACTGTACATTGAATATTCTGTCAACCTAAACCCCTACTTATTTGTCCTAAATTTTGAACAGCCAAATTTATCCTAATATTCAGATACCTTACCCATACACAATGTCTTTTACACACTACCCATGCACTGTTGCATCAAATGATACCTCACATTAGTTAACAACTTCATTAAGTTTTGAATGACTGGGCCCTGATCTATACAGACCTTCATCAAACAAGTACCCGTGTACATGTAGTCATTTCCAATAATTTTAAACAGATATGGCTATTAAGGGAGACAAATGGTATACAAATACTAAGTAGGGAAATAGAAAACTAGCAGGGAACAGAGAGGTAGGTTTGGGAGAAGTGGAGCAGTTCTTGCTATCATATATGTACTGACATCAAGTAAGTTCAGAGTAATCAATGTGCAATGAAATACTGAGCAGGAACAGCAAAATCACATTTGGCATGACATTGTTTATATGTATATGTATGTACGTGATCCTGTTAGACTCAGGTTAAGGCATTTGTACCAGGTAGAATTTTGCAGTTTTATAGTCAGGTACCCCACAGCGGGAACATCCGTGTACTGTGGACACATTTCTGTTGTTTGTTTTTTTTGTTTCCAATTACAGGTATGCTAAACAATAATAATTATTTTTCTGCATTTGAAATTTCAGGACTTTAGATCTGGAAATAATTACTATAATTTTGTGTTTAACATCTCTTTCAACATTAGCCCTTAAACTGCCAATCACAACAATTGTTGTCTGCTTTGTTATCTGCTTGTGATTTTAAAAGTCATTTTTGCAAACAGTGAGGACCTAGATCAGACTGCTCCTCTAGGAGCAGTCTGATCAGGGTCCACTGTTTGCCTGTAAGCAAAAATAGGTTAATAGCAAGAATATTCAGCAGGCGACATTTTCAGACGACATTTTCAGATGCAGGTTTTCTTGGCACTTTAAGGGTCAAGTTATATCAAGCTGATGAAGGGGTGATAATGAAAGGCTCTATGCAAAAGAGTGTTATAGTCCAGTCAGAGTTAAATTCTATTTCTAGGATGATCTGAATCTGGGACCTCGTGATCCAAACTCAGGTGTGCTACCCATTCTGCCATCAGGACACTTCCTTGAAACATCACGAAAATTTGCCTATATCATTTTGACCCCTTAAACCCCACTTTTATATAATAAAACTGGGGTTTTACAGGGGTATACATTATGTTTTTTTTTGTTGTTTTTTTTTATTTCTGCTCAAAAACATAAATTGTGGGTACTTGTTAGAACTGCCTCATTGAGGCAGTTCTAACGAGTACCCACAATCTATGTTTTGAGCAGAAATATGAAAAATATCAGAATTTTTTATCTGAAAACTTTCGTTTTTTGGTGGTAAAATTTTCAGTATATTTGAAAAGGCATGTTTTCGTAATGTAATGACTTCTAATAATTTTTATGAAAATTTACTTTCAAAGCCAAGGCATAAAACAAAAACAAAAATAGTCTTTAGTGTAGACACTGATCAGCTGTGACATTATGGGGCATCTGAATTTGGTCTAATTGTTTGCTCATGCCAGTCTGTTTGAATATTTAGGGTAAACCAGCAAAGCTCCAGATAATATGAGTCCAGGGCCCAGTTGTTCAAAGCATCGTTCGTTAAGGATCATTTCATTAGCTATTTTAGCGGATTCAATATACAATATTCTGATATTTTTTGCTGAAAAAATGTGAGTAGCTTTTGCACTGCAAATGCTACTCACATTTTTTCAACAAAAAATTTCAGCATATTTGCATATCACTCGATGAAAATTTTAACGAATCGTTAACTAACGACGTCTTTAGCTTTGAACAACTGGGCCCAGATTTTTTTTTTTTTATTTCCCATAAAACATGTATGTTGTGGTACTCACTAGAAGCACCTCAATGAAGTGCTTCTAATGAATACAAGATCTTTTCATGGAGAAATAAGAAAACTTCCAACACATTTTTTGACAAAAAAGTGCCTTATCTGGAGATATAGGACAGATCATATAAGGCTGGTTTCTCCATGCCTTGGCTCAGTCACAAGACCTTATGGAGTAAAGCGGTCCCACATAAGCCCCGCCTTCCTGCAGTTCTGTCATGTGACTGTAGTGCACAATCTTCACCAATCACAACCATGTCACATGACAATCCCTCTGCCTTCCCTCTCTCAACTGCCAATCCAAAGTTGATTCTGTCTCCTGTATAGTTTTTCACTATAACCAAAGCACCAGCTACAACAAGAACAAAAGTTCAATGCTTTACCAGAATGTTCTGTACCAATATATCTAGACAAAGTGTTCTTTTTTCAACCAACAGTATTAAAGTTTTTTATTATCCACAAAAACATAATGTTGTGGAGAAGAGCCACACAAGACTTTTCGTATTTCTCTATGAACACGAATGTTGTGGGTACTCATTTAGAAGGGACTGAGTAAGGGGCTTCAAGTAAGTACCTACAACTAATTTTTCATGTTGAAATGAGAAAAAATATCCACATAATTTGGTTGAAAAAGTGTTTTATCTGGAGATATCATTAAGAAAACACTACTATTCAAATATACTGAGAATTTTACCACCAAAAAATGAAAACTTTCAGACGAAAAATTCTTGTAGTTTTTATATTTCTGCTCTAAACATAGATTGTGGGTACTGGTTTGAACTGCCTCAGTGAGGTGGTCCTAATGAGTACCCACAATCTATGTTTTTGAGAAGAAATAAGAAAACTTATGTATACCCCTGTAAACCCCAGTTTTTCTGTATAAAAGTGGGGCTGAAGGGGGTCAAAACTATACAAGTATGTTTTCCTGATGTGGAAACATGTTGTAGATATTCATGATGTTGATTATTTTTTCTTATGAGTACCCCAAATGTATGTTTTTGTGGAGAAATAAAACAGTTATCAGGAATAAAACAGTTATCAGGATATCTCATATCTATAGCTATGCCTAAGGTACAGTACAACCTCAATGACTCAAACACCAATGGCTTGTTTACCATGGCTAATTCAAAGTCATTTTTGAGTCCGTAGGAAGTTCTCTTGATAGCCTAAGAAAGTAAATATTTATTGATATTTTAGGGAAATTTTCTTATTTTATCATGAAATGTATGTTGTGTGTACTCATTAGAATTGCCTCATAGAGGCAATTCTAATGAGTACACTCAACATACCATTATTATATAGAAGATCGAAAAGACATCCCTAAATTATATCCCTTTGCCTATTGATCTGGCATTATGATAAACCCTCAGTGGCTCAAACTACCCATGTCTAGAATAAATTTACATGGTACCAAAGATGTTCAATTTATTGAGGTTCGATTGTACTTTTGGCTTTCTTTATTTGCTGATTCCCCAAGGGATCTTTTTCATAGTTCTGGATTACAATGAGGTAAGTGTGTAAATGAGCTGACTCAAATAGCAGCAGAAGATGTTTTAAAATATTTTATTTCCCAAACAACAGGGTTTTGACATTTCAAACAAATTGTTTACTTATATTTCAAGGAGACAATTCATATGAAATCTCAAATCTTATCTTCTGAAAGATATAAGAAAAAATATCAAAACCTGTTGTTTGTTGATGTTATTGAAAGAGTGCCACAGGTTGAACTGTATGGATATGCTGGTTAATTTGGGAAGTTTCAATCTGCCTATGTACTAGGGCCCCTTTTTTCATGTCACAGTTCCAGATATAGTTTTAACATTAGAACCCTTTTGCATCAAATAGACAGACTAAAAGCTAGTGCAACAGATCAGTTCTCAAAACACCTTTCCTGGTCTGACTTTCGGAACAAATTCACGACGCCAAAAAATATTGATATTTTTTCTTATTTCTCCAAGAAAACATATGTTGTGGGTATTCATTAGAAGTGCCTTGAAAATGCACTGCTAATGAATACCCACAACATATATGTTTTCATGGAGAAATAAGAAAAATATTACTTGGATACTCCTCTTGTCTGGAGCTATGCATTGCTTCTGAGGTCTGGCCCCGAGGTTATAAAACCTTTTTCATGCTCAACTCAGCTGAGCATGAAATTTTTTCTGTTAATAAATATCAAAATGCCAACAAAAATTGGCTTTTTCATATTTATAAGCAGAGAAATTTTCATGCTCAGCTATGTTTAGCAAGAAAGAAATTGCAATGTTTAGTAATTTGATATTTATCAGCAGGACAAAATTCATGCTCAGCTGAGTTTAGCATGAAAAAAGTTTTATAACCTCGGGCCTGATCTGTCAGATTACCTGAAGGCATGACACCACAATAGCGGCTGATACACAGTAAACAATTTTTCTCTCTGCAGTGTATACTGGATAGAAGCAATGATTTTTGACAATGGACACAAGGGTTACCTAATAAAAGCAGAGTTTACTTTCCAAGCAAAGGCTGAATATCCGTATGGCAGGAAAGCTGAGGGATGCAGGAAAGCAGGACATCACAGGGCTGTGTCATAGGAAAATGTACCTTCCATTAATGTAACTCAAATTACAATGTTTTTTGCAATTTTTTTCTTTTTTTTTTTTTAATTCTTTTTTTACCTAAAACTATTGATATTTTCATATTTCTCAAAGAAAGCACCTGTTGTGGATGTGGGTACTCATTAGAGTTGCCTTGCACATGTGATTCTAATGCATTTGCAAAAGCTACTCACATTTTTTCAGCAAAAATACCTGTGAATTAGATATTGTACTTACTGGAACAGTTAACATTTTGACCACTAATGAGCTCGTTAAGCTAACGATGCTTTGAACAACTGGGCCCAGAAGAATATTATTCTAGAATTATTACCAGGGCCCAGTTGTTCAAAGCTAACGATGTCGTTGGTTAACAATTCGTTAAAATTTACATCAAGTGATACGCAAATATTCTGATATTTTTTGCTGAAAAAATGTGATTGATTGTGTTGGGGTTTAACGACACGTCAACCCTTGTGGGTCATTTTGTGTCGTCTCCCAGAGAAAGGGAGAAGAGTGATAGAAGAGATAGTCGAAGAGATGAAAGAGAGGAACAGGGAAGAAAGAGGAACAGGAATGAAAGTGAAGAAACAGAAGAAATAAAAACATTCCCCCTCTACCCTAACCTGCTACAAGGATAGCAGGCTTGCCCAACTGTAAGCCAATATCAGTTGGACGCCCCGGTGACATAAGATACACGACACCTTCGCACCACCCGACCACCCCGTGAAAAAATGTGAGTAGCTTTTGCAGTGCAAAAGCTACTCACATTTTTTCAGCAAAAAATATCAGAATATTGTATATTGAATCCGCTAAAACAGTTAACGAAATGACCCTTAACGAGCTCGTTAAGCTAACGACGCTTTGAACAACTGGGCCCAGATATGCCTTTTTAACAAGTTCTCTGGTAGGTGTACAGTTGCTTCAGAGAGGCAGTTTCAGTGAGGGAGCAGAATGGATGTTTTAAGTTTTGTACAAAAGGAGGCTGCATCATACTTCATGATACTGGGATTTTGCTGTTTACAAAAGGTACCATTTCCCATGACATCATTCTCATACCATATTTGACCTATTAACTGCAAATACTCCTATAAGCACATAGATAATTAATGAGCATTGTAGCAGATGACATTCCAATTTTGACTTGGCATTTCATATGAATGTCTGCTAAGCAGGTGATTCACATGAAATGTCAAGCTCTCTTAAAAATAAAAAATAAAAAAAAAAATATCGAAATTTGGTCAGCTGCAGTTGTATTTTGTGCAATACGGCAAGTTTCAGTAAATAGTCCTTTGCTGATCTTTCTTTCAAGAGGGCCATTTTTTACACAGACATGTTACTATAAATTAAGTTTTCCAGTATTTGTAGTGTGTTAATTAGGTAAAATATGGTATTTCTGTTTACACATGATCTCCGATTATAGACAGGTTAACTTGTGAACAACCTTCATAATGACAATAACACCACCAAGCCCTCTTCTTCCTGCAGATTTGTCTTGAGACATAACAGCGCAGTCTTCTCCAACAGTGACAGATGATAAACACAAACCTTCCTGAATCCCCCTCTCCATACCTATCCCATAGTTTAATCTGTCTCCCGTATAGTTGGGAACCACAACAAAACAGCCACCTTTTTAGTGGAGCCAAAAATACATGTACATATATATGCTTTGTAATTATAATATTAGATAACCTTTACCAGTCTCTGGGTTAATTCAGCAGATGACAAATTGGCAATATTTTTCTTATTTTTCCCAGAAAACAGGTTTAGACATTTCATGCAAATTGTCTCCATCTGAGACAATTTGCCTGTTTTCTGGGAAAAATAAAAAAAATATTTCAAAATGCCTTCTGCTGAAAATTTTACCCAGAGTACTAAACATTAACTTCTTACCATACCTGTCTATGGCATCTGATTGGATGTTTGCACTCTTTGCTCAGGCCTGTCTGTCCTAATACATAGGGCAAATACAGTTAAGGGGCAGCAAGATGGTAAAAGCAAATAAAAGTGTAGATATAGAAGAAATACTAACATGCACCCCCATCCCCCACTCCGTGAACTGCAAGTACAGTTGGCCCTTACCACCACCCTACCACCCTACCACTCCACCCGATGTTTTCATGGAGAAATAAGAAAAATATCCATATTTTTGGTTGAAAAAAGGTACCTTATCTGAAGCCATGCAATACTGGTCATAAAATTTGAACAAGTTGATTTTAATACCTGTTGACATGTCTAAAAATAGCTGGATGAGTGAAAAATAGTGCAGACCCTGATCAAACACTGCATTGTGCAGCATTGCATAGCATCTGGGTCTACACTGTTTGTTCTGGCTTACTGTCAAACAACTTAGGGTAACTATGGTATTTTTCTTATTTTCTCAGAACATAGGGCTTGAAATTTCATGTTCATTGTCTCTTCAAGCATGTAAGGATGTAAGCATGTCCATAGAAACTCTGTTTGTTAGTAAGCATATCTTTCTGCACTAGCAGGTTAGTAACTTGATGCGCAGTAATATAAGTAGCGATAATACATGTACTTATTTTTAGAAAGACTTTAACCCTTGTCCTGCAGAACACTGATACACCCTGCCTTTGCAAACTGTGTAGATCCAGATCAGTTGGCTTCTGCAGAAGCCAACTGATCTGGATCTGCACTGTTTGCCTTTCAGTATTTGAATTTGTATCAACAACCTGGATTAAGTAATCTGATTGGATGAAAATTAGAAGTGGGCGTGGCATCTTAATTTATTCAGTAGGCCTAGGACAAGGGTTAATGTGACTGGAAACACATGGTAGAGTTTATGTCTTTTTTTTTAGAAGGGAGACAAGTTTTGTGACATCCTCTTTGCTTTCCTGCACACCAACCCCTTTCTGAAAAGGGATCAACTCAACAGCAGGCTTTGCTGAGCTAAATTTGCAAATTTATATATATGATGGCAAACCTATTAACAGACTTAGGGAGTATCAAACTATATGATGTGCTCTTAGAAACCAGCTTTATAATCTGTTTGAAAAGATGTGCACTCGCAGGTTAGTAACTTGATGTGAAGTAATATAATTAGAGATGACATTTACTATTAGAAAGGTCTTCATGGGACTGATACATCTGGAAGAGTTTCTGCAAATTTTTTTACAAGGGAGACAACTTTTGTGGCTTCTTGTTTGCTTTCATGCATATCAAGCCCCTTTAGAAAGCGGTCAACTCAAAAATGAAAGAATTTGCTCCCAAAGGGGGAGCAAATTCTTTCCTTTTAGAGTGGATCCCTTTTCAGAAGGGAGGTAAAATTTTGACAGAGTTGTCACCCCTGAAAGTGCATCTATTCCCCTTGTGGTGGATTATATTATGATGGAACTGAACATTCTTCTATCAAAGACTTCAAATACAGATGTATAATGACAGCATGCTGCATGATGGAACTCATTACATTCAGTCGCTAGCTATATAGTGCTATGGAGAGTTATTCCCTATGCATGCAAACACAGACACATATATATTCTGAGAGAGACTCTACAGAGAGACAGAGAGAGAGACAGACAGACAGACAGACATGTGAACAGAGAAAGACACAGAAGAGGTAAAAGAAGAAACATGAAGCACACACGAGGGCAAGTCAATAAGTAACCAGCCTATCCCATTTCAAATTGACCGAGGCACCCAAGATTTTCATGTCATGTTTCAATACATGTTTTAGGCCTGAGGGCAAAATTGCACCCTTATCGGTGTCATTCACTCATAAGATACTGAATGTCAAACATGGCTAGCGATGCAAAAGCTTTTCGTCAAAAGTCGAGTACCTTGCTGTAATTCGGTACTTGTATTTGAAAGGGCAAACAGGTCAGGAAATACATTGCGAGTTGACCAATGTTTATGGGTCTTCTGCACCATCGTATGCACAAGTTAAATTCTGGGTTGGGGAATTCAAACGCAGTAGAATGTCTTTAGAAGAAGAAATCAGGTCTGGACGCCCATCAGAAGCCACCGACAAAGAAATGTGTAACAAAGTACGGGATCTGGTGTACTCTGATAGGTGAATTAAGGTGGAAGAAATAGCAAATGCATTACGCATTTCACATGGTAGCGCTTCAACAACTTTACATGATCGCTTGGGTAGGCACAAGCTAACAGCCCATTGGGTCCCAAAATCCCTTAGCGATGAGCAAATGGCAACCAGAGCATCAGTATACAGCGCATTGTTGAAGCGGTTTAGATCAAAGAAAGATGATTTCCTTTCATGTCTGGTGACTGTAGATGAGACCTGGGTCCATTATTATGAGCCAGAGAATAAAGCTCAAAATCGCCAGAGTGCAGGGCCGGGGTCTCCGAGGCCAAAGAAGTTCAAAACGAAACCCTCTGCAGGCAAGGTGATGGCAACTGTATTTTGGGATGCACAAGGCGTTATGATGTTGGACTTTCTAGCAAAAAAAAGTACAATAACAGGTGCGTATTATGCAAATTTGCTCGACTAACTGAGAATTGTGATCCATGAAAAACGCCGAGGTAAACTCCCCATAGGGATTCTGCTCCAACAGGACAATGCGAGAGTCCACACTTGCAAAATTGCAATGGATGCTGTCGAGCAGAATGTGTACGAACTAATACCGCACCCCGCCTATTCTCCGGACTTAGCTCCTAGTGACTATTTCCTAATCCCAAACTTGAAAAAGGATATCCGTGGACGTCATTTCCGGTCCAACAAAGAAGTCGTGGCGGCAGTTGAGGAGTGGGTCAGAGACAAGGACCCTGGCTTCTTCAGTTCTGGGCTGATGGCACTGGAACACCGTTGGTCCAAGTGCATCATTCTAGAGGGCAATTACATCGAAAAAGAAGAGATCAATCTCACCCAGAAATAAGTTAGGCTGGTTGTTTATTGACTCACCCTCATAAATCACACTCATATTGCAGCCAGTAAGAGTGTTGTGTTGGAGTTTAACGACATGTCCACCCTTGTGGGTCAGTAAGAAATGAACTAAATTCTTACCTTTATTATCTTTAGCAATAGCCCTAAGGCCTGTGAGTATTCCCTGAGGTGGAGGAGATGTGAACACAGACCCAGCTACAGCAGCACTCAACATGCCACGACCCACGTAACCTATAAATACAGTAAACATTACAAATATCTGTACGGTAAATATCCTAAAATTTCGAAAACCAAAATGTCAGTCAAAATGACATATGCAAACTGATCAGACTGAAGGAGCAGTCTGATCAGGGTCTACACTGTTTGCCATTCCACTAAGTATTTTAAGAAACAGCTGCATTAAAAGCACAATTTAGACCCAAATTGTACGAAATAGTGTTTGAAATTCTAGGACATGTGTTTTCAAGCAGAAATAAGAAAATCAATTTTCTGGAGACTCCTCTTATCTAAAGCTATGACTAGTGTTGCCATTGATGATCGATAATAATCGATCATCAGTCACTTTTGCCTTTTGTGACTGATGATCAGTAAGATTTTTTATTGTCAATTAATCTGAAAATTTTATTTTTAGAAACATATTTTTTCTCACGTTTTATTTCTATTGGCAAGTTATAAAGAAATGAAATTCAAAGCTGTCTGTTTGGGTCATTCGAGATTTGTGGTCAACAAAAGTGTAAATAATATTGATAAAATAGCCTTAAATAAAGTCAACCCAAAAGTACTGATATTTTTCTTATTTCTCAATAAAAAACATGTTGTGGGTACCCATTAGAAGCGCCTCTGCGAGGCGCTTCTAATGAGTACCCACAACATATGTTTTTATGGAGAAATAAGAAAAATATTATCTGGATACCCCTCTTATTGATCTGAATAAGAGTGAATATATTTTCTACAAGTCGATTATTAATCGATGATCAGTCGGTTTTACAAAACCAATGATCGACTATGAAATTTTGGCTGATTCCCACCATTAGCTATAACTCATTCAATATAGAACCATTCAATGTACCTGCATGCGCTGGTTCATGGCCTGAGCCACCTCCACACAAAAGAGTTACTTTTCCCTGTCTCTTTACATCCTCAATATCAGCACGTACAACCACTCTGGTGTCTTTGATCAACCTCAGTCCTGGATTAACAGCCACCAAACCCTCGAGATTCTCATCAACACAGCGGTCAACACTATTTATTAATTTCTTCCCAGACATGATGGACGGTTTTATCTTGTTTGGCTCACTATGCCTGTAAATGAAAATAACATGAAAATTAATAAGCAACATTTTAATGCTGCACGAGGTTTAGCAGATAGGAAGGGGACATGATTTGTGATGGACAGGAAGACAGACAGGTAGGCATGTCTCCTAACTGCTTTGGAAGAAAAACATCATATTGAGATGCTCTCTCATCTGCATATTTGCTGAGCATTTGTTGGGTATTTCCTAAGTTAATAAATTCTCAACAAGGACAACAAAATACCCAACTAACCCTAGCTTTAACCAACCTACAAATTTCCATCTGTTGGGTAGCTTCAGACCCAACAAATGCCCACTCTTAGGCCCTGTCAAATGCACTGATGGACAGACGGGCATACTGAAAACAACATCTCCAGTCCCCTCAAAGCACTGACAGCACTAGTAGGTCAACTAGTGTATGCTGAGAAAATGGTCCTGAACGGAGACACAATTGCTTCATTTAACCTTTAACTTCCTGCAATATTAGCAAATAGTGCAGACCCTGATCAGACACCACATGATGCGGCGTCTGTCCTGGTCTGTATTGTTTGCTGATGCCCCAAATGTTCCAGTTCAGGTTTGACAGATAACCTTCTATCAATAGCATTCTGACATCACAGTGACAGAATAGTGTGGCTATAAATAACAGTTACCCGTATGTCGTCTAATGCTCGAATTGATTACATTGGCCAATGATAATCACATGGACAACTACCACAAAGAAATTTTGACGTTTGTATACTATGGCTTGGTTGCAAACAATCAACCCAAAAATGGATGCTCTTGTTGTAGTCACATTGTCTGATGATGCTTTATACTACAAGGTTTGTGAATCTACATGTACCTTCAACAGCTTTAAAGTCAGGGTACAAATACAAATTCCATATTACATATTTTCAAAGGGGCATAATTCCATGAAAAACAAAAACAGACTTAGGGTTCTTGTTCTCTATCAGTCATATTAAGCTGCTTTATATTTCTACCAGATTTGGTGTAAATATCTTCGATGGCTTTAAAATTATGGAGCTGACATAAATTTCAGAAGAAATGTTTATGAAAGGGGCATAACTCCAAATTAAGCTAAATTATTGTTCTTGTTCCATGCAGACTGTCAGATGCAGTCTATATTTTTACCAGGTGTAACTGTTTTAAAACTATGGGGAGGACAAGAATTCCATGTAAAAAATAAAAATGCAAGCCATGCACCATGCCCCGCCACACAGAGACATATTCCCTATGCACTTCTGTAGTATAAGGGCTAAAAACAATCTAAGTTAAACATGAAGAGAAGCAATAAACAGTTATTTCATAACTCAAAAAAAAAAAAAAAAAAAAAAAAAAGTCTAAGTTAAAAATGCAATAAAAAGTGATAAAAAATGATTTCAGGATTCTGAAAAAAACAATATGCATATCTTCAGACCATCCTAAAAGCGTGTGTAAAGTTTCAAAAGATCGGCCTGAAAATGTAGGAGAAGTTGCGCGTACAAGGTACATACTCCCTATACATTTCTGTAGTATTAGGGCTCGAAAAAAGTCTAAGTTAAAAATGCAAAAAATGTAATAAAAAATCATTTCAGGATTCTGAAAAAACAATATGCATATCTTCAGACCATTCTAAAAGCGCCTGTGAAGTTTCAAAAGGATTAGCCTAAAACTGTAGGAGGAGTTGCGCGTACAAGGTACATACTCCCTATACATTTCTGTAGTATTAGGGCTCGAAAAAAGTCTAAGTTAAAAATGAAAAAAATGTGATAAAAAATAATTTCAGGATTCTGAAAAAACAATATGCATATCTTCAGGCCATCCTAAAAGCGCCTGTAAAGTTTGAAAAGGATTGGCCTAAAACTGTAGGAGGAGTTGCGGGCAGAAGGTACATACTCCCTATACATTTCTGTAGTATTAGGGCTCAAAAAAAGTCTGTTAAAATTAAAAAAAAATGTGATGAAAAATAATTTCAGGATTCTGAAAAAACAATATGCATATCTTCAGACCATTCTAAAAGCGCCTGTAAAGTTTGAAAGGGATTGGCCTAAAACTGTAGGAGGAGTTGCGGGCAGAAGGTACATACTCCCTATACATTTCTGTAGTATTAGGCTCGAAAAAAGTCTAAGTTAAAAATGAAAAAAAAAGTGATAATAAATAATTTCAAGATTCTGAAAAAACAATATGCATATCTTCAGACCATCCTAAAAGGCTAGTAAAAGCGCCTGTAAAGTTTGAAAAGGATTGGCCTAAAACTGTAGGAGGAGTTGCGGGCAGATGAATGGTGGGGGCGCTGACGGACGGACGGACAGACGGACACTCAAAATTTCAGAGGGTAGAACATAATACCTCGCCACTTTTTTGGTGGCAGGGCATAATTACAATGGGGCATTAATCTATTTAAAATGAAACCTTTCTTATTCACTACACATCATCTGTTGATATTTATATTCCTAACATGTTTCGTTGAAATTAAAAGTTCTTAATCTCATTTAATCTTCAAGGGCTTAAAACTCTCATTACATTTCCTGAAAATACCTTCATAAGTTATGAAGGAGGCATGATTTTGTGACAGACATTCAGATAGACAGTAAATCTCCTTAGCACTGGGTATGGGGATGAGGGTTGTTGTGTTGGGGTGTGATGTGGTGGGGGAAGGTTGGAAGGAGAAATGGAAATTACTGGAGCTAGAACTTTCATATGTGCCATTGCAAGTAACTTAGTTCAAATCAATTGATAGTAAATGGAGGGTGGTATTTTTATCAGGCCCTTAACCATGGAACGGCTGGCACATACAGTGTATAGATTTTTGGTAATAAAATCAGTCTTATCTGGAGATCTGATATAAACATACCCTTATCTCCATATAAGGATTTTTTATTATTATATTATTATTATTATTATTTTTTTTTTCAGTTTGGACCTACTGATATTTTCCTTATTTCAATAAAATGTATGTAGCATGGGTACTCGATCATTAGAAGCTTGGGAAATGTATATTGTGGGTACTTATTAGAAATGCGTCACCGAGGCACTTCTAATGAGTATCCACAATGTATGTTTTCATGGAGAAATAAAAAAAAATATTACGTGAATACCTCTTATCTGTAGCTGTGCATACCTCAAACTTGCTGATAAGTATAAATTCCTGCTTCTTTTAAATGTTTTAACAGTTAAACACTCCACATTACTGACAGCAAATTTTATTAAACACAAATCCCTATATATCATAGTTGTCAAGACCAAGCTGATACACCAGACCAGACTGCTGAACCAGAATGTTTATGTTTTGTTACATGTAAGTATCATGCAAGGTTATGCATACACTATGCAGTCTTGTTTCACCTCGACCTCAAATGCTTCTATCTATAGATACACATAGCTGCAGTTATTAATTATCTTTGGCTGGCAGAAAGTGGTAAGCTACAAGTTTTAGCTTTCTAAAAACCCTCCAAAAAGCTGTTCCAGAAAGAACATTACAAACTGTTATACTGCAAAGAAATTAAACAAAAGATAACTGCTTCAAATGAATACCAACAGTATATGTTTTCATGGAGAAATAAGAAAAATATCTGGATACTCTGCTTATCTGGAGTTATGCTACCAGCCCCAATCCAGTAAGATTTGATTGTGTTGGGGTTTAACGACATGTCAACCCTCGTGGGTCATTTTGTGTTGTCTCCACGAGAAAGGGAGAAAAGAGATAGCAGAGATAGTAGAAGAGATGAAAGAGAGGAACAGGGAAGAAAGAGGAACAGGAATGAAAGTGAAAAAACAGAAGAAATAAAAACATTTCCCCTCTACCTTTACCTGCTACAAGGATAGCAGGCCTTGCCCAATTGTAAGCCAATATCAGTTGGACACCCAGAAGAGAGAGCTACAGTTCTGTATCTAAACACTTGTCCTAAAGTCTTACATGTGCCAGACTTTCACAAAACACTATCTACAGGTGGGTGGTTTAGTGTTGGGAATAGGTCAAAATTTCATAGTCGATCATCGGTTTTGTAAAACCGACCGATCATCAATTAATAATCGTCTTGTAGAAAATATATTTATCCCCGCGCTTTTCGGAGAAAAAGCGGGGATATTGTCTGTAATGGCACACCATTGCTCCTAGACCAATTAAGCTAGAATCTTAAAACTTTCACAGGCGATAGGACTGGATGAGGACTGGAGGAACGCATTTGGAATTTTAATGTGCACGGAGATATGGGATGGCGCTGGTGTGGGGATATGCGATGGCTCACCATCGACTTGCTCTAGTCACTCTTGATTTTGTCCTCTTCCAGGTACTCAATCATTGCTCAAGATCAATAAGAAGGGTATCCAGATAATATTTTTCTTATTTCTCCATGAAACGTATGTTGTGGGTACTCATTAGAAGTGCCTCATGGAGGTGCTTCTAAAGAGTACCCACATCATATGTTTTCATGGAGAAATATCAGAACTTTTGGGTTAACTTTTTTTAAGCCTTTATTATTATACTTTTTTTTTTCACTTTTATTGACCACAAATCCAGAATTACCCAAAAAGACAGCTTTGAATTTCATTTCTTTATACTAGCCTATAAAAATAAAATGAGAGAAAAAAATGTTTCTGAAAACTGAATTTTCCAATTAATTGACTATAAAAATCTTTCCGATAACCAGTCACAAGAGGCAAAAGTGACTGATGATCGATTTTATAACTGGCTTTTGGTAGAAAGATTCTTGTCCCACTTGAAGCAAGTTCAGGGGTCGGGGCCTTTAGATCATCTATTTTTTCTCCACAAAAACATGTTGTGGCTATATACTCATTATAAGTAGGCACATTTTCATGGAGAAGTAAGAAAAATATTAAAAGAAATGCCTTATCTGGCGATATGAAATCATTTAACCCTAGTCCTGCTGAACCTGGATATACCCTGCCTTTGCAAACAGTGTAGATCCAGATCAGTTGGCTTCTGAAGAAGCCAACTGATCTGAATCTGCACTGTTTGCCATATATGGCTGTCAGTATATGAATTTGTATCAACAACCTGGATCAAGCGATTTGATTGGCTGAAAATTAGAAGTGGGTGTGGCATCTTAATTTATTCAGCATGGCAAGGGTTAACCCTTCTCTTGCTGAACATGACATGCCTTGTCTTAGCAAACAGTGTAGATCCAGATCAGCTGGCTTCTGAAGAAGCCAACTGATCTGGATCTGCACTGTTTGTCATTAAATATGTGAATTTCTATCAAAAATCTGGATCAAGTAATCTGATTGGCTGGAAATTAGAAGTGGGCGTGGCATCTTAATTAATTCAGCATGACAAGGGTTAATAGCTGTTGGTGACTCAGTGGTAGATGTAACAGGTTGTTGAAACTGCAATTCAACAATGCTAAATGTAACAGCTGGTTCAGAGCTACCTATAATAATCTTTTCCCCTTTTCTAGAATGCTTGCATGCAATAGCATCTTGGAGCTGGTGGCTTATGTTTTTATGGAGAAATAAGAAAAATATCAATACCTTTGTGTTTAACAAAAAAAGCCTTACCTGGATATGTGTGGTGAGAATTTGTGTAGGCGAGTTTCAATTCTATTGTTTAAGTTAACCCATTAAAGACTGAAAAAACTCTCCCACACTATATATTGGAAGAGTCCATTTTCGATTTTAGGTATGTCAGGCTATATAGTGTAGGTATTCCTATAGAAAAATAGTTGAATTATTTGCAAACAGTGGAGACCCTGATCAGATGCCACATTCTGCGGCATCTGATCTGGGTCTGCACTGTTTGCCAGTTACCCATGCAGGGGTCTCCAGTCTTCAATCAGTTAATACAACCTTAGCTTAGCTATGTTTTGAGGCAGATACCTAATAAGTCAGTCTTGGGGTGGGATCAGGACTACAAATGAGTGAGTTTGTTTGTCTGTCTTGAGGTTTTACTGCCCAGTCAACCCAATAGTGTCAGTTTACCTAACCACACTTTTACTAGGCAGGCTTAGTCCTCTAAGTGGTTAACCAGTATTGTGCACATTTTTTCACCAGAAACTGATAACTTTTCTTGAATCAGCAGAAGGGAGAGAATGACCGTAGAAAATATTTCATGATCAAATCTCCATGAAAGACTTGCTAACCCAGTTGGGATCAAACCCACAACCTCCTGATCATCAGTCGGATGCATATCCAACTGAGCCATCAAGGCCGGCTCGAATGACTGAGACCAATTTAACCCTTCTCTTGCTGTGCATGACATGCCCTGTCTTAGCAAACAGTGTAGATCCAGATCAGTTGTTGAAGAAGCCAACTGATCTGGATCTGCACTGTTTGTCATTAAATATGTGAATTTCTATCAAAAACCCAGATCAAGTAATCTGATTGGCTGGAAATTAGAAGTGGGTGTGACATCTTAATTTATTCAGCATGACAAGGGTTAACAGTACTTTTATTAAGGTATTCATTTGATTTGAAGCCAAACATGGCTATGTCTGAGGATGACCCCTAATCAAGTAATGAGCCCCTTTGGTAATGAGATCAGGCCTGGGGTGTGTTGGAGTGATGGGGTTAGGGCTGGTTACTGCATTCTTAAATTCTCATCAATAACTTCCACTTAATACCAAATACAAGTGTTTGGAGGCTGAGGGTTACTGCCCCCTTTTGTGGGTCAAGGTTAAGGCTCGGGTTGGAGTAGGTGAGATCAAATTAAATCATCTGTTGTTAAAGTTCTCATCAACAACTATTTGATACCAGTCAAGACTTTGTATTGCTAACGACTCCTTCTAGGGGTGGGGAAAAGGACTATGTGCAGGTGAATCCCTTGCTATGCTGACTACATTAAAATGCCACACCCATTTCTAATTTTCAGCAGGATTACTTGATTCAGGTTGTTGATACAAAGTCACATAATGACAAACAATGTAGATCCAGATCATTTGGCTTCTGACGAAGCAAAATGATCTGGCTCAACACAGTTACTGTTTGCAAAGGCAGGTAATATATGGGTTAAGCAGTCTACTGTTCTCAAAGTTCTTATCAACAGCTTTGATCTGACATCAAACATGGCTACGCCTAATGATCTAGGTCATGGCTGGGGGCTAGGCTGGGCTGGGCTGGGATCACTGTGTTCATTATCAAAGAACTTTCACAGAAAACATCTGAAGAAAAATCAATCCAGTATTAAATGCTTGGTTTTTCATTGTAAGGGTCACATCTGGAATGATTTTTCACATTGCTGAAAGAGACTAAATATGTGTCAATACGACACAGATATCCCTGCCCAGGGGCAATCCTCACCCGTAAACAAGCATTTTGCAAAAAATGAAGATGAACTTTTGGCCTGTTTGGAAGCGATATTAGAGAAAATGTTTCAAGATTTTTCCTAGGTTTGCATAAGAATAATTCTGCTCTGATTACGCCACTGGAACAGGTCTACATAGTAGTATCTATTGAGTGCCCACAACAGATATTTTCATAGAGAAATAAAAAAAAAAAAAAAAAAAAGATTAACAGAAATGTTTTTGTGAACACTATTCCCCCAACTCGTCCCTACGAAGAGATAAAGTTAAGATTTTCCTGTGCTAAAATACCTGTTTGAAAAGGGGGCAGAATTTGATCAAATATTTATTAAAGTTCACCAAAATTTAAACAGGTCATCTACACAATGGTTTCAAACTGCTTGCAAAATTTCATTAGCCATACTTCAATTGGTTCCTTAGATATCTTTCTTACAAGACTTTCATTTGCTAAAATGCCTAAGTCTGAAAAAAGGCCTAATTCAACCATGAAGAACCTTTCAGAAAAAAAAAAAAAAAAAAAAAACATGGGTCAGCTAATTTTTCATAAGCAATGCATATATGAAATTTCAAAATCCTTGGTTCCAAAGATATGAGAGAACTCAAAAGCGTGCCATGGACATAAGGACGAACCGATGGACAAGCCTAAAGCAATATGCTCTTCAAAGTTGGGAGCATAATCAATATTTTCATGCTGAAAAAAGGCACCTTTCCAAAGCTATTGGTGTTTGATAATATAGGGTTATGGCACTGATATTGGTGAATATTGTCCCGAGTTGGGATATCGAACGACGCGAGCTTGCGAGTGTCCGAGATATCCCATTGAGGGACAATATTCATCAATATCAGTGTAATAACCCTTTTATTATATAGCTATAAATATTTATTTCATTTCCAGGTGTTTCTAACCTTTAAAACACTGTTTTAAGAACAAAAATGTGAATTCTACCAGTGTGCGTGACAAGGTTTGGCGCAACGTCACTGCATTACATCATCAAAAGCAATGTAATGTAACAATAAAATGAGAAGGCATCCAAGTAAGTGTGCAATATCGAGTAAGTGTGCCGATATCGTCTGATATCAGCACACTAGTTCCTCGGCTTTTATCACACATTTTAATCATTTAATGTTTATAGCTACATAATAAGAGGGGTTATTAAATTAATAATATTCTTTTTTTTTTTTTTTATTTCTGCATAAAAACATATTTTGTGTAGTACTTATCATTACTGTCACACTAAGACAACTCTGACAAGTTTGTTCTCAGGCAGAAAAATAAGCATATGTGATTGAAACTTCTTATCAAGAGATATCATAAAATGTCTACCGTAAATGTCCTAAAATTTCATACACCAAAATGCATGACAAAATGGCATAGGCAAACAGTGCAGACCAAGATCAGACTGCTCCTGAAGGAGCAGTCTGATCAGGGTCTACACAGTTTGCCATTCCACTAAGTATTCTAAGAAATATCTGCATAAAAAGCAGAAATTTGGCCAAAAAAGTATTTGAAAAGTTTTCAAAAGTTTAGGATATTTACTGTACTTAAGTCCTCATTGCATGGCTCTGGATAAGGAGGACATCAGATAAAATTTTTTAGCTATTTCCCCCAGAAAATCTATGATGTGTGTACTCATCAGAAATGCCTTGGCTTCTAATGAACACTGCAATGTACATTTTCATGAAGAAACAACAAACTTATCAACATTTTTTGTTGAAAAAGTGCCTGATGTAGAACCATGGTCCTGAGGACCTATTTTCTCATGGTGCGTTGACATTAGCCTGATAATTTTGCATAAAAGTTTAACCCTTGTCCTGCTGAATAAATTAATAAGCCACGCCTACTTCTAATTTTCAGCTAATCAGATTACTTGATCTGGATTATTGCTATAAATTCAGATACTAAATGGCAAACAGTGCAGATCCAGATCAGTTGGCTTCTTCAGAAGCCAACTGATCTGGATCTACACTGTTTGCAAAGGCAGGATATATCCGGGTTCAGCAGGACAAGGGTTAAAAGGGCAAACTATGATTACAGCAAATATCCTAAAATTTCGAACACTTTATTCCATTCCTTTTTGGCCTAAAAATTTTGATTTTATACAGTTGTTTCTTAAAATACTTAGTGGAAAGGCAAACAATGTAGACCCTGAACAGACTGAATCTTCAGGATCTGCATTGTTTGTATGTGCCATTTTTTCAGAAATTTTGGTGTACAAAATATTAGGACATTTACCATAGCATGGTAGCACTTTCTGACCTTGATAGAATTGGCTCCTTGCACTTTTCAATTTCTCTAAAGTTCAGTTATGCTAGGCTCTACATTGACAAGTCACAACAGTTTCCAATTGAAACGCAATCTTGATTTTCTTGTATCTACAGCTGAAGCATCAGATTTGTGCCTTAACAAAAAGCCGATGAAAAACTAGAATCCCAAAAATTTAGCCCGGATTTGACATTTTGGGGTTGAATTTGACACAAAAAAAAGCAAAATCACATTTTTTATTTTTAGTTAAACTTTAGGCTGCTAATCGTGACTATTGTCGCGCTGGAGAGGTCTGCCAACTCTAAAGCCTGTCAGACTTACTTTATACCACATGCAACCATTTAGAGCAAGTGTTCTCATACAGGAGTGAACCTACTTTCATACAAACAGAAGAAGTAGGAATAACAGTAGAACCTTTGTATGTCACTTGTTCCATTCGCAATAGTACACAGTAGGTGCTGGTCCCTTGTAACATTTTTTTTTTCAGTGTCATAAACGGTTCCCAGTTTACATGCGACTGTCACGTGACTTTCTAGTCACATAACCATCCCTTCTCTGGTGAAATGGCCACCTACAATCGGCAAATTGTATGTGAAAATTCCATGTAATTCAAAGCAAAATTAAGGGAGTAATGACTTCTCGAGTAGAGGTAACCCCTCTTACAGGCTTGATTCATTTTTTTTCTAGCAGGCTAAGGGTTAAGAACTTCCATGTGGTTGACCTTCCCTTTAGCATACCCCTAAACAAAAATCACCTGATGTATCATCATAAAAAAAAAAAAAAAAGCTTTCAATTAATGCAGCCACCAACAGTAGGCTATTCATAAGTGATTAGTTACAAAAGATACGGTAATCAATTGATGTTGTTGGTGGGTTGAAGTTTACTATTCTGTATTAGTCTTAGCATAAGTGGACCAGTTGTCTATCAAAAAATCATAAAACACAAGGAATAACTCATTGTTCAGAGCATATTAGAGCAAAGTCAACAAACATGAAATAGGTTTGTAATTACCGTATTCGACATAATTACCGCACTGTGCACTTAGGTTTTTCAAAATTACTGGAAACACTCATTTGTGGTAAAATATGTATCTACCTACTAAGGATACACTATAAAAAAAGATCAGAAAAGGATTTATTTGATGATGATTATGTGCTTTTTTTCTGAATTTCTTTATAAAGGCATATGTTGTGGGTACTCATTTGAATTGCATGGACAAGTCGATGCAATTCAAATGAGTACCCACAACATATGCCTTTATTAAGAAGTATTTACAAGTACACTGGGTATAATCTGAAGACTACGGAATTTCTTGACTGTGTGCTTATAGGGGTATGTGCAGTAATTAGATCGAATACGGTACCTAAAATCATAATCAAACTGTCAACAATGACATTTTTATTGACATCATGAGCATGCGCTGGCGACATCACGTCATGTTAACCCTTAAAGCACCAAGAAAACCTACATCTGAAAATGTCGTCTGTTTATTTCGTCTGCTGAATATTCTTGCAAACTTTTCAAACCTATTTTTGCATACAGGCAAACAATGTGGACCCAGATCAGACTGCTCCTAAAGGAGCAGTCTGATCTGGGTCCACACTGTTTGCAGAAGTGACTTTTAAAGTAACCAGCAGAAGACAAAGCAGACGACAATAGTTGTGATTTGGCGCTTTAAGGGTTAAAGCACTGTAGAGTAATGATAAGCAGTGCACTGGCTATGTTTTGTTGTCAACCACCAAATTATTTTGCAGAAAACAAAATAATTTAAAAATGATTTATCTAATATATTTCACAAATGTTTCTCCAAAAGCTGATTGTATTCAGTTTTCGTGTACCTCCAACGAAATAATAATGTAGACTGGTGGCTGCCTAAATGACAGGAGAAATCACGTATAATATTGAATATTATTTTGTTCTATGTACATGTTTTGACCATTTAATCTAAAACTGCTCATTATCTAGTTGCAAGTAGCTGATGCATGCTATTAACTCTTTGCATGCTGGGTAATTTTGCAGGCTTTTTTGACGTCTGCGAATTTTCTTTAAATTAACTTTTTTTAAAAAAAAAAAATCTTTCGGGAATACCATCAGAGTGTCCAACAGTTTGGATCCAGATCAGGCCCGACGCTTTGTTGGGCCTGATCTTGGTCGAACCTGCAAAAGTTATCAGCAGACGACAAAAGTCGACAATATAAGGGAAAGAGTTAATTCTTAAGTTGTTGATTTCGACCTTTTGCTCCTTGTCTTGAAACAATTATAAAGGATACATGTTTCAAAATTATGATTTTTGTGTCATTTCATTTCCCTATCTAGTGTGCAGGATTGCACTGATGCATGTGCATTAGTATCTACCCAACTTTCTCAGAGAATAACATCTTGATGTCAGTAAAAATTAACAACAAATCCAAGTATTTGATTTTGATGCTTTATATTTATCCACATCTTCATAATATTTAAGTTTTGATCAATGACTGTTTCCCAATCGACAACTGCATGGTATCTTGGTGCTATGTTGATGTGTACATGATACAGAAAGGACCATATTCAGTTGCTGTGAAACCACTGCAACAGGGAAGGAACTGCCAACCATTCACACATAACTGCCTCCTTATGTCCAAAGCTGGACTTGAACCTATGTGGCTGCGGTGTGCAGCAAGTCTTGCACCAAATCCTGCCACTGAGCTAGAATGAGCTAGCCTGGTGCTATATCATGATAATCAGTACAGATTCGGTAGGTTTTACATTGTAGTAAGCTATTCTAACCCATGAAAAACTATTCCTAGCTTCCAAGATGAATGCAATAATTTCTGAGCCAGGCTGAAAAGTTTCAGGTAGCAGGTATGTGTTTGTAAACCTAACAGTAACGCAACAGCAGTCCTAGCTGCTTCAGGATCTACATGGCATGGACAATTTTCTGTTAGCAGAATTTTGTCCATGCCACCGGGCCAGCCACAAAATTCAAATGTAAATGATTGCAGAAGAATACAATGATGACTTTATTGAACTTGTAATTTCGGCATAATAATTTCAATCAGATTGTTTTCTCTGTTAAAATGAAAATCAAATTGCATGACATCAAACATGTAGTAAGTAAACGCGACTTACAGTTTACATATGCCGGCCTCTGAGCTCTGCTGGTGGGAATATTCTTTACCTGTACACCGTCTTCACGCAGTCTATCCGGTTTAAAAACTTCGGGGCGATTTCATACTGTGCAAGCCGATAATCAAACCACCAGCGTAAAGAGTAACTGGACCCGACGGTCACATATTCCATGTTCCTGTCAGGGTCTTGATTATCTGTATTATGCCGAAACTTTGGTTCTAAAGAACAGTAATCGACAAACAATAATCGCTTACCAGACTGTAAGATGCGGGTACAGCCAGGGGCAGATTCAGGGGCGGGGGGAGGGGGGGGGGGGGGGGGGGGGGGCAGAAGCGGTGTGTGTGTGTGTGTGTGTGTGTGTAAGGAGGTGATGTCAGACGAACCCCACTTTGACTCAAAAGTTTCATTTTTATGGGATACTTTGGATAAGTCTGATTTACCCTAAATATATTCGCATCCTTACTCTTTACCTTGTTCTTATTTACAACAAAATAGAAGGGAAGGCATTTTACTTCCTGAATGTGTGTAAAATTGCTAGATGAGTGGCAAACAGTGTCCCTGTGATCTTTGCATCACTTTTTCTTGTGTTTCAGTTGTCAAGATAGTGAAATATTTATTCTTTGTATTTCATTACGAAAACACGCTTATTCAAATATGAAGAAAATTTCACCTCCAAAAACTGAAAATTTTCAGAAAAAAACTCTGATATTTTTCATATTTCTGCTCAAAACATAGATTGTAGGTACTCGTTAGAACCGCCTTGGCGAGGCAGTTCTAACGAGTACCCACAATCTATGTTTTGTGCAGAAATACGAAAAATATTGTTGATCTAGGTTTAAGCAGAAATAAATAAATAAATAAATATAGAGCTTTGTGTATATTTAAAGTGTAAGCTATATATACATAGCCGTATATAAGGTGTATATTATTTCTTAGTTCATAGGTAAGTACTTATTTAGAAGTTGATGTTAGAAGCCCTATGCCCGATGTCACGCATACATTGGCTGTGGATTGGTAAACATGAGTCATCATCCTGGTCGCGTCAAGTGAAAAATATAAATATTCTCAAAACAGAAAAAAAGATGAATACATAAGTATATGTATGCAACCAACATTGACATTAGATCAGCCTGTGCATTTGCACTGTCTAATCATTGGAGAATCTGTTTGTTGATATCTAACGTTCAAGGCCCAATCATTTTGTAAGCGAATGACATTAACGGAAACGAATAAGGGGTCTAAATCAACATTTGCGTATGAGTAGCTTCCCTTTAAAAGTGCATTTTGGACAAAGAAACTTACATTTATGCATTTGTATTGCATTCAGTCGATAGAAGGATAAAAATGTTGTATGGACATATTTAAACTTTAAATGCATAACAGAGTACACTGTCAAACTGACATGACGTTTTTAACATTTTCGTTCCGCACTGAATTTCTATTGGACATGGAAAAATTCAAGTGAAAACAACCAACGCCACTTCAGATATAGACATGTATTTACAAGGGTTGGATAAGAGACAAGGCCCCGCCTGTTTCAGCTGTGATTGACATTCATAGAGAATTATAGGTATTGTTGAGGATGAAAGTGTCACTCGGTTTTGGTGATGTAAAGTGCATGCAGGCATTCAATGTGTATTTTTCGGACAGTTTTTTGTGTTGTGGCGATCAGTGATATATTATGTAAGTACATGCACTGATATCATGTTTTTTACAAACTGTTACTGCGGAAATTAGTTATTTACTTGTAAGAAATGTTTTAATATGTTAAATATGGCATCTTCTGGAGAAAATGTACAGGACAGTACCAGTGAAAATGGAGACCTACACGTATCGAGAGAAGACACTGTTTCATTAGTGAAGACAATCATTAGTTCAGAATTTAGAGATTTAAAGAAACAATTATTAAACACCAATAAGCCTGTTAACTACTTAAAGAGAAAGTACCCGGAGGAAGGAAATATCAATTTTAAATACACAGGGAACCAGAAACAATACGATTTTAATTGTTCTGTTCTGTTTAAACTGGAGGAATTGAAAAAATTGTTAGAGATATCTGTTGTGGAAGACATTGAAGCTTCAATAGATGAGATAGTAAAGGACATTAACAGTCGTAATAAACTGATAAAGATAGCGGATAGAACGGAGGGTGGATGGACAACTGTTGAAGAATACCAACAGATCGACTACGCAGACGATTCGGATGACGATAGAAAGATTCGTCAGGCAAATGCCCGGGCGTTGCAGAAGAAGCGGCATTTGCAGCGAAGGACACCTGTTTCAGCCACGACTGACATTAATCATAGGGGTCATCTTTTTCGTGGCCCCCCGAGGTACAGAACCGCGGGCCCCTCGGACACCTGCTTCCGCTGCGGTCTTGGGGGACACTTCAGACGTGACTGTAGAACACAGATCCCCAACGGTATGTCGTCAGAAATCCCTGTTGTCCAGAGCTACACACAGCCATTTTCCTGGGGTTCGGCAGCGTTACCTACCTCACAAGCGGGAGTTTCCAGAAAACTCGGGAACTGAAGTTAAGTACAATTTTACATCTTTTGCTGACAATAAGACTGATTTACAGTTTTCTTCTATATGTGAAGACGGCTGTAACTTTGCAAGAAACGTCAAAGGCAGTTTAAAAAGAAATGTGGAATTTTGGAAATCTATTAGCGCTTATGACAGTGTCATTGATATTATAACAAACGGATATCGAATCCCCTTTATTCACACACCATTATCACGTTTTTTCAAGAACAATGGTTCGGCACTCAGGAACTCTGAATTTGTTAGAGAAACCATTTTGGAGCTTTTGAGGTCTGGGCGCATTGTCGAGACGTGTTCTGCACCCACTGTAGTAAATCCTCTTACAGTGTCAATAAACGCTTCCGGTAAAAAACGACTTATTTTGGATTTGCGTTACATTAATCAATTTATTTGGAAGCAGAGGTTTAGACTAGATGATTGGAAAATTATGATGCAGTATGTGCACAAAGGGGATTTTATGTTTTCGTTTGATTTAAAAAGTGGTTATCATCATCTTGACATTTTTTCGGGCCATCAACAATATCTGGGATTTTCATTCAGGTTTGGATCTCGCATTAGATATTTTTCCTTTACAGTTTTATGTTTTGGGATCAGTTCGGGGCCTTATATATTTTCCAAGCTTCTGCGACCTCTTGTAAAGCACTGGAGGGGACAAGGTATAAAAATAGCCGTTTTCCTGGATGACGGCGCTGGGGTTAATGAAAATTTTGACACTTGTTTAACTCATGCGAAACAAGTAAAAAGGGATCTTGAATGCGCTGGATTTGTTATCAATTATGACAAGAGTATCTGGACCCCATGTCAAGGTCTTGTATGGCTTGGTCTGTTTTGGAACCTCAAGGAAGGTATGCTAGAAATTCCTGATTCACGGCTGCATAAAGTGGAAACTGTCATTTCCGATATTTTCAATAGATTGCATGGTGTTTCTGCACGTAAACTGGCCCATTTAGCAGGGCTAATAATTTCTCTGTCTCCCTCCTTAGGTAACATAACTCAGCTTATGACAAGGCACATTTATTTTATGATCAACAATCGGTGTAACTGGGATTTTCCTATAAATATCTCCAAATGCACTGAGTTATTGAGTGAACTTAATTATTGGCAAAATAGTGTCAGGCAATTAAGCGGAAGCCGTAAATTTGATACCGCAAGTCGTATTTACCCTGTTACGGTCTTTTCTGACAGTAGTTCAGTAGCCTGTGCAGCTTATATTAAAGATCAGAATGAAATGGTGAGTCACCGCATGTTTACAGAAGAGGAAAAGTGTCTTTCTTCCACTGCGCGAGAATTAATGGACATTGAATTGGCAGTACATTCTTTCTGTAATCAGTTTCAGAATAAAGAAATACAAATGTGCAGTGATTCTCAAAATGCAGTTCGTATTTTGCGAAAGGGTAGTAGAAGAGAACACTTGCATGCTTTGGCAATGAGTGTGTTCAGTGTATGTTTGCGGTTTAATATAAGACTACATTTGGAGTGGATACCTCGAAGTTTAAATCAACAGTCAGACTACTTGAGTCGCATTGTTGATCTAGGTGACTGGCGAATTGCAGACCCCTTTTTTAAATTTATCAATTCCTTATGGGGCCCTGTTGATATTGACAGATTTGCTAGTTTCAAAAATGCAAAAGTTAATAGATTTAATTCCAGGTATTGGAATCCAGGAACCGAAGCCGTGAATGCTTTTTCGCAGGATTGGTCACATGATATAAATTTGTTAGTGCCCCCTACTAATTTAGTGGCAAGATGTCTGAAGCATGTGCTGCAGTGTAAAGCAAGAGGTATACTAGTAACCCCTGCTTGGCAAAGCGCTTCGTTTTGGCCAATATTGTTTCAAGGAAAGGGGGTTCCGTCGGCTATGATCCTGGATTATAAGGTCATGGTTAATACAGGTGACATTTTTGTTGATGGCCCGCCTAAGAACTTGTTTTGTATGAATAAAGTAAAACATGTACTGATTGTGAATCTGGATGCCTCAAAACTGGAGGCGTGATACAGTGTGATATTGTGCTGAGAATTTGCTTGTTAACAATGGTGTGACACGAAGAAGATGTGTTTTTAAGAAGTACATGTCCAGTCAGATTTTAGTTACTGTCTTCATGTACAGGTGTTTTTGAAGAGGTATGACTGGAACATATGGTGGCAACATGTGGAGTCTTGTGATAGGGCTGGTCATGTTGCAGGGGAAACAACATGTGGAGTCTCGTGATGGGACTGGGCATGTTGCAGGGAGGAAGAGCATGCGGAGATTTGAGAAATTCGCAGTTGGTCATGTTGCAGGGGGGTAGCAGCATGTGGAGTCTTGTGAGTTTATTTTCTTTTGTAATTGTGACTTTGCATTTGTTTCAAGTGGTCTCTGTTGGAGACGGTTTGAGGAAATGTTAAGCCTCTTTTCTGTGAGAATATCGAACCAAATATTCTCCTGTACATTGTAATTTCGCCTTCGCATTGCTAAAGGTCAATGAAGAAAAAATGTCTTATTAGTGTGGAAAGTTCTGTATTTTATTTGTAGGTACTAATGAAACAACGATGATGGCTAGTGCTTACAGGAAATGTCAAAACAGTGTTATGTTACAGCCGCTGTGGGATCCATTGGCAAAAGTGATGACAGCTAGTCGACAAGAACAAACAAAAATTTCATATGACTGTGCATATAAAGCGTTTTCAAACTGGTGCAAAACAACAAATCAGTCAGATATACCAGCCTCAGCGGAGACTATTGCTTTATACCTTGTTAGTTTAGTACAGTGTGGGAGATCTAAAGCTACATTAAACAAAGCCTTTTACGCTATAAATTGGTTTCACAATTTGACAGGTGTTAATTACAATGCATGCGAAAAGAGTGCCTGGTTAAAACTGTGTTTGGAAGGTTGTTGTAGAATAGTAGCACGACCGGTGAAGAAAAAAGAGCCCCTCACGGTTGACACGTTAAAAGCTTTTGTGAAAAAATTTGCAAGTACAGATTGTTCTTTAAGTGATTTGCGGATCACGACATTAGTTTTAATATCATTTGCGGGTTTCTTGAGATTTCGAGAAGCGATTAAAATAAGACGTTCAGATATTGATTTTTTCCCTTCGTACTGTAGTATTTTCATACGTGAAAGTAAGACAGATGTTTACCGTATGGGTAACAAGTTGGTTGTTGCCCGTACTGGTTCTGCTTTTTGTCCTGTTCGTATGCTCGAGCGATATATTTCTGCAATTGGTGCGTCTGACAGAGATTCTGATGAATATATTTTCCGTGCTGTCATGTACGACGGGTCTTCCAAAGTGCAAAAGCTTAGGCCGAATCATTTCAAGTATTTGTCATATTCTACTGTCAGAGCTATCTTTTTGCGGATGTTGTCGGAGTTAGGTTTAAATGCTAAAGATTACGGCCTACATTCGTTGCGCTCTGGTGGCGCGACGATCAGTGCGAACAGGGGAACACCAGATAGACTGTGGAAAAGACATGGAAGATAGGTTTCGGAAACCGCTAAAGACGGTTATGTGGCAGACGACCTGCAACATAGACTATCAGTTACATTAGGTTTAGGATTGTAATTTACAATTATGGTTTATAAATCTATATAATCTGCATTTATTGATAAATTATGCAATTATGATAATTAGTGCTTGAATTGTTTTTTGTCGTGAAAAATTATTTTTGCATGTTTGCATGGTCCGGACAGTACAGCTTGAATGCCTCCCGTTCTTGGAGATTCTCTACAATAAAACTTAAACTTTTACTTGTCTTGTTCCTTGATTTGTAAATGTTTTCCATGCGTTATGACTAACAGGAATTTAGCATGGAAATGTATTTACAAGGGTTGGATAAGAGACAAGGCCCCGCCTGTTTCAGCTGTGATTGACATTCATAGAGAATTATAGGTATTGTTGAGGATGAAAGTGTCACTCGGTTTTGGTGATGTAAAGTGCATGCAGGCATTCAATGTGTATTTTTCGGACAGTTTTTTTGTGTTGTGGCGATCAGTGATATATTATGTAAGTACATGCACTGATATCATCACCTACTCTACTCTACTCTACAATAAAACTTAAACTTTTACTTGTCTTGTTCCTTGATTTGTAAATGTTTTCCATGCGTTATGACTAACAGGAATTTAGCATGGAATTTAAATTACCTTCATTTTTCATTCAAAGGGAGATGATTGAGAGGGTGGACAGTGGGGCCGGGGATACGGGGATAATGGGGGCGGGGGACGGGGATAAAGGGGGCGGGGGACGGGGGTAAAGGGGGCGGGGGACGGGGAAAGAGAGGGCGGGGGACGGGGGAAGAGGGGGTGGGGGTAGGGAAATTTTGGGGCGGGGGTTATACCAAAATTTGTTGTATTTTACCGATTTTACTCTATTTTATGTACTTCAATGCAATAACTGGGTATCAGAAGTATCTAATGGACGTATTTAAGTAAATTCAGGTATATTTACAATGAATCCGGCGTTGATTTCACTTCACCGACGAGGAGTGTTCCGCCAACCATGGGTTACATTGAATTCGTTTACGTCCGATTTCGGTTAATCTCTAGTTGATTACTTTCCTTTGATTCCGAAAGTTCACAAAATAGCCGTTGTCGGTGGCAATCCACATTTTTAGAAATAATTATCCGTCTGCCATGGACAATCATTTTATTTGCTCATTGTTAGATAAGGACTTTTGCGCTGTTCAAAAAAAAAAAAAAAAAAAAAAAAAAAAAAAAACACTTCAAGATCCAACATGAATTTTCTGATAGGTGATCCGAACACGGAATCTACACGTTGCCCGGTGGGGTGAGGCAAAGGTATCGTGTAACTGATATTTGCTTATAGTTGGGCAAGGCCTGCTGTCCTTGCAGCAGCTAAAGATCGAAGGGAATGTTTTTATTTCCTTTGTTTCTTCGCTTTCATTCATTTTCCTTTCTCCCCTGTCCCTCACTTTCATCTCCTTTACTATCTCCTATCTCTCTTCTCCCTTTCTCTGGGAGACGACACAAAAAGACCCACAAGGGTTGACGTGTCGTTAAACCCGAACTCAGTCAAATAATCACATGTTGCCCGGTGACAAAACACGGACCATTCACGGATTTATGGACCAATAAAAATTCCGTGTCCGTGGTCCGTGAATAGTCTGTATTAATTGCAAAATATAGTAAACTTAACCGCTAATTGGTCCGTGACGTCACGTTATTCCGATTTTGATATTACTCCTATTTTTTTTTTTTTTTTTCATATATCATAAGTGGCGTCCGTAATTTAAATAACTGTCCGTGCTTTGTCAAGTCCGTGAATAATAGGTCCGTGGTTTGTCGTCGGTGAATTGTAGGTCCGTGGTTTGTCAAGAGATCCGTGGATAATTGGTCCGTATTTTGTTATGCAGTCCGTGTATTGTCAATAGGTCCACAAGTCCATGAGTCCGTGTCCGTAAGTGGTCCGTGTTTTGTCAACCACCACACACTAACACGTTCGACATTTAACTCAGTTTTTGAGAAAACCACGAAAAAAGATTATTGTTCTCACTGACCCCCAAGTGTGGGACCATGCTTATCAAAAATATTAAAAGAAGATGCAGATTTGCATGGTATTCTTGAGTTTTGATTTCAGTAATTAATACGACTGTTTTTGTGCCAATAAGGATCAGTTTGGGCCCGGACCGAGGCCCACCACATTTTTTTCTTGACCAGTTTAGGACCGGATCAAGGCCCACCACCTTGTGATACTTACGCAGACTTTTGAAATGGAGGGTGCAAATATTTAGCTATTCTGTAAACGGGGTGCAAATGCTAAGGAAATACCGATTTGGGGGGTAAAAATTAGGGGTGTAGATTAAGGTCAAACTCTGCATGAATGTATTTTGCATAGTCATGTTTAAATTTAATTATAGCGTTGGGGATATTAAAAATTCTGATTTAGGGGAGGGAATAGTTTGCTTAGGGGAGGGAAGTGGTGGTAAGGGGGAGGGAAGTGGGGGAAAGGGGGGAGGGAAGTGGGGGAAAAGGGGGAGGGAAGTGGGGATAAGGGGGGAGGGAAGTGGGGAATGCCTACCCCGCTGTCCACCCCCTCATGATTTGAGATGGGAAGAAATTCAAATTCAGCTTGACGTCATTTGATGGGAATTTCGAATTAAAATTGTGGTCAAACATTTGTGCAAGACATTTATGATAAGTAAAATGACATTTGTTTTATACAAAGTGAGTTATGACTGGAAATGCTGTTTTTAATCAAGGGCTCACAACTCCATTATTTATGACTGCGAAAGAAATACCTTTGTGATTTTCAAAGACATACGTTTGACAAAAGTGACCATGAAAACATTTTAACGAAAAAAAAAAAAAAAAAAAAGTAACACACGGGCTGGAACTCAAAACTCGAAACTGTATACTTATTATTCCCTTTGAGTATAGTAATGTAGATTCGTCTTATCGTACAGGTTTGTTGACAATAGTCATCAGAATTATACCAGCGAAAATTCTAATGACTACGACATACTTTTTTTGCGATGTACCGTATAAGTATATGGCACCCAAAGTTTCGGTACTCGGGCAGTGAAGGCCCCGAACAGACTGCATAGATACGCAGGATGATCTGCGACTACGTAGTCTGCATGTGCCACGTTGACCCCTCTCCTCCTGACGTCATAACACTAAAAGTACGTCCATCGCAACAACCGAAATTAAACGTCAGCATTTGAGACACTATGTGGACATGGTAGACTATGATCTACCAACCAACCGGCATCCGCGCAGTCAAGCAAGGTTTATGTTGTTCGCCAACTGAGTCGTGACATGAGAAATGGTCATTATACATCCCAGTGGGCACACAACGTTAAAACGAGGTAGTATTCTAACACTCCTCGCCTATATAGCCAATGGTTAAACACAGTGATTTATTCTGCAATAAATCACTGGGCGGAAGCGCGCGACGCTATCTGGCGCCATTCCGACGTCATGTTGACGCTTTTCTGACGTCAGTCATCTTTTCCACGGCGTTAGACGGTGTAACGTCGTTTTTTTCGCGTCAACAACGTAAGAAATGTATGTAAACAACAGCGTTACAGTCAAAACTGTTGGCGGGATTTCTTTATGTGATGGTGGACAGTTGGAAGAACCTGAAGGATACAATTACATTTTCGTCGTTTTCTATGTGTTAGAATCGAAATAGATCAGCTCTTGTGCATGATTTGTTGAGTAATAAATCACTGTTTGTCGGTCAGTTGTAAGTAGATAAATCACTCGCGCTCCGCGCTCGTGATTTGATCTACTTTACAACTGACCTTCAAACAGTGATTTATTACTCAACAAATCACTGCTAGAGCTGATCTATTTCTTAATCAACGTCGATGCGACGTGATCACGTCGCATCGACGTTGATACGACGTCATTTTGATGTTATGTGCCTGCTGGGATGTAACACATGCGAACAACAAAGGCCCAGATCAGCTTCGAATCCCAAGTCTCAGTGATCTGATAGTCTTTGTTGTATGTAGATATATTCAACAGTATTAGTTCTGTAAGCGGACAGCGAAGACCCAGATCAGTAGATGAGAAATTGAACTGCTGCTGCCAACAATATCTGTTGAATTTTTTCACTGTTGTGGACAGATACGATCATAATGAAATGCCATGTTGTGACGGTCAGCCACTGGGCAGGCTTAGATCAATAAAGTGAAAAGACAGGCAATGATCAGAAACTGATACAATGAACGTCCCCAGGTATTTCCACGCATAGTTTGTTAGTGTTTTCATACGCGCAAGTATGCGAGCGTCTTCTTGCATGTGAATATGCGTATGTGCATATGAGAGAGTCAGAGAGACAGAAATTGCACAGATGCAGTGAATCAATATTGGACAAGGGTTTTTGAGTCATAGAAACAAAATACACAATTAAAAAAAAAAAAACAAAAAAAAAAAAAAAAAAAAAAAAACGGATTTTGCGTGTTTTGTTTAATGACCCCATGTGAATCTGCAGCCTCTGCATCTAGGTTCAGCTGTATGGGTGGAATGAATTCATTTTAGACTTTAATTCCTGAATCATTTGATACATGGTTTAGGAAATTCGGTTGAGTAGTGGTAAAGTTATGACCCAACACGGTTCCCGGTCCATAATGTTTTTTTTACCGAGCATATTCTAGAATTTTGTCTGCTGCTGTTGTGACTGGCGCTCTAGGGGTTAAATGGAAACCCGAATCCAGCTTTAAGCTGCTCATATGTATAACTAGTTATTGAGGCATGGAAACTGAGGTTGCAGTTAACACCGTATTTATCCTAAATATTCGGACAGAGAGGCCTGAGCACATAGTTTAGACCCGGACCAGACACCGTAAATCCGGGTCTACACTATTTGCCACTTATCAAGCAATGTTTTAAACACAAGGACAGATGGTAAGATGGGTTTGTTCAAATTTTAGGATGTATGGTAAGGAATGAAGTTGTCGAAGACTTGTAGTAAATACGATAACATGCACTCACTTTCAATATCATATGTTCTTTAAACTCTTCAAGAAAGAAAATTTCATTTCAGTCTCAAATAAATAAATAAATAAATATTTGACCCGTTTATAACCTGTGTTCAAGTATACAATACGGCATACGCCTGAACCTGAGTTTCGTCCGAAGTTTCAAGAGTAGGGACATACATGTATGCTTAGTGTGAACTTAACAGGCCTAATAATATAGGACACCTCAAGTCCTTAACACATATTTGTCCTAAAATCTGTATAAGTCCATTTCATTGCCTGCTAATGTTTCCAAAGCAGCTGAATGAGTGGCACAAAGTGTAGACCCTAATAAGTCGTTCTGTGGCACCTGATATGGGTCCACTCTGTCTGTCCCAATAATAGGGTAAATGCCGTATAAATAAATCTAGATCAGATTGTTTTCGATCACTGTTAATTTTTGTCTGCTTCACACACACACACACACACACACACACACAGAGAGAGAGCTTTGGTACCAATTAGAATGACTATGAGAAGCGTTTCCAGTAAAAAACCTAAGCATGTTTTCATGGAGAGATAACGTGGAGAGAGAGAAAGAGAGAGAGAGGTGTCCGCGGAAAGTAAACACTTCCTTCCTGCTGCACTAGAAAAATATGTCCTGTTTCCATACCGTAATTACACAACATTTTCGGACAGACAGACTGAGTAAAAAGAGCCAGATCAAACGTCTTAGAATGCTGCGTCTGATCAGGATCTCGAAGTTCCACATTCTACTACCATCCTTAAGACACATCGCCAGATAGCCAATTGCATGGGCTTCAAACATTAGGACAAGTGTCCGAATATTGCGGGCAAATAGAGAAGGTGAAATAGATAAATAAGTCGAATTCGAAAAAGAAAGCTATCTGCTACTTAGCACGAATTATGTCCGAGCCATTACTAAATCGTGTAGCAGAGGAACGTTGTTCTATAATAACCATAAGTTTTGGAACAGACAGACCCGAGCAAACAGTGTAGATTCAGATCAGACGCCGCAGTATGTGACGTCTGATCAGGGTCTACACTGCTTGCCACTCATGTACTCGTATTTTAGACACTTCAACCGGTAGTAAATGGACTTGCTCAAAATTTAGAACAAGTAAGATCAACTGTCCGAATATTTAGGGTAAAAACGGTAGGCCCCGAAAACGCCTTTTCTCGTGTCGAGGCTGATAAAAGTCAAACTATAAGTTGAAATCAGTCGTCGTTAGATGCATATTTTTCTGGTATTTGCGGGGTAGTTCCGTCTTTGCTTACCCTCGTCCTTACATTGGATGTATGCGACAGTCATATAAATAGTCGGACTATTGATTCTATATTAAGATGGGAAAACCCCCAAATTCAATTTCAGGGTAGATAACTAAAGGGGATTCCAAACTATCATATTATGTCCCTTGGAGGGTTTGCCTTTTGTGAGCATGCGCAATCCGGAAATATTCTAAACTTAGAAAACATCTCAATAATTGCTATCTGCTCAGGAAACGTGCTTATGTTAACAAAAAGGCTCAGTTGGACCTGAATAACTCCGTACATATATTAGGTATGTTGGTGTTTGAATGTCCTGTCGACATTAGTTCAATACCGTAATTATTGAGAACAATGAAAATATGGTAGTATTAAATGAACATCGCTCAGTCATGAGAAGAATTCTGCCCCAGGCGGATTAAACCAACGGCCGCTAGTTCAGCGGGCGAGCGCTAGAATTACTCCACTACAAGGGCCCCTCTCACTGTGAAAATCACTGAAGCTGACTTCCTGGACCATATGATGTCTGCATGAATGTATAACGTCAAAGGAAATGCTAATACCAAAGGCTCATATTAGGCCTTACATTCCTGCAGTCTGAGGAGTGTCTTCGTTTCTCCCTAGTATATTCGACGGACAGCGAAGGTCCTGGTCTGCGTACACGGTTACTCATGATGAGTAGGACATTAGCCATTCGCATATACCGTAATTACCCTGTATTCGGACAGATAGGCAATAGTAAACAGTAGAGGCCCAGATTGGACGCCTCAAAATGCGGCGACCGATCAGGGTCTACGCTGTTTGTCAATCAGTTTGTCATCCAGCAGTTTTAGACACGTTAATAGGTATTAAAATGGGAGTTGTTCAAGTATCTGGAATACTACGGTATTGATGATACGGGATTAAAATGTCCAAATATTATAATATATACTTTACTCTACGATAAGTGTGGTGCCACTCCGAGATTTTTGCAAATTTAATTGAGGGTCACTGATGAGGCCTAATTGGCCGAAACCAGCTAGTCTGGATTAGAAGACTTCGGCGCTTCACCTTCTTTCATTCTTTTGCGTGAGTGCGTGCGTGTGTGTGTGTTTATTGCTCTGAATTAGTCATTTAATTTACAATTTATTGTTCAAATTTTAGGACAATTATGGTAAAGAGTTCGGGTGTCCAAATGTTTAGGGTAAATACAGTAACAAATAAAAAAACCTTTAACCTTCAGTAACTAAAGATAATGCCAGGTGTCCGCGAAAAATATAATCACTCCCTAATATGATCAGTTTACCTAACCGCACTTTTACTGGGCAGGCTTAGTCCTCTAAGCGGTTGACCAGTATTGTGCACATTCATAACTGCCCTTCTTGAATCAGCGGAAGGGAGAGAATGACCGTAGAAAATAGTTCATGATCAATCTCCACAAAAGAATATTGCTGACCAGTCGGACGCGCATTCAAGTGAGCCACCGAGGCGGAGTCTTTTCAGGATCGACTTTGTTTGCCATTTAACGGCTCTTATTAAGCGTGTAATATGTCACTAATAAATACATGTATGTATCAGAAATAATGTGCCGTAACAAAACTAAGTATTTGGACAGATAGGCCTGAGCAAACCGATAAGATCTAGATCAGACGCCGCAGAACATGGTGTCCGATCAGACTCTTCACTGTTTACCACTCATCCAGCAGTGTTTTAGATACATCAACGTGAAGAAAAAGGAGACATACTTGTCAACATGTAGATGATATTCGAATTCTGGTTACTTGTCATAGGATTTTAAAATGATGTAAGTTTCGAGTTCCGTTTAAGCCGGCGCTAGATGGGCGTATGTACACTGTACACTGTCGTACGAAAAGTCTCAATGAAATCGAAAACTCCGATTTTATTTCTTTATGTGTTCTCTTTGTTTCCAAGATCAATTTGACTTTGATGAATTATATCGTACAAATCCTATGACAAGTATGGTATAAGAAGTGAGTTTAAATTTGAGTTTTACACTGAACCCAGTATACACTATAAATTAAGGCCATGTCGAGCTGGCCACTTAACCTACTTAAACTTTTCCTGGACAGACTTACCCCTCTAAGCCGTTAAACAGTACTTGTGCACATACTTTCACCAGTAGGCCTAACTGATAACTGCCCTTCTTGAATCAGCGGAAGGGGAGAATAACCGTAAAATTGACTTCATGGTCAATCTCCACGAAAGTTATGTGGCCGAGCTGGGATTCGATGAGACCCCCCCCCCCCACACACACACACATACGGCTTTGCAGTCAGACAGGCCGGCTGATAAGGAGAGAAGGCGGACCAATATCTGGAGTAAATAGGTAGTTAGCGATACGCTGACTATTGCGACCATAAAACATCCCGAGATTGGTTCAGGTCCTAGCGCTTGGCTATTAGCACCCTTGTGTCATCAAGTTTTCATGGTTTTACAAGCTCCTTCTGAAAAGGGGTCAACTGTAAATGGGAGCAAATTCTTTCCTTTTTAGTTTTAGAGTAGACCTTTTTGTTTTTCAGAAAAGAGGAAAAACAGTTTTGAAAGAGATGTCTCCCGCCCCTGAAAGTGTATAAATTCTCTTTAAGCTGGCGCCCTCTCGAGAAGAAATCATACAATGATGAAACCACTGGTCTATACCCGGGAGTGAAAAGAATAGACATGTAAAATAAGCCTTGGTAGCATGTGCGGACAATGCAAGCCAAGCTCAGCCCGCTTACTGAATTAGCTTTTTTTTTTTTTTTTTCTTTTTTTTTTTTTTTTTTTTTTACTGTAGAATATATCGCTGTAAAACTAAAACCTTTATCAGATTCTGTGGCTCTAGCTGTTCTGTATCTTTCCTGTTCACATACCATATTTACCCTAAATTTGCGAACAGCAAACAGCGTAGACGCAGGTCTATACTGTTTGCCACTCGTCTGGTAACATTTTATATAGCTTCAACGCGTAGTAAAATGGACTTGTTCTTGAAAGTTTTAGGACAAATATGGTAAGGTCATCAGGTGTCCGAATACTTTTGGTAAAAAATGGTAGGCCCCGAAAACAGCTTTGCTGGGGTGGTCATTCAGTCTACAATGGGTTAAACTGAAATCGATCGCCGTTAGATGCATATTTTCCTGGTAGTTCTTTCTTTGCTCACCCCTGTCCTTACATTGGACGTATACGACAGTCATATAAATAAACGGACTATTGATCTATATTTAGACGGGAAAATACCCAAATTCAAGTTCAGGGTAGATAACTGAAGGGAATTCCAATCTATTCTATTAAGTCCCTTGGTGAATTTGCTCTTTGGAAGCATGCGCAATCCGGGAATTTTCTTAATTGAATAAACATCTCAATAGTTGCTATCTGCTCAGGAAACGTGCCAGTATTAACAAAAGACTCAAATGGACCTAAATCACTCCACACGTTTTCTTTGAATGTTCAGCTTTTCCTGACAATGAAAACGTGATAGCAAAGTTCAGCGCAAATGACCATCGCTCAATCATAAGAAGAGAGAGATTTTTTTTCAGGTAGACCACTCCATGGGAAAATGTGTCTTCGGGACATATATGGACAGCGAAGGCCCAGATCACACTGTACATCGCGCAGTCTGGTTACAGCACTCGCTGTCCGCTTATTGTATCTTGGATACTGTAGGATGCATTTATATAACATAAACCGTTTTCAGAGTGTGAGCTGATCTGGCCCCGAGTTTATAAAACTTTTTTCATGCTCAACTCAACTGAACATGAAATTTGTCCTGCTTATAAATCTCTAATAAGTCCAATTTTTTTCTTGCTAAACATAGCTGAGCATGAAATTTTCTCTGCTAATAAATATGAAAATGCCAACAATAGTTGGCATTTTCATATTTATTAGCAGAGAAAATTTCATGCTCAGCTGAGCTGAGCATGAAACAAGTTTTATAACCTCGGGGTCTTGATTTTTATTGTTCATATGTACCTGAAGATACCTTTTCTTATGGCACAGCTCGTACCGTACTTCATCCTAAGTATTTGAACAGACAAACATGCCCAAACAGTGTAGATCCAGATCAGAAGCCACCTAATACGGCGTCTGATCTGGGTCTATATCTGAATCTAATCATCTGGGTCTATTGTTTGTATCCGGGGTTTGTACCTCATATAGCAATTTTAGACTGCATTTGGTAGTCAAATGAACTTGTTAAGTCGTCAGGACAAGTATAAAGCAGTTCACATTACGAAAATAAGCGTACTCAAATATAGAAAATTTCTCCTCCAAAAATTTTAAATTTTCAGATAAAAAACTGTGATATTTTTCAACTTTCTGCTCAAAACATAGATTGTGGGCACTCGTTAGAACCGCATCGGAGAGGCGGTTCTAACGAGGTTCTAACGAGTACCCATAATCCATGTTTTGAGCAGAAATAAGAAAAATAACTTATACCCCTGCAAACCCCAGTTTTACTATATAAAAGTGGAGTTTAAGAGGGTCAAAATTATATAGGCATGTTTTCGTGATGAGGTGTTCGAATATTTTTGGTAAATACTGTAGTCTGTAGAGTCTTAGAGAGAGAGAGAGAGAGAGAGAGAGAGAGAGAGAGAGAGAGAGAGATAGAGAGAGAGAGAGAGAGAGAGAGTATTAATGCAATATGATAATTAATGAGGGTTAGCAATAATTTTCTATTAGCGCCTTGGATAGGGTGTGCAAGGAAGATCAACTACTAACTGCGTCCTTTTAATTGGGTTCCTCTATTTTTATTATCTTAGGTCCTTAGTGGAACTTCATTGATTTTTAACTTTTAAACATGATATATTTTAAAGCACAGAAAATGTTTCTTTTTGATATTTTGGTAGATTTTCACGCATATGACCGCGTTAAAGTTAGATTTCTAATGGAAAAAGCCACTATCCTTAATGGAAATGCTAACGATAAAAGCAGAGGTGTCCAATTAACTGAACCTTCTTGTTTACAGAGAGTACCCAGGGGGAGGTTAACTGACTACAATTTCCCATTTTCCGGGTGTTTAGAATCATTCGGCAAAACCAGAAAAGCAGCTCCGATTTTCAGTGACCGAAAATCCATTATGCCGACTACTAAGCTATGTGTTTACCTCAATTATTCCGAACAGAGAGGTCTGAGAAGAAAAAAAAGTGTAGGTCCGGATCAGACGTCGCATATCAACAGGTATGACAGTGCATTTAGCCAAGTTTTAGGATAAGTATGGTAAGGAAGTGATGTGTCCGAATGTTAAGAGTTAAACATGGTAACAAATAAAATGCTTGAACCTTCAGTGCCCAATGTTGGTGCCAGGTGTCCGCGGAAAGTAAGCACTATCTTCCTGCAATGCATCTTTCCATATCGAATTTACACTGTATATTCGGACAGACAGACCTGAGCAAACTGTACAGACCCAGATCATATGACACAGAACGCGGCCACTATTCAAGATCTACACTGTTTGCCATTCAATTACTACTACTTTTAGACACATCGTGAAACTGCCAAGTGGACTTTATGGTGTTTGCATGGTTGTTAACCTAATTATGGTTGATAGCTTTGCTTCCCTCTTTAATTGCACGACGGTGGGTCGGTCCTCAGACTAAATGACGGCTCCCTCCACAATCTGTTTCAGATGGTCGGTTTCCTGCCTATTAATGTCTGTGGTCGGGCTCACTGTGGTCTTGTTTGTGGTTTTCTTGTGTTCTGGCTTCAGATCGCCATTGGGCCCTTTGCTTTATTTCATCACAGTGTTTATTATTATTATTCATTGCGAAAACACGCCTATTCAAATACATTAAAAATTTCATCTCCAAAAACTGAAAATTTTCAGATACAAAAACTCTGATATTTTTCATATTTCTGCTCAAAACATAGATTGTGGGTACTCGTTAGAACCGCCTCGGCGAGGCGGTTCTAACGAGAACCCACAATCTATGTTTTATGTTTTGAGCAAAAATAAGAAAATTAATATATACCCCTGTAAACCCCAGTTTTACTATGTAAAAGTGGGGTTTTAGGGGGTCAAAATTATATAGGCACGTTTTCAAGATGATTATTATTGTTGTTTCACTATAATGTTGTACAGATGAGATAGAGGGCCCCTTCGATATTTCGTATGTAACTTTATCTAGTGGACCTCTACCAAGATTGTTAAAATTGTGTAGCCATGTGGCCAAAAATGGCGCCAACACAGGGATGAATTGTTTTACATAGTCTCATACAAGGAAAAGCTTTAAAATTCTTCTTGTGTGAAACTAGGAGACCAAGGTCTTTGATATTTGGTATGTGAGCTTTATCTAGTAAACCTTTACCAAGATTATTCAAATGTATTGACAAGAGCCTTTTTAAGCGGAAGATTTCTATATTATTTATTTGTGACTTTTTTTTCCTGTGACTTTTTTCTGTGACTTTTCTTCCGTGTTTTTTTTTCTGTGACTTTCTTTCCGATCACCGATAAAACAAGGGTGGCGGGAAAACATTTCCGTAGGAATAAAGGTCACGGAAATAAAAATAAGAATATAGAAATCTAGAAAAGAAGGCTGTTGTCTATGAATTTAGAGTATTATCAATTTTCGTGATGTATATACGTGATCTACAGGTGTGAAAAATAGCACCCCAGCAAGCAAAAAATATAGGACCCACATTGGCCCTAAATGGGTATTTATATGGGTCCTATATGGGCAACCCATAAGGGACTCATGAGGGATTTGCAACAGGGTTCCATGTTGGACCCACATGGGCAAAGCCATGTGGGAACTATATGGGTCCAGTATGGGAAAAATCAACCCACATTTATCATCCAGAAAAACAATTTTTTACACATTTTTACACAAATGATTATAAGTCCCCAGTCCCAGCCCATTTGATGGACTGGTAAGGTCCCAACCGATAGAGACCTATGTACGTGTGCAAGTTATTGCCTTATAGATATAGGCGTCTTTTTTAATAGTTGGAACTGTTGGCATCATGCGTATTTATATATACCTCTCAATTTTAAAAATAATAGGGACATACGAGTTAAAATAAAAATATGACCATGAATCGACGTCCATGTCGGGAAAATAGTTATGATAAATTTAATAGATACTTTCATTTTGTAATGAACAAACTATTATTTTTATTTTATTATTATCACTATTATTTGCATTTATATCAGGAAATTTACTAGTTTTTGATATTATGTTTAAATAGTGGTAGAGTTGTTCCCCTTAATACCCATATTGAGCCCATATGGGTCCCATACAGTAATGGGAGGTCAACATTGGAACCATAAAGGTCCAATATCTGTATCACATGGGAGCCATTTGGGCCCCAATTATGTATCTAGAAAATATCACTTTTCCAGGATTATTTCAATTTTATCTCGGAGATCCCATATATTAGAATGTATTTTTATAGTTATCAAATTTTACCAATATGGGACCTATAAGGGTCTTATATGGGCAAAAAAAGCCTATATGGGGCCAAAGTAGGACCCAAATGGGATAAATGCCCCGAATCTGCCCATATGGTTCCCATATATACGTGTTTGCTGGTCAAAGTTTACCAATATGGGACCTATATATATATATATAATAGGTCTTATATGGGCAAAAAAGCCTATATGGGGCCCATGCAGGACCCGAATGGGATAAATGCCCAGATTCTGCCCATATAGGTCCCATATATACATGTTTGCTGGGACACTCTATCACTTAAAGATGTTGATGTGACGTCCCCCATATCATTCGACCTTCGACCTCTGAAGTGTCAACATCGTCTGCAGAATAACTAAAGAGTAACCATGTCTGAGTCTGTTATACCTGCAGTACTACTCAGGGCCCCGAGTGAATACAAGTTTGTTGGTCATCCTCTCTGGAGGATGGCTGACGGGAAGAATCATGCTCGCGTTGAACTGACCTTCCATAAGAAGTTACCAACGCTACCAATCTACAAGAGGGGTGCCGAAAACGGGAGGCAGCCTGCACCCTCTGCTGGCGAGTGGCCTCGCCAGCCCACAGCTGCTAGACAACCACCACCACCGACGACTAGACCGACGCCTCCAGCACGCCGACAGCCGAAGAAGGAGACAACACCGCCAGCACCGCAGATACTACAGATCGACACAGCTACCATCACAGTACCAAGACCACCGAAGACAGCACAGATCACGCCTCCACCCATCATCCAGAGACCAGCTACACCGCCTCCTTCTCCAGAAACGCCACCGTCAAAGAAGCCGAGAACAAAGTCGCCGGCGACGACGCTGCACTCACGCAGTACTTTCATGTCGACATTGAGGAAGAGTACCCTCTACACGAAAAGTACGAGTTCCAGGATGTCACCTCTACAAAGTTCAAGGCCATCACAAAAGCTGCAAGACTACCAAGAGACGACGAAGAGATCAACGTCGACCTACCAGTCAACTTCGTCTACCATAGAGACAACAAACATTGGACTCTTATCAAGGGACCTACTTCAAAGTTTTACGACGAAGTCTGGTACGAATACATCGAGCAGCTTTATAAGAGAGGCCTCAAATAACGAAACTCAGCATACTGGTACGACACCCTGGAGAAATCCTGCAGTGACTCCTTAGGGGAGGTGGAGGACCACCATTTCTTCGCCTGGTGCCGCCAAGTTACCTTGGTATGACTTACTCCTAAGTAGGTCAAACTTGCGGCATGCGGACTTAGGTGAGGACACCCAATAGGCTTTAGGGTGAGGACACCCTCTCGACTCCTGGGTGAGGACACCCTCTCGCTCCTGGGTGAGGACACCCTCTGCTCCTGAGTGAGGATACCCTCTTGGCTTCTGGGTGTGGACACACATCTTGCATCCCTTCCGGCGTCTGACCGACCGACATGTGGCTAGTGAGTGCACCTTACTCTCGACTCGAGCTGTGTGCCTAACGCATTATGCAGTCGGAATTGACACGCATTAGGTACGAGATTAAAGGCTCAAACTTTTCTGCCGATCGTCAAAATTCTGCAACTTACAGGCTGGACTACTACTCTCGCACGAGGTCTGGACACGCCCGCACCGTGTCTGGACGTGCACGCACTCCGTGTCTGGGCGAGGTCACCTAGTAATGAATTATAACTAGGCACCGTTTCAAGCCAACCCAGTAGTCCAGTAAAACTAATCCAGATTTATCTGGCGCTGCCTCTATGTGACTCAGTTGCCTTTTGAAAACTGAAAACTGAACCCTTAGTTTAGTGTTTATAACTGGCTCAAAGGTGTGAAGATAAGTGTCTTCTAAAGGAGGGTAATGCCAATGCTAACAAACCGTCATTGATGAGATTCTGTTATTTGCTTGAGACCTTTATTTTCAAAATAAAAATGTGAAAACTCGTACTCTTCGTCTCTCTCTCTCTCGCTTTTTTTTTTTTTTTTTTTCGCAAAATAATAGCATTGAAGGCTCAAAGGGATCTTAAAGGATGGAAATCGTCGTTCATCATTGTCAACACTTTTGCATCGTTCGGGAAACATCCTAAAAGGGTACTTGGCAAACAGTGCAGACCCAGATCAGATGCCGCAGAACGCGGCGTCTGATCAGGGTCTTCACTGTTTGCATTCAGTGTAGGAATTTCTGTGAAACTAACCTTCCTTTGGAAAAATACCAGTCCAAAAAGAGTCCACTCGGGTTAAATCAGTAACTCACATAACACTAAGGAAAACCAATTCTGTGATTTTTCTTTCGTGACTTTTTTTTCCTACCCAAAACTGTGACTTTTTTTTTCGTAACTTTTTTTTTCTGTTACTTTCTTGCCTTTCTTGTGGGATCATAGCTCTTGATAAGAGGGCGTATCAGGAAAATATTTTTACTGTCTCCATGAAAAATATATTGTGGGTACTCGTTAGAAGCGCCTCGTCATCACGAAAACACGCCTATATAATTTTGACCCCCTTAAACCCTACTTTTATATAGTAAAACTGGGGTTTAATGGGGTATACATTATTTTTCTTATTTCTGCTCAAAACATAGATTGTGGGTATTCGTTAGAACCGCCTCTGGTCTGCAAGGCGGTTCTAATGAGTACCCACTATCTATGTTTTGAGCAGAAATATGAAAATATTTGAATTTTTTGTCTGAAAATTTTCAATTTTTCGGTGATTAACTTTTCAGTATATTTGAATAGGCAGGTTTTCGTAATGTCGAGAACACACAGCATATACTTTCATAAAAAAAAAGACTAACAATTTTGGTTAAAGACACATTTTTCCCCTTCTTTGGCTAGACCCCCATCTCATGATCAGCCCTAATATACGACCAGATAACAGAGCGCACATCAAAGGCTTATCTTATCTAAGTGATTATGTGATCATTATAAGGAAGTTAAGTCTCCTTAGGTGGGGTCCTAAAAGGGGTAATTCATGTAATTGAAAAAATTTAGAACTAAATAAATTCATTTGCAAACTTTGCATTTAATTTGTTGATTTGTGTTGTAGCACTTTATTTATTCATTTACATTTTATAGTTTTTCTAAAATATAAAAGTGTTGTTTTTTCTTGCATTGTGAAAAAATGCAAATAAACTGAAATAGAAATATAAAATTTAAAGTTATTTTTTTTTGTAATTTATTTATCTATTTTCTTAAGTAAATAAGAACACTTCACAAACTGACGAAGCACTATCATAATAAATCTGGTAGGAAATTTAAAAAAAATAATTGTATAAAAAAATGTGAATATTTATTTTCTGCAATCACTCAAACTGAATTTTCTGAAATACAGTTATTTCTACAAACTAGTATGTATGTTTAGTGAAGATTCAGATCAGCCTGCACATCTGCACAGTCTGATCAGTCTTCACCACATACTCTACAAGATACACTGCTTCTTCATCCAAATAGCAGATTGATCAGGCTGCGGGGGCGCGCAGGCTGATCAGAGTCTTCAATGAGCGAACAAGTTATTTTGCGGTAATTAATGTGATTTGTAAAAAACTGAGAAATTCTTTTTTCCGTTGTATATTGCATTTTTATGACAGAACATGTTTTCCGGTACTTTCAATAATCAATCATTATTTATTAAAAGCAGAAGGGCATTACTATTACAGAAGAATAAAGAAATATTTTTTTTCTTACTTTACCCGGAAAATAGGATTTGACATTTCATGCAAATTGTATACCTTGGAGACCGTTCGCAAGAACTGTCAAATCCTATTTTATGGAAAAAATAAGAAAAAATCTTATTAATTTGTCATCTACTGAATCCGCCCATAGCATGGTGAGTAATAATTCTCAAATGTCTGTGCAAAAAAAAAAAAAAAAAGTGCTACAAAATTATGCTTTTCCTGAACAGTGGATTTATTTCAGTGATGATCTTTTGACGAAACTTCTAAAATAGTGCTACTGGAAATTTATGCAAATAAGAAACTGATAAAGAGGACATTTGACGATATAGAGGCATAAGTATCTGTATTTCTCCATATAACATGTTGTGGGTATTCATTAGAGCTGCATTGGAGAGGCCATTCTGATGAATAACAACCGGCTATTTTATGAATAAAAAACAACAACAAAGAAAAAACAAAACAACAACAACAAAAAAAAAAAAAAAAAAAAAATCAAAAAAAAAAAAAAAAAAAAAAAAAAAAAAAGTCAAGTTATCCCCCCCCCACCTTACCTGTTTCTCTGTATTCATCATAAACTTTGTTGATATCAAATCTAATGTCCCCTTATCGGGCCCCTACTTATAAGGGTTGCCAGTCACCAAAGATTTCTTTTTTTATCAGCGTATGGTCATTAGGGTGTTATGCAATCCAAAATGTAAAAATCAACAACAAAAAAACAAAAAACAAACACAAAACAAAACGCTTTACCTGGAGCAAAAGGGATACAGGATCTAATTAGGAAATATTTTGAGAAGTGGGATATTAACGTTCTCCCAATACAAGCCTCAGTTTGATCAGCGTGTGCGAATGCGTAGGCTAATGTTGTTCTACACTGATCGCATGAGACAGAAAGTTAATTCATTTCGGGAACCGCGTCACATTATGTTAACACACCTATGTAAAAAAGTACATTTTAGTCCAAGTTCTAGATAAGCCAAATTTATAACAAAAATATTGATATTTTTATTCTGATTTATCAAAAAAAAAAAAAAACAAAAAAAAAAAACAAAAAAAAAAAAAACAAACGACATTGTGGGTACTCATTAGAAAATACTACCAGATGCACATCTAATGAGTGTCAAAAACGTACATGTATGTCTTTTTATGGTGAAATGTGAAAAAAAAAAAAAAAAACAAACAAAAAAAAACAAACATTTGAGCCAGTGCACGACAAAATATACGCTAAGACTTGTGCGACCAGCAAAGACTCAGAGCATCTGCGCAGGCTGATCAGAGACTTCGCTGATCGCATGTGCATTCTACAGCTTCCCGGTCATCCAAAGAGAGAAGAAAGAGAACCCTTGCCTTACAGGGTGGATGTATAGGCTGGTCATAGTCTTTGCTGGGCACAAAGGTTTTGTCGTGCGCTGGCTCATTTATCTTGATAGTATCTTATATTATAGATTACGAAAACACGCCTATTCAATGGTTTTCATAGTTCTGCTCAAAACAGAGATTGTGGGTACTCGTTAGAACCGCCTCGATGAGGCGGTTCTAACGAGTACCAACAATCTGTGTATTTGATCAGAAATAAGAAAAATAATGTATACCCCTGTAAACCCCAGTTTTACTATATAACAGTGGGGTTTAAGGGGGTCAAAATTATATAGGCCTGTTTTCGTGATGGACACGACATTTTCACCATGTAACGTAAGAAATGAGGGATAGACTGGTTATTGAGCAAAAGAAGACATATTTATGTAATAAAAAAAATCTAGAAGTAAAACAAACAAACAAAACAAACCTTGTAAAACTTGTTTAAAAACTGCAATATTTTGAAAAATCCATCAGGACGCAGACACCTGCATATCCTTGTCTTTGCTCTATAGCTCTGCATACACGTTGCATACTTATCATTGTAATGGTCATTACGAAAACACGCCTCTTCAAATATATAGAAAAGTTACCTCCAAAAAACATGTATAAAATTTTCAGATAAAAAAAAAAATCTGATATTTTTCATATTTCTGCTCAAAACATAGATTGTGGGTACTCGTTAGAACCGCCTCGGCGAGGCGGTTCTAACGAGTACCCACAATCTATGTTTTTGAGCAGAATAAGAAAAATAATGCATACCCCTGTAAACCCCAGTTTTACTATATAAAAGTGGGGTTTAAGGGGGTCTAAATTATATAGGCATGTTTTCGTAATGCTTCAAGCACATGCGAAATGCACAAATTCTGATTATCCTACACATTTGCACAGTCTCACCAGGGACTTGTGCTGTCGATCCATTCTGAAGTATCAAATAATTCTGTAGGTGGACTGATGAGACTGCGCGGATGCGCACGCTGATCAATCTGACAAATCGCTGTTCGCACATACCCGTCAATTTGTTTTTGTGTATGTGAAGGGACTATCACAAAAACATACTATAACATTTTGACCCACTTAAACCACACTTTTATATAGTAAAACTGGTGTTTACAGGTATACATTATTTTTCTTATTTCTGCTGAAAGATATAAATTGTGGATACTCGTTAGAACCGCCTCGGCGGGGCGATTCTGAGTAGCACAATCTATGTTTTGAGCAGAAAAGATGAAAATTATCAGAATTTGAAATTTTCATTTTTTTGGTGGTAAAATTTTCAGGATATTTGAATAGGCTTGTTTTCGTAATGTTATTCTTTGCTTCTGTAAGCGGACAACGAAGACACTGATCGCCCAGACTGGCGTCAGTGCGCAGGCTTATCTTGGCATGTCGAGATTTTTTTCAGCCCTATCATTTTCGCGTATGTTTGACAAAAAAGGACTCATATATACATAGCAAACAAAAGAACTGCGTTTTGAGAATTAAATTCTTGGCTAAATTCTACTATATATCTTATTCTTTCTTCTTTCTTTCTTGCCATTTGGGTAAATGTTGACCGTCTATTGGCGGTTTTTCAGATCTTGACAGTAGCGAATAAACAGGATGCACCTGCACGGGCGGCTTAGCTTTTGATGTGTTCAGTGGCGGTAAAATTGATGATATTGGAATGTTCCATTTTGAGGGGGGTGTTGTGCTTGATACCTTCACGAAATGCGTTAAAAATCATTTTATACTATAATTATGTTTATAACTGTTATCTTGCTATAAAATAAAGGCCAACATTTACTAAAAATTGCAGAAGTGATCATTATTCGTTTTGTTATCCGTTTTTCTGACGTTAAACAGGTTCGTAGCATCTCTAAACACCCCTCCCAATAAAATAGGTGAACCTAGAGTCTAAGGAGACAGCCCACTCGCATGATAGTTACAAAGCTGCAGACTCGGGAGGAAAATGACAAGCGAAGAATATGATCCTTTTAGGGACTACTTTGGGCTTCTTAAACAAGGTATATTATAGCTTGTTAGACTGTCTGTCGCTTTCTTCTCTCTTTCTCTCCGACCTGTTTACCAATGTGCTATGGTCAACCACTTTTTTTTTTTTTTTGTTATTTTTCGTACATCTGGTATTCTTAGAATCGCTTGGCCGAGGTGATACCTATTTATATGACCCAAAACATATGATTGAAATACTTTTGTCGTAGTGATCTTGTTAAGATCAGAAATATTTTGAAATTGTGTGCCTCAAAGCTCAAAGGCTATCTAAAGGGACAGGGTACGTTTTTTTTTTTTTTTTCCTAGACTGAAATATACAAACTTTTACCTTCAGGGTATGATTGACCAGGTCACTCATACAACTACCCTGAAGGTACTATTTCGTATATTTCTACTTTCCACTCGTACAACTACCCTGAAGGTACTATTTCGTATATTTCTACTTTAAATTAAAAAAAAAAAAAAAAAAAAGTCCATGACCCGTGCCCATGTGAGGCTACCCACCCCTCTTAACCTAAACGATATTTACCTACCTAAAAATATTTTTGGTAACACTGTCTTTTAATGCAAAAGATAGGTTTTAGAAGTGATCTTTAGTTTGATGTGTATTATAATACACTCCCTCCCCTCCCCCCCCCCCCCCCCCCCCATCCCCCGGCAAACTTTGTGAGAGTGTGTGCGCGCATGTGTTGGGGGATGGTATACCGTTCTCATGTCCACCCGTCCGTGTGTCAGTCTGCAGTGCTGGTTTTTCCCTAATATCTTGAAAGTGCAGTGATAGATATTCATCAAGTTCTGCAGACACACTGATACCAATAAGATGTACGTACATAAGCGAAAGTAAGGGCTAGGGGCCAATTCTCTTGGAGCTATTGCCCTTTGTAAATTTTTTTTCTTAATGCAGTAAAAAGTTTGTGTGCACACTGTCTCTTAAACCAGCAGCTGGAATTTGATCAAACTAGCACAGATACATCATCAGGATGGCGGAAAGAAGTGATTAGATTTTGGTGACCATGACCTTATTTTCAAGGTACCTACATTATAAATACTCAAAAAGTAAGCCTTGTTTAATGCATTAAAAAGTTTGTGTGCACACTATCTCTTAAACCAATGGCTGGACTTTGGCCAAAGTATTGCAGATACATCATAAGGATGGGGAAAAGAAGTGGTTAGATTTTGGCGACCTTGACCTTATTTTCAAGGTCACTACATTATAAATACTTGAAAAGTGAGCCTTGTTAATGCAGTAAAAGGTTTGTGTGCACATTATCTCTTAAACCAGTGGCTGGAATTTGACCAAACTGGCACAGATACACCCTAAGGACTGGGTAAAAAATTGATCAGATATTGGTGACCTTGACCTTATTTTCATTTTTCATTCATTTATTCCTTTAAAAAATTGATCAGATATTGGTGACCTTGACCTTATTTTCATTTTTCATTCATTTATTCCTTTAAAAATGAGTAATTTAACCCTTGTCATGCTGAATAAATTAAGATGACACGCCCACTTCTAATTTTCAGCCAAACATATTACTTGATCCAAGTTATTCAAACAAATTCAAATAATGACAAACACTGAAGTTCCAGATCAGTTGGCTTTCTCAGAAGCCAACTGATCTGGATCAACACTGTTTGCAAAGGCAGGGTGTATCTGGATCCTCCAGCCTTGCATGACAAGGATTAAGTGGAAAAAAAACTTTGTTTCAAAGATTAAAACTGAAAATGACCTGTATCAAAGATGACAGGAGGAAATTATAATTAATTTTATAAAACTGACCTTTCAGTTTTTTAGTCACATTAAAATCATAAAAAACAATTAGTGGATTGTTCTGTGTCATTATACACATACAAAAATTATACTAATTACCACAGGGCTTCCATTAACTTCCAGACTCAGGAAGTCCCAGACTTCCTACCCCTCAAATTTGGAAGTCCCACAGGAAAATCTAGGAAGTCCCACTTTTTTTCCGTGCTGCGGCAGTCTGCCCTTTCTTTAGTAGAACACAGGTTCTTATTTCAGTGTCACACAGTATCATCATGATATACGCTTCTCTTAGATGTGTTTTAAAAATGTCCTTATTGCTTATTAAAATTCGATCGCATCTTTTTGGAAAGCCTGTACTTGTATGTCGACCTACGAGAAAGCATCAACATTGGTACAACTTTGCATTCGTTTCAAAGCCCAGAGAAAGAAAAAAGAAAAGAAAATACATGAGAGAAAACACCCAAAACATGTATTCTTAAAATAAACTATGCTGAAATTATTTTGCAGAAATGTATTTAATGAAATATGAAGCTGATCAACACGAGCGAACGAGTTTGCTTACTTCACAAAAAATGCGGGAAAACGGCGCCGACTCGTGCAACAACAAACAAATTAAAGGCAGCTCTCACTGAAATACCAACAGCAAAACGTTCGTTCGCGGAGAAAAGCAAGCAAAACCATCGCAAATCGCCTATATTAAGACTTACTTTGTGTCTTTTCCGCGCTGGTAAACCGCGCAACCGGAACAAGGCTACGCATTTAGAAACGTGTTTTCCGAAAATTTTGACGAAAAATATGTTGTTTTTTTTTTCATTTGAAAAATTGCTTTTGTTGTCATGACAAACGTAAGCTTCTAAATTCGAACAGATTTCAATTTGCGTTCTGTGCATATTTGTTATTTATTTATTTATAGAATTTCACTCGGCAATTCCCGGAAGTGTTGCAGACGACACACGTTCTTAGCAAAATAATAATTTAAGGTTTTAAGACGTGACTATTAAAAAATAATAATGACTTCATATAATTTCAACGAATATTTTCGGGGTCGCATTAGAAAATTTAATTATAAAAACATCAGTTAATCAACTCAGCACGCGCGACAAATACTGCAGTGATCACGCAGCCATCAAAAGGGTGCCGCGACGCTTGACACCGATGTCAATAAAACTCCCGCAAGCGGAAAGTGGGACGTCCTTAAAGCTCAGTCAACACAGCGAATTTCCAGTAAGTAGGCAGGGCAAACATCATACAACTGGTTAAAAGTGGGTAGGCCTTTTGACAATTTTTGGACGTCTCGGGTATCGATTTCGGAAGGACAAAAGAAATTTCGGAAGTCAGTGATACGTCTTTGAAGTTCAATTTGGACGTCCGGTGGCAATCTCAGGGCGTAATATACGTCGTACGTCCGCTTTACGGAAGCCCTGTTACCATAACATATATAAATGAATATTAGATAAAAGTTAAATGATTAAAGTACTTCAAAGTTACTATCCATTAATTTAGAAGAAATTATGTCTCCCCCCTTTAGGGTTGGGAGATGTAATGTTTTTACCCCGGGCCTCTGTCTGTTTGAAAACTGTTCAAGCTATTTTCTAGAAACTTCATATAAATATCAAGCAACATTAGATGAAGTGCAGAGCGCAAGAACCATAACTCTTGCATGTATACTTTCTGACTTATTTCCCTTGGACTCTCACAAAATCATGGCCGCTATATAACTTGAAAACCATTCAAGCTGTCTTCACGAAACTTCATATAAATATCAGTCAACATTAGCCAGCATGCAGAGCACAAGGGTCATAACTCTTGCATTTATACTTTTTGAGTTATTTCCCTTGGACTCTGTCACAAAATCGTGTCCACTCTATAACTTGAAAACCGTTCAAGCTGTCTTCACGAAACTTCATATAAATATCAATCAACATTAGATGAAGTGCAGAGCACAAGAACCAGAATTCTTGCATTTATACTTTTTGAGTTATTTTCCTTGGACTCTGTCACAAAATTGTGTCCGCTCTATAACTTGAAAACCGTTCAAACTATCTTCATGAAACTTCATATAAATATCAATCAACATAAGCCTGTCTAGTAAACATGTGGTTAGGTAAACTGACCACACTCGACATGACCCCATTGGGTTGACTGGGCCGTAAATACCTCAACACAAATCACGAAACTTATAAATTTATATCAATCAACAACGTGCAGAATGCAAGAACCTATCAATCAACATTAGACAACGTGTAGAATGCAAGAAACATAACTCTTGCATTTATACTTTTTGAGTTATTTCTCCTGGACCCTGTCACAAAATAGTGTCCGCTCTATAACTTGAAAACTGTTCAAGCTATCTTCACTAAACTTCATATAAATATCAATCAGCATTAGACAACTTGCAGAGCACTAGAACCATAACTTTTGCATTTACACTTTTTTTTTATTTCCCTTGGAACTTCGTCACAAACTTTTGTCCGCTCTGTAACTTGAAACATGTTTAAGATATCTTCAAGAAACTTCATGTAAATGTCTAGTTCAAATAGGAACTTAGCCAGATCAGGAATCTGGGTAGGCCAATTGGAATTCTTATTTGGCCTAAGCAGATTCCGGATCTGGCTAAATTAATATTAAGTGAAGCCAGATTCCGGATCTGGCTAAACTCTGTTTAGTCCAAATAAGAATTCCTATTTGGCTAGGCAGATTCTGGATCTGGCTAAACTGGTCAGACCAAATTGGAATCTTGTTTCTCTATGAATAATGTATGGCTGGATACCTTTACTTCTTACCCTTTTGATGTTAGGGGCAGGATTTGGGTTATAGATCATTGCTCATCATACTTATTTGCACATGGTTTTGGTTATTTACTAATTTATTGCTTTTATACTTGTATTTACTTCTTCCTTTTAAAATGTTGGTAGCACCGTGGCCATGCTTAAAAATAATTTGCTTGCTGTTTGGTGTTGTAGGAAGCAAAAGGAGAAACAGTTTCACATATAAAATTCCATTTTGAGAAAAAAGAAATAAATTCGTTTCCATGAAGTCTTAAAATTGTTTGGGTAGGTAGTTAAATTTCACTGGGTCTTTAGGGTGACAGCAAACAACATGTTTTAAGGTTGGCCTCAAGTTTTTAAAAGACAAATATGAAATGATTTATCATTTTTATAAGAACAAATTCAACAAACAATGTTATCTTCTAATTCTTAAATGTATCAATAAAATAAAAATCAGTAAATTACTTAAATATTTATTTATTTTTTTTTTGTCAATATACTATCCATATATTTTTAGCCTGGCTGTCACCAGCGAAAGTTCGCTGGAGAACATTCGTTGGTGACAGCTGGCTGTTGATAGCAATCACCTTTTTCTGCATTCATATATGTTATGATACTCACTGTTACGCATCACCGAGCTGCTTCTAATTAGTATCTAGTACCCACAGCATAGTGTTAATGTAGAAATGAGAAAAAATATAAAAGCTTTTTTTGGTGCAAGAAGGGGGTGGTCTGGTAGTGCGAAGGTGCTGTGTATCTTACATCACTGGGGCGTCCAACTGATATTGGCTTACAGTTGGGCAAGGCCTGCTATCCTTGTAGTGGGTAAGGGTAGAGGGGGAATGTTTTTATTTCTTCTGTTTCTTCACTTTCATTCCTGTTCCTCTTTCTTCCCTGTCCCTCTCTTTCATCTCCTCTACTCTCTCTCCTTATCTCTTTTCTCCCTTTCTCTGGGAGACGACACAAAATGACCCTCAAGGGTTGACGTGTCGTTAAACCCCAACACAATCAATTTGGTGCAAGAAAGTGTCCTATCTGGATTAATGCAAAATACCAAAGAAATATGTCTTCTCGTAAAACGCCTATTACACACTCTGCATAGCTCTTGATAAGATGCTTTTTTCAATCCAAAAATATTAATATTTTTCTTATTTCTCCATAAAAACATATGTTGTGGGTACTGATTAGAAGTGCCTCACCAAGGCACTTCTAATGGGTACCCACAACATATGTTCTCGTGGAGAAATAAGAAAATTATTTACATCTATGTATCTGGACCTTGCAATCATTCAAATTGGCATTTTGTTTTTCAGAAAACCAAGACTCTCACTCCTCCTACACCAGCTCCTCAAATCGAAAGGATGCTCAGATTGGCAGTGGTATGTTGATTTCTTCTGTTTTGCACCTAGCACCTTCCAGTCCAAAGATGAAGATGGGAGAATCAACCCATAACTTTTTAAGCCCGATAAACCAAAACAGATACCTGTGCAAACAGTGTAAATCCAGATGCCATTCTATTTTTGGTTTTAGAGTGAAACCCCTATTTACATCAGTGGACATGTCCAAATTCAATGCTGGAAGACCGAGAAGAATCCACTTCAGAAACTCTGGGTGGAGAAGGTTAATTAAAGCACAATAACCATATCTAGTTGCATCGCTTCATTTTTGGCTGAAATAGTATTACCAAATGTCAATAAATTCTTCTTCTACATCTACGAGCCGTAGATCAGAAATGGGTCATGTTCTGGATATCGGCGTCCATTACTTAAATCATATATACAGCGCAAATGAGCCGAGAACCAGAATTAGACGGGTTTGAAATTTCATCACGATTTATTGAAATCACACGACAACGATTTCAAACCCGTCCAATTCTGGCTCTCGGCTCAGTTGCGATGTATCTATAATTTAATAAATGGAAGCCAGTATCCAGAACGTGACCTATTTCCGATCCACGGTTCGTAGATGTAGTAGAAGAATTTATTGTCATTTGGTGATAATATTACAGCCAAAAATGAAGCGATGCAACAAGATATGGTTATTGTGCTTTAATTAACCTTCTCCACCCGGAGTTTCTGAAGTGGATTCTTCTCGGTCTTCCAGCATTGAATTTGGACATGTCCCCCCCGCCCCCCCCCCCCCCCCCCCCCCCACACACACACACACACCCACACACACACACACACACACACACACACACAAAGAAAAACAAAACAATGGCAGGCCCCTTGACACCCTGCCCAATCTCATTATCTTATTATGTTCATCTGTTGTTCCATTTCTTATTGGCAACCCTATGTGAACCTGGATTGTACAGCTGATCAGATGTTACAAGAGCAGATTACATGGAGCAAAATCCCCACATCTGAAAGCAACAGGTGCATTTTCTATACAATTTTGATCGTTGATTGTTACAACTGTCCCCAGATTTTTCCAAATGTCCCCAACTTTTCAGAAGGTAGGGGCCCCTGGGCCACAAAACTGAAATTCCTGGCTTGAACACTGAGGTTGATCTTTGACCTTTTTACGGCAAGGTCAAATTTGTGTCCCCATGCATTTGTATGGGGGAAATGTTTTCTCAAAATGTATTGAAGACTAATGGCTGAAACTTACAATGAGTGATAAAAGTAGTAAAACATTTTAGTTATGATAAAAATTTTGTTCCCTGGAGGCTATCTGTCCTTGCCCCTGGGCTCTATACATGTATGAAATTGTGTAATTTTTAAATGTCTTCTTCTCTGAAACCGCTTGAGCAGTTTTCACCAGATTTCACATGGAACCACCTGTCAAAAGGATATTGCCAATTTGTTAAAATGGTTCCATGCCATCGAACGAGATGGTCACCATGCTCATATATGGTAAAAACACTTAAAAATCTTCTCCAGAATCAAGAAAGCTTTGGGGCTAATTGGTATATAGCATTGAGGACTCGAGGTCTACCAAGTTTGTTCAAATGATGACCCTAGGTTGACCTGTGACCTTTTTACGGCAAGGTCAAATTTGTGTTCCTATACATTTATATGGGGAAAATATTGAAAAGTCATTTTCTCAAAATGTGTTAAAGACTAATGACAGAAACTAGTGGTGTACCGATGATCAGGTGGTATCGATTAGCGGCGTGCTGGAAGCTCCCGATTCCGATAATCGATTGAACTTTCTCACAATCGATCATCGGCAAACTGATTGACGCTGCATGTTTTCAATTAACCACGTGGGGTAAAACAAACAGTTACCTATTGATATACTCAGAGACTATACTTGAGTACTCACGGAAGTGTTTTCACAGTGTATGAGGACATCTGTCACTGATTACACAACTCATTGACCATAAAGATTTGTGACAATATGCCGCCGCTTTTGATTTACAAAACTACGCAGTAGAAGGCGGGGCAGAGCAAGTTTCTTTTATTGGCTAGTGTGTAGTTATGACGTGTCATTCAGATTCACCAAGCCTGCCGACTGGTTCACGGTTGATTTGATGAAACAGAATCATTCTGTGCAACAGATGGGCGGAAATAATGTGTAAACTGTTAAAGTCAAATTTATTGATAGTTCATGTTCCCTAAAATTAAGCTACCTGGTTCTATGACTCGCACAAATGTCCGTTTTGATGTACTTTTTGCCGCTGAAAATTTCTGAATGGAACAAATTCTTCAGTTTATCATTAATTAAAAGTGTCATAGCACTAATAAAACAGCTTCAGCCCTTCAGACTAGTGTATCTGTCTTTTGTTGTTGTTTTTTTTTCACACAGTTTTTCATTTAAAATCAATAAAGCAACGCAGAAATTTACCGATTGCACACTAGTACCCGACACTGGACTAGTAGTCGGACATTTTCATTTTAATTCTTCCTGAACCATACAGGTGGGTTGAAACTTATACAATGTCTTAAACAGCATTTTAAAGCATCATAGATATGTATTCTCTCTATGTTAAGTTTTTTTATTATTATTATTTGAATCTGCAAAAAAAAAAAAAAAAGTTTAAATTATTAATAACATGCTTAAAGACACATTTTGGATTGCATAACACCCTAATGACTCTGAGGAGATTAAGATAAGAAATTCTTGGTGACTTTGGCCATCCTTTCAGGTAGGGGTCTGATAAGGGGAAATTAGATTTTATATCAGCAAAGTTTATGATGAAGACAGAGAAACAAATGTGGGTAATTTGGTGATAATTTGATGTTTTTTTTTTTCTAGTTATTCAATAAAATATACCTGGTGTTTGTTCATTAGAATTGTCTCTCCCAGGCAGTTCTAATGAAACCCACAATATATTTCATGGTGAAATACAGATATTTATGCTATACGCTAATTTATCACCAAATGCCCCCTTTATTTGTTTCTTTGGATCAAATACAGAAGATTAGGAAGATAGTATGAGAAGCTTTTTGGCATAAAATACAAATTCTTAATTGTCCAAGAACTTTTTGACATATTCCATAATGTATTGTTTTACTGAAATGGAAATGGAATAATTGTGCAGTGTTCTTATTTACTTAAGAAAATAAATAAATGAATAAATAAATAAATATTTTCAATTTTATATTTCTATTTCAGTTCATTTGTACTTTTTCACAATGCAAGAAAAAAACAACACTTTTGTGTTTAGAAAAAAAACTATCAAAAAAAAAAAAAAAAAAAATAATAATAAATAAAAAAATAAAATGATACAATACAAATCAACAAATAAAATCAAGTTAAATGCAAAATTTGCAAATGAATTTACTTGATAGTAACATATTGAATACTGCTCAATTTTAAGAATTAACCCTTATATAGCCCCACCTAAGGAGACTTAACAGCCTTATAAAGACTCCATAATCACTTAGATAAGATAAGCCTTTGATGTGCGCTCTGTTATCAGGACTGTATATTGGGGGTGATCATGAAGGGGGTGGGGGGTCTAGCCAAAGAAGAAAAAAAATCTTTTAGACCACCAAATCGCTGAAAAATAGTACTAACAAACGCTTTGTAAATATAGAGTTCAGTTGTTGTGCAGTACAGTTGAATGAACTTGTTAACATATGACCATGAACAAGGATTAACAGTGAAACATGCACGCCAAAGCGAATTATTCAGGAACCGATTATAATTGGAAAATCGCATCAGCAGCAGCAACCGATGCCAACCGATGATCGATTATGATTTCCAACCGATGTCCCACCACTAACAGAAACTTACAAAGTATGATTAAAGTAGTAAAACATTTTAGTTATAATCAAAATTCTGTCCCTTGAGGGTTATCTGCCCTTGCCACTGAGCTAATTACATGTATATAATTTTGTAATTTTTAAATGTCTTCTTCTCTGAAACTGCTTGAGCAATTTTCACCAGCTTTCACGTGGACCTTCTGTCAAAAGGGTATTGCCAGTTTGTTCAAATGGTTCCGCACAATTGAACAAGATGGCCACCATGTCCATATATGATAAAAAAAACTCTTGAAAATCTTCTTCTCCATAACCAAGAAAGCTTTGGGGCTGAATATTAGTGTATAGCATTTAGGACTCAAGCTCTACCAATTTTGTTTAAATGATGATCATAGGTTGACCTTTGACCTTTTTACGGCAAGGTCAAATTTGCATCTCCATCAGTCAACATTCTTTCGTGGGGAGATTCATCATGAAATTTTTTCTACGGTCATTCTCTCCCTCCCGCTGATTCAAGAAGGGCACTTGTCAGTTTCTGGCGAAAGAATGTGCACAATACTGGTTAACCGCTTAGAGGACTAAGCCTGCCCAGTAAACGTGTGGTTAGGTTAACTGACCGCGCTCAGCATGACCCCATTGGGTTGACTGGGCCGTAAAACCTCAACACAAACAAAGCATCTCTATAGATTTGTATGGGGGTAAAAGTTGAAAAACCATTTTTATTCCCGCGCCATTTTCAGTGGGGTGGGGTGGGGTGGGGGAGGGTGCATATAGTATTACCGCTGTCTGTACATCCGTCCTCCAATCCGTCTATCCCGTCCATCCTGTACGTAACACAAATGGTTTCCTTGTGATATCTTTTGAAAGGATTGGTGTATTGGATTGAAATTTTATACACAAGTGTATAATCATAAAATGTAGGTCAAGTTCGATTTAGGGTAAAGTCCACCAGTTATTTTGGGAGTTACGGCCCTTTTCAACTTCAAAACTTTTTCAACTTTGAAAAATGGCTTCTGTGTGACATTTGAAAGGATTGGTATATTGGATTGAAATTTTATATACAGGCAGTGATTTAATTACAGTTTTATACCTATGCGTCCCAGGACTCACTTGGGCTATATATCTCGTAAAGTGAGTCCTACTAGAAAATCGTTGCGTCCTTTACAGAACTTGCCACTATAACTTTGTGAGTCCTGGGACTTGCTGAGATTTAAAATGTGAGTCCCAAAGCAAAAATGTGAGTACAGGACTCGGGATGCTCAGGTTAAAAAATCACTGACAGGTATATAATCATAAAATGTAAGTCAAGTTCGATTTAGAGTAGAATCCACTTACTATTTTGGGAGTTATGGCCCTTTTTCAACTTTGAAAAACGGTTTCCATTCCGTAACTTTTGAAAAGATTAGTGTATGCGATTCATATTTTATACACAAGCATATAATTATAAAATATAGGTCAAGTTCGATTTAGGGTAAAATCCACCAATTAGTTTTTGGAGTTACGGCCCTTTTTCAATGTTAAAAAATAGTTGAAAAATGGTTTTCATTTGACATCTTTTGAAAAGATCAGTATATTGGATTCAAATTTTATACACAGGTATATCATCATAAAATGAAGGTCAAGTTGGATTTAGGGTAAAATCCACCAATTGTTTTGGGAGTTACGGCCCTTTTCAACTTCGGAAAATGGTTTTCGTCCCATAACTTTTGAAAAGATTAGTGAATTGGATTCATATTTTATACACCAGCATATAATTATAAAATATAGGCCTAATTTGATTTAGGGTAAAATGCAACAATTATTTTTGGAGTTACGGCCCTTTTTCACCTTCAAAAGATGTTTTCCTTCCGATATTTTTTTAAAAAAGATTTGTGTATTGGATTCATATTTAATACATAGGTTTATAATCATAAAATATGGTCAAGTTAGATTTAGGGTAAAATCTGCCAGTTATGGCCCTTTTTTCAACTTCATTTTTTGCAAAATGCCTGCGTGTGGGTGAGGATGACCCTGGGCCGGGGCATCTGTAATACTGACACATTTCTAGTTTTACAATATGTATTTGACTAATGGCTGAAACGTACAATGTTTGTTTGTTTGAATTGGACTTAGTGTTTGTTTGATTTGGGCTTAATGTCGCTTTCAACAATCTTTCAGTCATATCGCGACGGTGTCTACATGTCGCAGGGAGCTCAGTGCTCACTTTTAGAGTGCTACCTCACTGGAATATCACGCCCCAGACACTTTGACATGATATTCCTCCCAGTCACATTATACTGATACTGAGCTGACCTGTTCTAGCTCTACTTTCTTAATGTTGAGTGCCAAGGGAAAGAGCAGCTAGTACCAATTTTAAAGTCTTTGGTATGACCCGGCCGGGGATCGAACCAGCAACCTCCCGGTCACAAAGCGGATGCTCTACCACTGAGCCACTGTCCAGGTATGATAAAAGTAGTAAAATGTTTTAGTTAGGATCAAAATCCACCCCCTTGGGGGTTATCTGCCCTTGCTTATACAGGTATAAACCATGAAATCTTTTAACATCTTCTTCTCTCAAACCATGTGACCAATTTTCACCAGATTTCACATGCGGCCTTCTGTTGAAGGGATGTTTTCACTGTTCAGTGGTTCTGCTTCATTGAACAAAATGGCTGCCATGCCCATATATGTTAAAAACACTTAAAAATCTTCTCCAATACTAAGAAAGCTTTGAGGCTGAATCTTGGTATACAGCATTGGGGACTCAAGGTCTACAGAGTTTGTTAAAATGATGAGACTAGGATCACCTTTGACCTTTTTATGCCCCACCACCAAAAAAGTAGCGGGGTATTATGTTATACCCTCTGAAATTTTGCGCGTCCGTCCGTCAGCACCATCACCATTCTTCTGCCCGCAACTCCTCCTACAGTTTTAGGCCAATCCTTTTCAAACTTTACAGGTGCTTTTAGGATGGTCTGAAGATATGCATATTGTTTTTTCAGAATCCTGAAATTATTTTTTATTACATTTTTTGCATTTTTAACTTAGACTTTTTTCGAGCCCTAAAACTACAGAAATGTATAGGGAGTATGTACCTTCTGCCCGCAACTCCTCCTACAGTTTTAGGCCAATCCTTTTCAAACTTTACAGGCGCTTTTAGGGTGGTCTTAAGATATGCATATTGTTTTTTCAGAATTGGAAAATTATTTTTTATCACATTTTTTGCATTTTTAACTTAGACTTTTTTCGAGCCCTAAAACTACAGAAATGTATAGGGAGTATGTACCTTCTGCCCGCAACTCCTACAGTTTTAGGCCAATCCTTTTCAAACTTTACAGGCGCTTTTAGGGTGGTCTTAAGATATGCATATTGTTTTTTTCAGAATCCGAAAATTATTTTTTTATCACATTTTTTGCATTTTTAACAGAGACTTTTGTATAGAGAGTATGTACCTTCTGCCCGCAACTCCTCCTACAGTTTTAGGCCAATCCTTTTCAAACTTTACAGGCGGTTTTAGGATGGTCTGAAGATATGCATATTGTTTTTTTAGAATCCTGAAATTTTTTTTTATTACATTTTTTGCATTTTTAACTTAGACTTTTTTCGAGCCCTAATACTATAGAAATGTATAGGGAGTATGTACCTTGTACGCGCAACTCCTCCTTCATTTGTTTTTTTTCAGAATCCTGAAATTATTTTTTATCACTTTTTATTGCATTTTTAACTTAGACCTTTTGGTGTTTTTTTTTTTTTTTTTTTGAGTTATGAAATAACTGTTTATTGCCTCTCTTCTTGTTTAACTTAGATTGTTTTCAGCCCTTATACTACAGAAGTGCATAGGGAATATGTCGCTGTGGCGGGGCGTGGTGCATGGCTTGCAGTTTTATTATGGTATGGTCGAATTTGTGTCCCAGTTGCTGTGGCAATACTGGAAGACTGTTGCATGTCATTTGCTAATATGCAGATGAGAAAATTTTGGCCCATGGGCCTTTTGTTTAGAAAATAAAGCTGATTGTTTCATGTGACACTTCTGGCTTTTGTGCGATTCACATATTGTTTCAGGCTTGATTTCTTGGGTAAAAAATTCTGTAGCTATTGCATTAATGAGAAAGTGGTAGTAAAAATGTCATCTTGAGGAATATGATCATCAATTGAGGCAAAAAAGGGCTGGGTTCATATAGGCAAGTTACTTGTGAGCATTTTGTTCCGGATCCCTGCTTCTGTCGGCACTTGTTGGGTACAGGGATCCAGGGCGAAACATTTGCTATCATTTGCACTTCTGAAAACAGCCAAATGGCATATATGCAAACAGTACAGAGTCCAGGGCTCTAGAAATTTTGAAATATGAATCGGTCCAGCCGAGGTTGATGACGTCATCAATAAGCCAATTTCCAAAGTGAAAATATTTTCCCTCGTTTTTTTGGTGATTAAAATCACTTAAAAACAGCACAGAAATGAATTCAAACTTTTTCAAATGTTTACAGTAGGATTTCATATATCGATTGTAACAAGAATTTTCATTGGCTGAAAACATGCAGAGCTAAAAAACTGGAGTTTCGCAAACCAATGAAATGCAACGACTTAAAGTGGCGCTCGGGAGGTGAATGCAAATAACCACAACTGCATAAATGCGTCGCAAGGGACCAGAATTAACTGATATGGTGCGACTTAACGTGGCATTAGGTATAACGATAATGAAAAATGTGCCGCGTTAGCGTGGCACAAGGGGTCAATGAGTTAAGTAAAAATGACCATGCGGTGCCCACTTGTTGGCCGGACCAAACTAAGCCACAGAATCCGGTATTTTTCATATGGAGCTTTGTTGCGGTCCATGTTACCTGCTCGAACAGTGAATGGGGCTACCGGGGTTTTATATGGACCAAGGGAACACCCAAATATATTTCAAGGAACAGGGCAGCATTGGTTAATATTTCAAGAGAACAAGGGAATAAACCTAATTTTTGGGGATCGGAAAGTGGCTATTTGGAAAAGTCATCCTTTTCTATGCATTGGCCATACGCATTCATTATTGTCCGTCGGCAATCGCAGTGTTTTGATGCTTTATTAATATTCATTATGATGCTGATGAGCGAAAACTGACTCAAGCAGGACGTACGAATATTGCAATTTATGCACCGAATTTGCCTTACGTTTTGTGTACGTAGATAACCAACAATTCTGTACGCTCATGGTGAATGGGAATGCTTACAATCAAAATTCGTTAATTGCTGTCACACAATGAGTTGAAAAGACTGATTTGATCAGATCGGCAGTTTGGTCCTATTCAGCCGTGCATGCTGAAAAGTACGACTGGCTTTAGCCATGCCCCTTTGGAAACAGCTTTCTCACTTCATCGCGGAAACACCGCATGGCCCCCGCGGCTGTTTCGATTGCTTGTCATAATCGCATTGAATTTTACCTGTTCGAAAGTAATTTTATCAGGCGATTTTTACCACGGGAACACAGCAGATCCACCGGCCCGGATGAAACCACCGTGGGATACTAAAATTTAATCCTTTCCACCCGAATCCACTCCCCACCAGCTCGGTGGGCGGATTTTGAAAAACCACCTGAGCTGTACTGTATATAATATAGATCATAATATAGTTTTTTTTTTGTTTTTTTTTTGTTCCATTGTTTCTGTCTTTCTTTCTTAATAATTATTTTCTGTCATTTGGAACTCTTTCCTTGATTATTCATTTGTTAGTACATTTTGGTGCATCTGTATATGCTCCTATGTGAGCCGAAAATTCGTAATAAATATCTTGTATTTTTTGTTGCGGTAGGTTGCCGTTATTCATCTGACCTCTCCAATTACATATCAGATGACCATTTAGATCCGTTCAACTACCATATCGCATTTAAAAGGTGTGGGTATGTTATCAGTTTGGGAATACTTGACTGTTAGTGATTTTTAGACATCATTGATTAGTGAAAATTAGTTTTGGGAAAAAAAATGGGGTTCAAGGCACAAACGCCGGCCTCGGTGGCTCAGTTGGATGCGCCACCTGTCTGGAGACCAGGAGGTTGCGGGTTCAACCCCCGCCGAGGTCGGCAACATTCTTTCATGCAGATTGATCGTGAAATATTTTCTATGGTCATTCTCTCCCTTCTGCTGATTCAAGAAGGGCGGTTGTCAGTTTCTGGCGAAAGAATGTGCACAATACTGGTTAACCACTTAGAGGACTAAACCTGCCCAGTAAAGGTGTGGTTAGGTAAACTGACCGTGCTCGACATGACCCCACTGGGTTGACTGGGCCGTAAAACCTCAACACAAAAACAAAATCAAGGCACAAACCTTTTGGACCGAATTATTAGCATTTTTGTGTATTTGAAACCAGTCCGGGGTTCTTATTTTTGGTCAAGACTGGCTATTTTCGAGTTTTCTAGTTCCCTGGTACAGACCCATATCAGACCTCTTCTGAAGGAGTCTACTATTTGCCTTCTCCTCAAGGTCGACACTATTTGCCTTTTTCACCAAATATTTTATGGAAAAAGTGCATAAAAAACAAATTAGGCAGAAAAAGCAGGGGTGTAAAATTCCACTCATCCGCTCGCATTTCTGAATAAAATTTAAGGCAGGCTGAGTGAGATTTTCAGAACTTCACTTTTTCTTCATTTTTAGCATCTAACTGAAAAATTTAGACCGTAAGGGTGAGTAAGTTTTAATGGAATAATTCATAGGTCTAAATAAGAGTGGGTATCAGGTAAATAGTTTCCTTATTTCTTGATGAAAACATATGTTGTGGGTACTCATTAGAAGTGCCTCAGCGAGGCGCTTCAAATGAGTACCCACAACATAGTTTTCATCGAGTAATAAGAAAAATAGATACTTTTTGGTTGAAAAAAGCGCCTTATCAAGACATATGGAATTTTACACCACTGAAAAGTGCCTTAAGTTTAGGATATGTACCATATTTTGTTAGACTGAAAGTCTCTAGAAATGAGCAAAAATTTGCAGGTTCCACTGGTACAAGTTGAATTAATGGGGAATGCAACATTAAAAGGTATTGTGCTTTAAAGTAAAAAATTTACAAACAATGAATTTTGACACAAATTTGATCAAAATCAGTGGAAAATTAAGTAAGTTACAGACAATTGAATATTTTAACATAGGTTGAATGGGCGCTGCCATTTTGAATATTTAATGACGTTTCATAAAAATTAAAATTCGTTTCATAAAGGTGGTTATTCTCATAAAGTTGGTTTATTATGGGTAAAATGATTGCTTGTTACTAGAATTAAAAGATTATATAAAAATCTGTAGCAAAATTATTCTTAAAAACCCTTTATAATTTGGTTTTGCATATTTAATTTGGGCTGTGTGACGTCGCAAAGCCTACAATATGGCGGCATCCATGACAGCCATTTTAAAAGTATTCAAACCACCATAACTTCCTTATTTCTAGGTCGATTTTGAAAATTCTTGCATCAAAATAAATGGCTTGTTAAGCACTTTACTCCAAGATACACTTACAACTTAATATTGCATTCCCCTTTAAACATAGGTCTAGATATTAAAGAGTGGGTGTCAGGACGATATTTTTAGCTCACCTGAACGTAAGCTCAGGGTGAGCTATTGTCATCACCCTATGTCAGTTGTCCGTCGTCGTCCGTCGTCCATCGTTCGTCGTTAGTCGTCAACAATTAGTTTGTTAACACTCTAGAGGTCACAATTTTGACCCAATCTTGATGAAACTTGGTCAGAATGTTTGCCTCTATAAAATCTAGGTCAAGTTCGATATGAGGTTACTTGGGGTCAAAAACTAGGTCACTAGGTCAAATCAAAGGAAAAACTTGTTAACACTCTAGAGGTCATAGTTTTGACCCAGTCTTGATGAAACTTGCTCAAAATGTTTGCCTCTATTAAATCTAGGTCTGTTTTGAAACTGGGTCACTTGGGGTCAAAAGTAGGTCACTGGGCCAGATCAGCAGAAAACCTTGTTAACACTCTAGCAGTCACATTTTTGAGGCAATCATCATGAATCTTGCTCAATATGTTTGTCTTGATGATTTCTAGGTCAAGTTCGAAACTGGGTCACTTGGGGTCAAAAACTAAGTCACCGGGCCAGATCAGCAGAAAACCTTGTTAACTCTTTAGCGGTCACATTTTTGAAGCAATCATCATGAATCTTGCTCAAAATGTTTGTCTTAATGATTTCTAGGTCAAGTTTGAAACTGGGTCACTTGGAGTCGAAAACTAGGTCACCTGGCCAAATCAGCAGAAAACCTTGTTAACACTCTAGCGGTCACATTTTTGAAGCAATCATCATGAATCTTGCTCAAAATGTTTGTCTTGATGAGTTCTAGGTCAAGTTCGAAACTGGGTCACTTAGATTCAAAAACTAGGTCACCGGGTTAAATCAGAAGAAAACTTTGTTAACACTCTTAGCGGTCACATTTTTTAAGCAATCATCATGAATCTTGCTCAAAATGTTTGTCTTGATGATTTTTAGGTCAGGTTGGAAACTGGGTCACCTGGGATAAAAAACTAGGTCACCTGGCCAGATCAGCAGAAAACCTTGTTAACACTCTAGTGGTCACATTTTTCAAGCAATCATCATGAATCTTGCTCAACTTGTTTGTCTTGATGATTTCTAGGTCAAGTTTGAAACTGGGTCACTTGGGGTCAAAAACTAGGTCACCTGGCCAGATGAGCAGAAAACCTTGTTAACACTCTACCGGTCACATTTTTGAAGCAATCATCATGAATCTTGCTCAAAATGTTTGTCTTGATGATTTCTAGGTCAAGTTTGAAACTGGGTCACCTGGGGTCAAAAACTAGGTGACCTGGCCAAATCAGCAGAAAACTGTTAACACTCCAGAGGTCACATTTTTGAAATAATCAACATAAATATTGCTCATATTTGACCTTGACCTTTATTCCACAGTCCATTAGACATGCTTCATTGTCTTACTTGTTAATATAATCATTTTGAACTTTGATCAGAATGTTTGCCTTGATCAGTTCTAGATCAGGCTCTCAAAGTGCTATGTTGCTCAGGTGAGCGTTACAGGGCCATCATGGCCCTCTTGTTTTTATTTCTTAAAGAAAGCATATGTTGTGGGTACTCATTAGAAGTTCCTCGATGAGGCGCTTCTAATTAGTACCCACAGCATATGGTTTGGTGGAGAAATTAGAAAAATATCAATACTTTTGGGTTGAAAAAAGCGCCTTAAGTAGAGCTATGGACAGTTACAACATTGGCAGAAGGACATTAAACAAATCGGAAAAATTGTGCCATTCAGTCTTTTCTTTAGCAATGTGGATGCCATGTTTATCACTCAGCTGTCATGTTAATGGCATAACAACAACATAATTTTAAGTTGGTCTGGTTTCTGTCCCCTTCATGCAATATATTTTCAATGAAATCTGTGTTACACTTTATATACATTTGACAGAGAGCAGTGAGTGCTTCTAGGAATTTAAGTGAATATTACCCAGCCTCAGCAGACTCAGTTAAGCTGAGCTTTATTGAGCATAGTTAGAAATATTCATTTGCTACCTGAGCTAGTTTAGATGTATGTTATAGGAATTAACCCTTAGCACTCTGGGTAATTTTTTTCAGCAGAAAACATTTTGATTTTTTTTCTTATTTTTCCACAGACAACAGGATTGATATTTCATGCAAATTGGAGACAATTTGCATGAAATGTCAAATCATGTTTTCTGGGAAAAATAAGAAAAATATCATCCCAGAGAGAGATAAAGGTTAAGGAGGCTTATTTGTAACAATTCTGGGATAATATTTCTTATTACTCAGTAAAAACGTATGTTGTTGGTACTCGTCAGGTTCCATGCTGAGGCCCCATTTTGTGCATGGGGGACAAAATTTATGATTTCCTGTTGCTTTTCAGGATATCAGTTCCCGTCTGAAAAGAAGTAATCTCTGATTAAGGGTAGCTATGGGGAGAAAAATATTTCCTTTTGGGTCATTTGTCTACAGTGGAGCCAGAGTATACATACAGCAAAATTTCCTTAACCCCTGTCCTGCTGAACCCGGATATACCCTGCTTTTGCAAACAGTGGAGATCCAGATCAGTTGGCTTCTTCAGAAGCCAACTGATCTGGATCTGCACTGTTTGTCATTCAGTATGTGAATATGTATCAACAACTAGGATCAAATAATCTGATTGGCTGAATATTTGAAATGGGCATGGCATCTTAATTTATTCAGCAGGACAAGGGTTAAGGTAGTCGTCCACGTGATTTTCATTTACCAATGTAGCCAAACAAGGTGGTAGACAAAATCCAGGTAATGGTTATCAGTAGCTGCACTGTCTTTGTCGCTGTGAAGGTAGAGTGCTGTTGATAGAGGGTTTTCTGCATGTAAAACCTGGACTAACACGTGACATTGGCTAACAGTGCAGACCCAGATCAGATGCTGCAGAATGCATCTGATCAGGGTCTGCACTGTTTGCTTAAATTACAGGAAGTTAAGGGTTAAATGAAACGGTCTTAAATTCCCATTTAGGACCATTTGCCAAGCCCACACTCAGAGACATTTGACTTGCCAGTGTTGTCAGTGCTTTGAATTTAGAAAGGAGACAAAAACAATTCTGACAGAGTTGCCTCCCATGAAAATGCATATGCATGTATATATCCTTTATAAAAGATGGTAAAGGTAAATGTCATAAAACTTATGTAACAACTTTTTTAACAAAATGTTGTAATCGTCCAAATTGGATTGAATGCTCCTGCTCCTGAAAGAGGAGTCAGATTGAGATTGCCATTTTCTGAAACACGTGTATAAAGAATGAAATTTGAGCAAAAAAGAAAAAAAAAAAAAAGTATGAAAAATGTTCAGAATTTTAGGACATTTACTGTAATATCTGTCACTAGCAACAATAGACCTCGAAGACCAGCTTTTATGCTGGACATGCAGGCTTAAAATTTCAGCAGACAAGTTTCAAATACTTTATTTCTCCCAGAAAAGCTGGTTTGACATTTCATGCAGATAGTGTCCTTAAGAAACAGTTTGCATGAAATGTCAAATTTTCTGGGAAAAATAAGAAAAAAAAAAACTTTTCCATATGTCATCTGCTGAAAATTTTACCCTGAATATGCTATTAAAGCATTTTTTTTTGTTCCAGGGTTAAGCAAGTCAGCACCTTTACAGATAAATTTGGGCCCTAAACCAGTCTTGGGTAGAGGCACAAAAACCTGCGCTGAAGGCATGCTGCAAGAGCAAAATTTCTACTCCTCACCAGTCTTCCACCAGAATGGTTTCTCATCACCTGCCTTTCATCAGAACTGTTGCTCACCACCTGCCTTTCATCAGAATGATTGCTCACCACCTGCCTTTCATCAGAATGATTGCTCACCATCTGCTTTTCATCAGAATGGTTGCTCACCAGCTGCCTTTCAGAATTCTTATTCCACTTTCAACCAAGAACAAGAGATCTCATCTTTGTTCAGTGATGTTGTCACACTTCAAGATGAAAAGGATAAAGATTATTTCACTGAATTGCCCCACAGACGTCACAGTTACAGCTCGGTGACAAATGATTCTGATCAAGATTCCTATTCTTCCCATTCAGTGCCCAAGAATACACCAACTGGTTCCTCAAGTAACCTCTTCATTACAGATAGCCACGAAGACCAGTTTACCAGGGATATTTACAGCCAGGTATCAAACTACAGAAACCGGGCAGTTGGAGCACAAGTATTAAAGACAAATAATATCAATAAGCCATTTGGTTCCCCTTCCAGAGAATTCACAGATTCTAGGCATGTGAGATACCGAAACTCCAGGCACCAAGGTGGAGACAGTTTGAGGAGATGGAGTGGCGGAGAAACGGAAATTGTGTTTCCTGAAGAGATGCAGTCTGGCAATCTCCAGAGCACAGGGTTTTTCCAGCAGATTGAGCCGTGTGTAACTAATCTAGAGGAGTTATCGTCAGTTAATTTGCAGAATTCTAGTCTGCCTATGTATAGTCACAGTTCCCCAGTGTATGGACATAGTCCACCTGTGTATGGTCACATGGCTGGAAATGAAATAGTACCAGGAGACAGCAGTCAGGTGACAATGGCAAACGTAAAACAGATTTATGCTTATCTCCTGGGAATGATGCAAGCGCAGGTTGGTGTTGGTAACAGAATGGAATCTTTAAGCAGTGACAGTAGAAATACTCGTTGCTTGGAGGAAGGACGTTTCTGTGCCTTTTGTAAGAGAAATAGAGAAACCAAGGAATTCTACACAACTCATGTGGTGAAGGACTCGAGGGGAAAAGTAATCTGTCCTGTACTGAGGAAATATGTGTGTCCAGTGTGCCAGGCTACGGGAGATAAAGCTCACACACTCCGTCATTGCCCAACAAGGTTCCAGAATTTACAGCTGGAACAGCAGATCAGTTGGAGCCAAAATTGAAATTGAAATAATACAAAAGACTTCAGATAAGAGGGGTGTATTTTATTTATTTCTTAGTGAAAACATACATCTGTGGAACTCGATAGAAGTGCCTCTGTAATAAGTACCCACAACATATATTTTTTATAGAGAAATAAGAAAAATATGAATATATACATTCAGGTCGAAGAAATAAAAAAACACTCTTATCTGGAGCTCTGCAGTAGCTACCGTATTTGCCCTAATTACCATACATACCCCTACAAGTGCACATTAAGTAATTCTGTAGTCTTCAGATTACAGCCAGTTTACTTTTTGTCTACTTCTTTATAAAGGCATATGTTGTTTGTACCCATTTGAATTGCATTGACTTGTCAATGCAGTTGAAGTCAATGCAGTTCAAATGAGTACACACAACATATGCTTTTATAAAAATCAGAAAATCAGAAAAAGAAACAAAACATAACCTCCTTTGATAAGGCCTTTGCTGTTTTTTTTGTTTTTTTTTTAAAAGTGTACCCTTAGTATAGGTGGATACATATTTTACCACAAGTTTTTCCCAGTAATTTTGAAAAAAAAAAAAATGCACATAGTGCGGTCATTAAGCCGTATACGGTAAAGCATCAGCTTATATCTGGATATTTACATGGCTCTAGATAAGAGGAGTATCTAGATACCTATTTTACTATTTCTCCATGAAAATATGCATTTTGTGGGTACTTGTCGGAGGCACCTTGATGAAAATAATATGCATAGTCAAAAAAATAAGTGGGTGCTTGTCAGGCACGTCGATGAAAATGTGGGTACTTGTCAGAAGTACCTCAGTGAAAAAATGCATTGTGGGTACTTGTCAAAAGCACCATGATGAAAATATGTATCTACAATATAATTATGTTTTCATGGAGAAATAAGAAAAACTATTTATTAGGCTACCCCTGGTATCTAAAGCTGCGTAAATACACAGATCAGTCTCAGCATCTGTACATTTCTCCACAAAAACATTATGCATTTCGTTTATTCCAGTATAACTTAACCCTTAAAGCGTCAGTCACAACTATTGTTGTTTGCTTTGTCATCTGCTTGTGATTTTAAAAGTCATTTTTGCAAACAGTGTGGACCCAGATCAGACTGCTCCTTTAGGAGCAGTCTGATCAGGGTCCACACTGTTTGCCTGTATGCAAAAGTAGGTTTGAAAAGTCTGCAAGAATATTCAGCAGACAACCTAAACAGACAACATTTTCAGATGCAGTTTTTCTTGGGGCTTTAAGGGTTAAGAATCATGGGAGATGATATGAAATCTTAAGTGGAGAAATAGAGAAAATGTTTATCTTGGCACTACTCATACCTATATATTTCATATGTTTTCCCAGGGTTTGACATTTCATGTAGATGTTTCTAAGAAGACCTTTATGAGAAATGCCAAATCCAGTTTTCTGGAAAGAATGAGTCGGCCTCGGTGGCTCAGTTGGACGCGCCGTCCAACTGGAGACCAGGAGGTCGTGCGTTCAACCCCCGCCAAGGTCGGCAACATTCTTTCGTGGATATTGATCATGAAATATTTTCTAGGGTCATTCTCTCCCTTCCGCTGATTCAAGAAGGTCAGTTGTCAGTTTCTGGCGGACGAATGTGCACAATACTGGTTAACCGCTTAGAGGACTAAGCCTGCCCAGTAAACGTGTGGTTAGGTGAACTGACCGCGCTCGGCATGACCCCATTGGGTTGACTGGGCTGTAAAACCTCAACACAACACAACATAATGTCCATTTGCCAAATTCTTCTGTCCCTTGAATGCTCAGAGAAATTCGAATCCCACTTGTGGGCATTTGAGCCAACTTTCTTGCCACCATACACAATCATAAACCGAGATTTTTTATCAGTTTTACATGAATTTTCATATACATGTATATGTCTATAAAGATTGTTTGTTTTTTTACTTCTTTGTCTTGTTGGTAGTTAAAATTTCTATAACTGTTAACACTGATTTTAAGTTGATTAGTTGAGAGATTTTGAGATTTTTAATCATTAACTGAAACAAAACTGGTGTTTGTTTTCAGCTGGATTTGTCTTTAATTTTTAGGCATGATTCATGCCTGCAGATAAGACCACCAGGGCCCAGTTGTTCAAAGCGTCGTTAGCATAACAAGCTTGTTAAGGGTCATTTCGTTAACCATTTTAGCGGATTCAATACACAATATTCTGATATTTTTTGCTGAAAAAATGTGAGTAGCTTTTGCAAAAGCTACTCACATTTTTTCAGCAAAAAATTTCAGCATATTTGCGTATCACTTGATGTAAATTTTAACGAATTGTTAACTAATGACGCCGTTATCTTTGAACAACTGGGTTGCAAGTTGATGTACATGTATTCTTTGAGCACAGTAGCTGTATAAGAAAATTATCCTTATGAACATTTTTCTTATTTAATCATAAGAAAATCTATGCATCATTGAGGCCTGTCTAATGAGTACATGTGTTTTTGTGGAGAAATAAGAAAAATATTATCCATACTTTTTGGTTGAAAAAAGCACATAGCAACAGATAAGGCGCTTTTTTCATTCGAAAAATGCTGATAACGTTCTTATTTCCCAATGAAAACAAAACATATGTTGTGGGTACTCATTAGAAGCACCTCGGTGAGGTACTTCTAATGAGTACCCACAACATGTATTCTCAGAGAAATAAGAAAAATATTATGTGGATACCCCCTCTTATCTGTAGCTATGAAGCATGTTATCTAGAACTTTATTCAGGCAAAGGGTTTTTACCTAAGCTGCAGAAAATGTATCCAGAAGGTAGGTTTTGCAAATTTTTCATCAAAATCAACCTTGTAGGTACTTGATTTACGATAAGAATTGTCTTGGCAACAAGTACCCACAAGATCAGTTTTGATGCAAAAATTGCCAAAATTACCCTTAACCCTTAAAGCGCCAAGAAAAACTTCATCTAAAAATGTCGTCTGTTTATGTCGTCTGCTGAATATTCTTGCAGTTCTTCAAACCTATTTTTGCATACCGGCAAACAGTGTGGACCCAGATCAGACTGCTCCTAGAGGAGCAGTCTGATCTGGGTCCACACTGTTTGCAAAAATGACTTAAAATCACAAGCAGATGACAAAGCAGACGACAATTGTTGTGATTGGCGCTTTAAGGGTTAATTATCAATTGAATTGCCATCTTTTCGGGAGCTATGGTGATGACATTGCAACTTAAATTCTCTGTTCGCTTTTATTTTTTATGGCTACATATATGTATATTAGTAGTTTTACTGGTAGTGGTAGGATTTTTAGTATTTTAAAGAATTTATATTGTTTTATTTTAAAGATACCATAATAACCTTAAGTATTGGGACAGATAAGCCTTTGCAAACATTGTAGATATTGTAGACTCAGATCAGACATCGCAGAATGCAGCATCTAATAAGATTCTACAATGTTTGCCATACATACAGCAATATTTTAGACACATCAAGAGGTAGTAGAATGGACTGTTTAAGATTTAAGGACAGGTATGGCAAGTAGATAAGGTATCCCAGGGTTATTAAGGTACCATATACAGGCATGCTCTACCCGCAGTTGTATAATACCCGCACCCTATTTGTAAGCTCAAATCCCCGAGAAAAAAGTAATTTTGGATGTAAAACCCGCATCAAGAAAATGCTAAAACAGTTGGGATCTTGAACAGAGAAAGGGCCATCAAATTTACAATTTTTTTACTTTCTTTTTTTTTTAGCTCACCTGAGCAAAAGCTCAGGGTGAGCTATTGTCATCACCCTATGTCCGTCGTTCGTCGTCAACAATTAGTTTGTTAACACTCTAGAGGTCACAGTTTTGACCCAATCTTGATGAAACTTGGTCAGAATGTTTGCCTCTATAAAATCTAGGTCAAGTTTGAAACTGGGTCACTTGGGGTCAAAAACTAGGTCACTGGGCCAGATCAGCAGAAAACCTTGTTAACACTAGCGGTCACATTTTTCAAGCAATCATCCTGAATCTTGCTCAGTATGTTTGTCTTGATGATTTCTAGGTCAAGTTTGAAACTGGGTCACTTGGGGTCAAAAACTAGGTCACCGGGCCAAATCAGCAGGAAACCTTGTTAACACTCTTGGGGTCACATTTTTGAAGCAATCATCATGAATCTTGCTCAAAATGTTTGTCTTGATGATTTCTAGGTCAAGTTCGAAACTGGGTCACTTGGAATCAAAAACTAAGTCACCGGGCCAAATCAGCAGAAAACCTTGTTAACACTCTAGCGGTCACATTTTTCAAGCAATCATCATGAATCTTGCTCAAAATGTTTTTCTTGATGATTTCTAGGTCAAGTTTGAAACTAGGTTACATGGAGTCAAAAACTAGGTCACCGGGCCAAATCAGCAGAAAACCTTGTTAACACTCAAGCGGTCACATTTTTCAAGCAATCATCATGAATCTTGCTCCAATTGTTTGTCTTGATGATTTCTAGGTCAAGTTCGAAACTGGGTCACTTGAAGTCAAAAACTAGGTCACCGGGCCAAACCAGCAGAAAACCTTGTTAACACTCTGGCGGTCACATTTTTCAAGCAATCGTCATGAATCTTGCTCAAAATGTTTGTCTTGATGATTTCTAGTTCAAATTTGAAACTGGGTCACTTGGGGTCAAAAACTAGGTCACCAGGCCAAACCAGCAGAAAACCTTGTTAACACTCTAGCGGTCACATTGTTGAAGCAATAATCATGAATCTTGTTAAAAATGTTTGTTTTGATGAGTTCTAGGATATGTTTGAAACTGGGTCACGTGGCGTCAAAAACTAGGTCACCGGGCCAAATCAGCAGAAAACCTTGTTAACACTCTAGCGGTCACATTTTTCAAGCAATCATCATGAATCTGGCTCAAAATGTTTGTCTTGATGATTTCTAGGTCAAGTTCGAAACTGGAACACCTAGGGTCATAAACTAGGTCACCTGGCCAAATCAGCATAAAATCTTTGTTATCACTCTAGCGGTCACATTTTTCAAGCAATCATCATGAATCTTGCTCAAAATGTTTGTCTTGATAAGTTCTAGGTGAAGTTCAAAACTGGGTCACTTGGAGTCAAAAACTAGGTCACCGATATGGGTGGTCGGGTGGTGCGAAGGTGTCATGTATCGTATGTCACCGGGGCGTCCAGCTGATATTGGCTTACAGTTGGGCAAGGCCTGCTATCCTTGTAGCAGGTAAGGGTAGGGAGGTGATGTTTTTATTTCTTCTGTTTCTTCACTTTCATTCCTGTTCCTCTTTCTTCCCTGTCCCTCTCTTTCATCTCTTCTGCTATCTCTTCTGTCTCTTTTCTCCCAACACAAAATGACCCACAAGGGTTGACGTGTCGTTAAACCCCAACACAATCAAAAACTAGGTCACTGGGCCAAATCAGCAGAAAACTTTGTTAACACTCTAGCGGTCACTTTTTTTAAGCAATCATCATGAACCTTGCTCAGAATGTTTGTCTTGATGATTTTTAGGTCAGGTTCGAAACTGGGTCACCCGGGGGTAAAAAACTAGGTCACCTGGCCAGATCAGCAGAAAACCTTGTTAACACTCTAGTGGTCACATTTTTCAAGTAATCATCATGAATCTTGCTCAACATGTTTGTCTTGATGATTTCTAGGTCAAGTTTGAAACTGGGTCACTTGGGGTCAAAAATTAGGTCACCTGGCCAAATCAGCAGAAAACCTTGTTACTAGGTCTAGTTTAAAACTGAGTCTCTTGATACCAAAAACTAGTTCACCTGGCCAAATCAAAGGAAAACCTTGTTGATGCTCTAGACGCCACATTTTTGAAGTGATCATCATGAATCTTGCTCAAAATGTTTGTCTGGATGATTTCAAGGTGATGTATAGTTTTCTGTCCAGTGACTCTCTTAAGTTTTTTCCATTTAGGTCAGTTTCTCAGTAATTATTGGTCCTACAGAGTGATATTTGGTACTTGTGAAGTGTTTGTGTTTAGGTCAGTTTCTCAGTAACTATTGCTCCTACAGCCAGTGATACTTAGTACATGCATACATCTTGGCATGGCCTCTTGAGTGCAGTCATCCATATTTGACCTTGACCTTTATTTCACAGTCCATTAGACATGCTACATTGTCTTGTTAATATAATCATTTTGAACTTTGATCAGAATGTTTGCCTTGATCAGTTCTAGATCAGGCTCTCAAAGTGCTGTTGCTCAGGTGAGCGTTACAGGGCCAATATGGCCCTCTTGTTTTTTTTTACGGTTGAATAAAAAAAAAAGTGCATCTATCATTTTCGATATTAATAGCCTATCAGTCCAGATTTTTTTTTTCTGTATTGTTGGATATTTAATTCTTTTCAAAGCTCAAAACAATAAATTGTGATTTAATTTCATTATTAAATCGGCTAACATGTTCATTATTTCCATTTACATAAATATCCTTAATGATGTTTACTGTCACGTCTGACGCACGCGGCTGATTGTCGGCATCTTTGATACCTTCTATTTTCCTTCTAAGAGAGATAACTGCTACAGACACGCACTCAATACCATAATTAATCGTGCCCTTGTTGCTGCTGGTCTCCCGCGTCATTTACCGGTAAGCAGCTTTACTACCGTGTATACAGAACACAACCATCCACGTGACAAATAAAAATGGCTGACTGAATCAAAACAATTGAATGAATGAATGATTAACGGGCCAATTAATGGAATTCCCAGCAGGCTTCAGAGAGACACTTTGCATAATTAACATACCAGTAGGCACAAACATGAATACGCATACCGTACATGACTTATTTTGCTCTCGAATCCCTTGCGTGGCATAATAATGGGAAAATGTCACAGTACACATCGAATTTCATGGAATAAAAAATCCCTGAAATTATTGTTCGGATGCATTAACCGCATCCCTTTGTCATGCTGAAGATATGGTGTGAAAAAAGTGCGGGTAGTACATGCCTGTATACGGTACATACCATTTATCGAGTCTCAGAAACCTACATTGCTGTTATGTCTGCACAGTCTGATCAGCACCATTACTTCTTGGTTTCAAAGAATATATTAACAGCATTAACCGTGCAGTTTGATGCAGTTTTGATCAAAATCAGACACCTTGGAAAATTCATGATGCTTAACCCTTAAAATGCCAAGGAAACCTGCATCTGAAAATGTCTGCTGATTCTTCTTGCAAACTTTTCAAATCTGTTTTTGCATACAGGCAAACACTTTAGACCCTGATCAGACTGCTCCTAGAGGACTGAGGATATAGTAGCATATAGGTCAGATAACATGATAATTGTGATAAATTAAAATATTTTTTTTTCGTTATTTTTATATGAAAATATCTTGTCAATAATCTTTGGAACTGCTTCGAGGCAAATCCAAAGAGTATCCACAAGATACATTTTGGTGCAAAACTAACAAAAATTTTCTTCTGAATACTCTCGTTTACCTGGACCTATAAATATAATAGAATCTCCCAAATGAAAAGCAAAATGGCTATCATGCTACAGAGACAGGCTGATCTGGACCTTCACCATTTGTGGATATTCTGTCCCAGCTGATATGGGTTTTGTGATTTTATTTAGGCCAGTTTGTTTTAATCCTTGTCCTGCTGAATAAATTAAGATGCTTCGCCCATTTCTAATTTTCAGCCAATCAGATTACTTGATCTGGATTGTTTATATAAATTCACATACTTAATGGCAAACAATGCAGATCCAGATCAGTTGGCTTCTTCAGAAGCCAACTGATCTGGATCTACACTGTTTGCAAAGGCAGGGTATATCTAGGTTCAGCAAGACAAGGGTTAAACAATAAAAAATGTGATGTTATAGGATCTCCATTTGTTTTCATTGTTGTTTATTTTGAATTTTAATTTTGAGAGCTGTTTGTTGCAAATATTAGCAGAAATCAATATGCAAATTAAACACAATATTATAGAATCACTGTAATTACCGTATTCAACCTAATTAACGCACATACCACAATAAGCTGGTGGTCAAGCAATTCCATAGTCTTCAGATTACAGCAAGTATACATTTTGTCTACTTCTTTGTAAAGGCATCTCTTGTGGGTACCCATTTAAATTGCATTGTCTTGTTGATGCAGTTCAAATGAGTACCTACATCTTATGCTTTTTATACAGAAAATCAGGAAAAAAAAAAACAATAAAAAAAAAAACAAACAAACAACACACACACCTATAAACATTGCATAAATATCGTAAGTCATGTCCTTCATTGGTCTTTTTTTTTTTTAGCTCACCTGAGCTCTGCTCAGGATGAGCTATTGTGGTCACTTTTCGTCCGTTGTCCGCCGTCCGTTAACACATTCAAACGACTTCTCCTCTGAAGCCGCTGAGCCAATTTTGCTCAAATTTCATATGGAGCCTCCTTAGGGTGGAGGAACGAAAAATTGCTAAAATGGTCGCAGTTTGTTGACCAAGATGGCCGCCATGCCCATATATGGTAAAAACCTTTAAAAATCTTCTCCTCCAGAACCGAGAATGCCTTGGGGCTGAACCTTTGCAGGAATCATTGGGGACAGGAGGTCTACCAAAAAATGCTAAAAGAATTGTCGTACGTTGACGTTTGACCTTTTTACAGCAAGGTCAAGTTTGCTTCCCTATGCATTTGTATGGGAAAAAGCTTTAAAAATCTTATTCTCCAAAACCGAGCATGCCTTATGGCTGAATCTTTGCATATATCATCGGGAGAAAAAGGGCTACCAAAATTGCTAAAATAATGGTCGTACATCGACATTTGACCTTTTTATGGTAAGGTCAGTTTTGCTTCCTTAAGTATTTGTATGGGAAAAATGTTCAGAATTTCAAACAACTTCTCCTCTGGAGCCTCTGGGCCAATTTTGCTCAAATTTCATATGGAGCCTGCTTAGGTAGGGGGAACAAAAGATTGCTAAAATAGTCACGGTTCGTTGACCAAGATGGCCGCCATGCCCATATATGGTAAAAACCTTTTAAAATCTTCTTCTCTAGAACCGAGGATACTTTGGGGCTGAATCTTTACATAAATCATCGGGGACAGGGAGTCTACCAAAGTTGCTAAAATAATGATCATACATTGACATTTGACCTTTTTACGGCAAGGTCAAGTTTGCTTCCTTATGCATTTGTATGGAAAAAAACATTTAAAACTCTTATTCTCCAAAACCGAGGATAGCTTGTGGCTGAATCTTTGCATATATCATCTTGAACGGGCGGTCTACCAAAGTTGCTAAAATAATTGTCATACATGGATATTTAACTATTTTACGGTGAGGTCAAGTTTGCTTCTGTATGCATTTGTATGGGCCTCATACATTTGTATGGAAAAAATGTTGATAATTTCAAACGTCTTTTCCTCTGAAGCCTCCGGGCCAGTGTTGCTCAAATTTCATGCGGAGCCTTCGTGGGCAGGAGAATGAAAGATTGCTAAAATGGGTATGGTCCATTGATCAAAATGGCTGCCATGCCCATATATGGTAAAAACCTTTAAAAAAATCTTCTTCTCCATAACCAAATAAGTCCTGGGTTCTTATCTTTACACAAATTATGGGGGACAGGAGATCTACCAAAATTGCTAAAATGATGGTTCTATGTTGACATTTGACCTTTTTACCTTCAAGGTCAAATTTGCTTCCCCATTTGTATGGGCCATATACATTTATATTGAAAGTATCGAAGTGACTTGTAGATCAACAGTAGTTAAAATTGTTCTGATTGGAAATCTAAGATGGCCATCATCTGGTTTATATTTATAATATTTCCCTGCCACTGTGCTGTTTACATGTATAAAATCATGATTCTTCAGAAACCACTTAGCCAGTTTCCACCAAATTTCACATTGATCATTCTGTTGAAGTGTGATTGATAGTTTATTCAAATGATCATGCTCCATCAACTGTCAAAACTAAGAACTGCTCAAATGATGATATTTTCATTGGTTGCGATGATAGGATTTGAAAAATGTTGCATAACATCTGCATGTCTGCAGTGGCTGTCACTCAGGTGAGCGAACTGTGGCCCGTGGGCCTCTTGTTTAAGTGTACCTTCAGTATAGATGGATATATGCTTTACAACAAATTTTCCCAGTAATATTGAAAAACTTAAGCACACAATGCGGTAATTAGGTTGAGTACGGTACCCTAAATATTCACACATTTTAACTCTTTACCATACTTGTCCCAAAATATTAACAAAACCATTTGGATATCTGATGATCTATCAAAAATATTGTTGGCTCAATAGCAGAGAAGACCTTTATGAAATGCTGCACTCCATAGCTCTGATATGGGCCCATAGCAACAGACAAGGCGCTTTTTTCATCTGAAAAATGCTGATATCTTTCTTATTTCTCGACAAAAACATTTGTTGTGAGTACTCATTAGAAGCGCCTCGGCGAGACGCTTCTAATGAGTACCACAACATATGTTTTCGTTGAGAAATAAGAAAAATATTATGTGGATACCCCCTCTGTATTGAATATTTAGGGTAATTACAGCAAATGGTAGATATCGCTCTTTATGAGCTGTGAAAAAAATTACATAATCTTATTCATAGCTCTTGATAAGATGCATGTGTCAATGGCATAGTCAGATGGGAATTATTTTTATGCACACCCAGGAAAAATCTTGAAAACTATGCCTAAAATCACTACCAAAAATAGCGGCTACTCTGAAAGGAAAGAATTTGCTCCAGCAAATTCTTTCCTTTAAGAGCTGCTCCTCTGATAAAGAAGCAGAATATTTTATGTTATTGCCACTTTATCATAAATATTTTTCTTATGCATGTTACACACATGGGCAATGAGCGTAATGAGACCTATGTCTACATGTGTGTTGTCGACGAGGTACTTCTCCTGAGTACCCACAACATACTGTATTCGACCTAATAACCGCACCGTGCGCTTGGGTTTTTCAAAATTACTGTGAAAACTTGTATTAAATTATGTATCCACCTACTATAAGTAAAACAAGATCAGCAAATGACTTATTTAATGGTGCTTACGCGATTTTTCTTTTTTTTTTTTTTTTTATTCTTTTTTTCTGATATTCTTTCTAAAAGCATATGTTGTGGTACTCATTTGAATTGCATTGACAAGTCGATGCAATTCAAATGGGTACCCACAACATATGCCTTTATAAAGAAGTAGACAAAAAGTACACTGGCTGTAATCTGAAGACTACAGAATTACTTGACTGTGCGCTTATAGGGGTATGTGCGGTAATTAGGTCGAATACAGTATGTTTTTTTTTCTCGTGTTACTTGTATGAGGCTACCTTGTCTTATCAGGAGCTGTGATAATTGTGAGAAGTGCCTCTCTGAGGTGCTTCTGATGAGTATCCACAATATATAATATGTTTTCAAGGAGAAATGGAAAAATTGCTTTCTTGGAGAAATACCCAGCTAGCATTCTTTCTAAATCTATAGCGGACCGTTATCGGCCCGTCAGCTACCCTGATGGGCCGATAACAGCCCGCTATAGATTTATAAAGAATGCTTACTGGGTAGGTAAAATTATGATCTGGATAATCCTCTTATCAAGAGCTCTGATGGCATAGTTATTTTGGGATGTTATTTAACCAGTTGTTCAAAGCGTCGTTAGCCTAACGAGCTCGTTAAAGGTCATTTTGTTAACTGTTTTAGCGGATTCAATATACAATATTCAGGTATTTTTTGCTGAAAAAATGTGAGTAGCTTTTGCACTGCACTCACATTTTTTCAGCAAAAAATTTCAGCATATCCGGTGTTTGCGTATCACTCGATGTAAATTTTAACGAATTGTTAACTGACGATGTCGTTAGCTTTGAACAACTGGGCCCAGGGCTGGTTATTAGTTTTTATTTGTAATTGTCATTTTCTGTTATATTGTAAGTGAAAAGTTTTTTTTTTAGTATATTTAAAATGCAGCATTGTGATATAACAAAGATAAGATAATTTTTCTCATTTCTACAAGCAAATACGACTTGATATTTCATTTGTTATTCATTCATTGAAGAATCCCCAAGTCCTGTTTGATAATTTACTGAGAATTTAGAATGGTAATGACTCAGTGATTACATTTTAGCAGTAAGTAAAGAACCAGAATAAAAAAAAATGATGAAATTATAATTGCAGTCAAAATACAATCCATCTTTACAAACACTTGTGAAACCAGTTCATAAGTTGCAACATTATTTCCTATCAAACTATTCAAAACTTTTATCTGTGGACAAGTTTGTTGGGAATTTGCGAATAAATATCTTGACCTGTTTGAATATTTCTTATGAACTTTATAAATTTCTTACAAGACTGTCACTGGTATTTTGTTACTACACTAAGAAGTTGTACAAGGAACTTTGTAATACTAAGTTCACTGACAAGGAGATTTGCAACACAAAAATGAATTTGAATAGTATAATTGCATTTGATTGAAGAAGTCGTGAACATATTTGACAAGTATTTTGTAAAGATAATCTGAGCAGTGCCATGCGAAAATGTGTCTTTGGGCATATGCAGACAGCAAAGGCCCAGATCAGCCTGTGCATCTGAACATCCTGATAAGGATGATCACTGTCCGCTAACAGAATCATTGAACAATATAGTATGTATCAAAGGGAGGAGGGCAAATGCCCTCTGTGATCTGATTCTGTGCATTTTGCACATGTTCGAAGACACATTTTCGCACCGGGCTGCCCAACTCTATCTTGACTAAGACAGATTCCTGTTACTGGGATGGGATACAGTTAGTAGATTTTCTTCCATTTTTACAAGGGATGTAGACAACTTTCATGTCTTCATGTTTGCTGCACATTAACCCATTGAAGACTGGAGACCCCTAAATGGGAAACTAGCAAAAAGTGCAGACCCAGATCAGATGATGCAAAATGCAGCATCTGATTAGGGTCTCCACTGTTTGCAAATAGTTGAACCATTTTACTGAATATATACATCATATAGCCTGACATATCTAAAATCGAAAATGGACCCTTCTAATACAGCGTGGGAGAGTTTATTCAGTCTTTAATGGATTAAGCCACTTCTAGAAAAGGGTCTACTCCAAAATGAAAGAATTTGCTCTCAATGCCTTTCTAGGGTAGACCCTTTTCTGAAGGGAAGCAAAAGTGATTTTGACAGTTGCCTCCCTTGAAAGTGTATCATTTCCCTTAAGCAATAATGATAATTGTAATAACAATAATTTAATAATAATTATAATAATAAATCACAAAAACAATTTGTAATTGTATTTTAGTGTAATGTGTTTTTAAATGTTAATGAATGGTAGTCTGAATGTATTTGTATTTGTCTTGATGTTAAAGTGACTATGAACCATTAATTCCAGAATTACATTATTTTTGATTTAGAAGGTGTTCAATGAAATCTTTATTATGTTAACTGAAGAAACATAAAAATGGTAAAATATTCCATATATCAAAAGTTTAAAAATATAAACTAAAAAAAAATGTAAAGAAAATAGAAGATAGCTATAAAAATGAATTCATTTATTAATTCCCCAACAGATTTATTGTTGATATATGTTTTGTTTGTGTTTTGTTTTTCCAGACAAGTCTTTGCTGCCAAGTAAGGGACAGGTAAGCAGGATTACTTTCTTATTGTCAATGCCTAGCATTCAGCTGGATTAAAAATACAAATAGACAACAAAACTAAAAACAGAACAGTTAAATACAAAGACATGAGTCTCAAGATGTAGACATGACATTGGCCAAGGCCAAGATCAGCATTCAGATCTGCACAGTCTGATGGGGTTTTCTTCATGATGTAGGACTGTTTTTGCTTGATGTAGCCCATTTGAGCAAACAAACCTGTACAAAAATTTACAGCCGTAATAGAGGCTGAAAATGGAAGAATTTTACACCTATAATTTCAGTTCACCCAGAATAACTTCATGAAGGGGAAGACAGTAAATTATGGGAATACACTAGATTTACAGGCATAGAACATGTAAAACACACGTAAAACAGGTGGGATTCAGACGTAATATGTAAATTAGACAGAGGTGAAAAATTCCAATTATGGCTTTACAGGTGATATTATGTTTATGCGCGTAAATAGACTGGATTACAGTAGCAGGCATAGCAGAAATTAAATCACAGGCGTAAAATCACGGATGTAATCTTACAGCAGAAAATAACAGGCGTAAATCAGTTATGGGCATAGATTTGAGTACATGCTTGGATCCTTTACCGCCAATTCAATTCGTGTAGAAATCACTTTTACCATTTAATAGTATCTGCCACATGAAACAACAAAAAATAAATAAAAATAAAATTTAAGAAAAAAAAAAAAAAAATAATAGAAAAAAAAAATTAGAAAATGTGAATATGCAAGCAGTATCAAATTCACCAGCATTATAACCACTAAAAGCTGGATACTCTGGCTTCACATCTGAGCAAGTGATCACTGCAGAAAATTTAAAGTAATATATATTTCCATATGAACTTTTTATACGCCCATTTGAAAAACGGGACGTATTATGTGACGGGGTATGGCATCCGTCCGTAAACTTTTTCGTTTCCGGCTAACTCCTCCTACAGTTGACATCAGATCAAGCTGAAACTTGGTATATAGTTAAAACATGATGTGGCGCAGCGCATATTGTTTCGGGGTTACAGTCCACCAAATGTTTGCAGAGTTATGCCCCTTAGAAAATTTCTGTAAACTTTTCATTTCCGGTTAACTCTTCCTACATTTTACATCCAATCAAGCTGAAACTTCATGTATAGTTAGACCATGATGTGGAGCAGTGCATATTGTTTTGAGGTTACAGTCCACCAAATATTAGCAGAGTTATGCCCCTTTGAAATTTCGTTTCTGGCTAACTCCTACAGTTTACATCCGATCAAGCTGAAACTTGATTTGTTGTTAGACCATGATGTGGAACAGTGCATATTATTTCAAGGGTGCAGTCTATCAAATATTAACATAGTTATACCCCTTTGAAAATTTCTAATAATTTTTCGTTTCTGGCTAAATCCTCCTACAGTTTACATCCAATCAAGCTGAAACTTCATGTATAGTTGGACCATGATGTGGAGCAGCGCATAATATTTCGAGGTTACAGTCCACCAAATATTAGCAGAGTTATGCCCCATTGAAAATTTCAGTAAACTTTTCATTTCCGGCTAACTCGTCCTACAGTTTACATTCTATCAAGCTGAAACTTGATTTGTTGTTAGACCATGATGTGGAGCAATGTATATTGTTTCAAGGTTACAGTCCACCAAATATTAGCATCCCTTTGAAAATTTCATTTAATTTTTTGTTTCCAGCTAAATCCTCCTACAGTTTACATCCGATCAAGCTGAAACTTCATAAATAGTTACATGATGATGTGGAGCAGCACATATTATTTGGAGGTTACAGTGCACCAAATATTTGCAGAGTCATGCCCCTTTGAAAGTTTTTGTAAATTTTTCGCAGCATATTGTTTAGAGGTAAAAGTGTGCAAATCATTTTATAATAGGTAGGTATAGGTTTTGCAAATAGCTAATGTTATGGTCATATGGGCAAGATATTGATGTTTTTTTTTTTTTAACATCTTTTATTAGATTTGCAAGGAAATGCTGCCATTATTAAATCTTTATAAATACATTTATTAAATGATACAGAATTAAGAAGCTTGACTATCAGAACTTATAAACATAATTCTTTTTGGATTTTGTTTTTTTTTAAATACTCTTCTGAGTTGGCTCCCTTGAAGAACAAAAATAAAATCATTATTAAACAAGTTAAAGGTTTACAAAAAATTTCTTGCATCATTTTTTTTTTTTTTTGGTTATGTTTTGTTATTGTCTGGTCCGATATTGAAGTATAGGAAGAACAAATCAGCAAAGGCTCATATAAGCCAATATTTATATAGTCATTCTTCTGTGGTGTGTCCTCGGTCAGAAAGCACTTCTCCCTAAATGCAGCAAACTACTCCCTATTTTCCCAGGAGGGAGAAGTCATTTCTCCCTTAATTTCTGGGCCAGCTTGGACCTTCAGGTTACAGTTCACCAAATATCAGCAGGGCTATACCCCAATGAAATGTTTTTGTATCTCCACTTACAATTAATATCCAGAGCACTGAATTATACAGGAGCCAGTTTATGTGCTACATCTTATTACTTGCCACGGGCGTATAATGCCCCGCTTAGCGGAGCTCTTTTTCACAACATAATTTAGTAAAAAAAAAAAAGAAAAGTTGTATGGTGCACAAAGAAAACAATATCACGAAAACCATAAATACTGGGAAAAAAAGCGTCAGCAAAGAGAGTAGTCCACAATTAGAGTCTTTTCAGAGTCTATGTTGTATGCAATTCCAATCTGAAGTTTCATACAGAATTATTAAGGCCCAAAATATGTATTCGATTCTTAGGCACTGCCACATCTAATGTTTGTTGTTTGAGACTTGAAACTTGCATCTCAGATACTTTCTGTCTGTCTGTAACATGCACAACTGCCATGTTTTTTTAGCCAAACAAACCAAAATGTTAAAAGAATGTACCCAGCTGGATTTCACGGCTGTAACTTTTATTTACACCTGTAAATTTGAACTTAGAAAATATTTGAGCCAGGTAAGAAAAAGTTCAATTTTACGCCTGTAATTCTGATTTACACCTGTAACTCTCAGAATCTAAAGTTTTACAGCTGTAGTGTTAAGGGCGTAATTATAGTGGATTTTATTTGATCATGAAATATTTTCTAAGGTCATTCTCTCCCTTCCGCTGATTCAAGAAGGGCAGTTGTCAGTTTCTGGCGAAAGAATGTGCACAATACTGGTTAACCGCTTAGAGGACTAAGCCTGCCCAGTAAACGTGTGGTTAGGTAAACTGGCCGCGCTCGACATGACCCCATTGGGTTGACTGGGCTGTAAAACCTCAACACAAACAAACCTCTTATACGCCTGTAAAATACAATTATGTCTATTTTCCGTGTATTTAACAATGGTATCCCATCCGTAAATTTCATACAGGAAAAGCAGCTGGGGAATTAATAGATAATTAAGAATGAAGTACAGTGTAATGATTCCTTTCATGAATCCAATTTAGGCTTGAGAAATTGTCAAATTTCCAGGTTTTCACAAAAAAGAAAAAAACTACATAATTTAAATGTAGTATAGTACAAAAGTAGAACTAAAAACATGAAAGATCTTTGAGATGAATTATATCACATGACCTGTATGTCTGTGTATTGTGTATATTGTCTGGTCTCTTAGTTATTGAATGAGCAGTTATTCAATGTCTAATATTTTGTTGATTTTATTAAACATTTGCAATATAATTACATGTATCTTGTATAAAAAAAATGGATAAATCCAAGATAGAAAGTGGTTTATGTACTCTGTTAAATCTTCTCCTCCTCATAAAAAAGGCTTATGAATTTATGACCAGGATTGGAGCCTGTCCAGAAAGGTTTCATAGTTGTTAGAATATTGTGAAGATACACAATCTCTTTATAACACTTTTGCTAGGATCCAAAGTGAAAACCATGTTAGCTAAACAACTGTGTTGTGTCAAAACAAAAAATGAATAAATTATATAGAAAAAATGACCATTCTATAATCTATAAGTGTTTGTTTGGATGCAACACTTTTGGGGTCCACCTTTAAACCGTCTTATATCTGAACTGTCTTATATCTGAACTGTCTTATATCCAAACCATCTTATAATGAACCGTCTTATAAATTTAGAGGTTCCAGTGTATTTAGAAACTGAATTGTAAATTTATTTTGGCTAAGTGAAGTTTAGGTGTTAACTGTGTTGGATGCTTTGTTGTGAACTGTTCAGCAATGACATGTGAAGTTAGTTTCATTTGGATTGGATTTCAGAAGTGCTAGTCTAGTTCATTATATTAAAGGCATGGAATTTAGCTTAGGCTGCTAGAAACCTACTGGGGTAAGATTTCAGCAGAGATTTTCTAAAGCCTGTTGTAATGGGCCAAGACTGGTGCCTTGTCATACAATCCATTGTACTTACTGGGTAAAATTTTCAGCAGATGGCATATTGAAATAGTTTTCTAGTTTTTCTCAGAAAACAGGTTTTAACGGTTTATGCAATTTGTCTCCATTTTCCCCAGAAAACAAGTTTTGGCATTTCATGCAAATTGTCTCCAATGGAGACAGTTTGCATGAAAGGACAAATCCTGTATTCTGAGAAAAAATAGATAAAAATTTGTCATCTGCTGAATTAGCCAAGGAAATGCTAAAAGTTAACAGAATTCCAGCAATAATTTTATGGATCCAGTGTGCTTGAACTGAATCTAGGAGTCTCTGGATGAAAGTACAATATTTACCCTAAATATTGGGACAAATTAACCTCTTACTATACTTGTCCTAAAGTTTGAACAAGTCCAATTTACTATGTTAATGTGTCGGACTGTGAATGATAGGTATACCGTATTTACCCTAGGTATTGGGAGGAACAGGCCTGAGCAAACAGTATAGACCAAGATCAGATGCTGCAGAACATGACATCTAATCAGGGTCTAACTAATAGCCACTCATCTAGCAGTTTTTTAAACACATTTATAGGTTTTATATTAGACTTATTCAAATTTTGGGACAAGGAGTTAAGATGTCCCAACAACACTTAGGGTAAATATGGTAAATTTTTGACCTGCATTGGATCCATACTTGCTCTGCACTGTTTGCTCAGACCTTTGTATCTCAGTATTGAGGGCAAGAAAGGTAAATTGTTGACCCTGATTAGATGCCACATAAGCTCTGCACTGTTTGCTCAGACCTTTGTATCTCCATATTTAGGGCAAAAAAGGTAAATTGTTGACCTTGATTAGATGCCACATAAGCTCTGCACTGTTTGCTCAGACCTTTGTATATCAGTATTTAGGGTAAACAAAGGTAACTTGTTGACCCGATTAGATGCCACATTAGCTCTGCACTGTTTGCTCAGACCTTTGTATCTCAGTATTTAGGGCAAGAAAGGTAAATTGTTGACCCTGATTAGATGCCACATTAGCTCTGTACTGTTTGCTCAGATCTTTGTATCTCAGTATTTAGGGTTAAAAAGGTGAACTGTTGACCCTGATTAGATGCCACATTAGCTCTGCACCGTTTGCTCAGATCTTTGTATCTCAGTATTTAGGGTAAAAAAGGTAAATTGTTGACCCTGCTTATATACCACATTAGCTCAGCACTATTTGCTCAGATCTTTGTATCTCAGTATTTAGGGTAAAAAAGGTAAATTGTTTGCCCTGAATAGATGCCACATTAGCCCTGCACTGTTTGCTGATCAAATTTGTGTCAGAATTCATTGTTTGTAAAGTTCTTTACTTTAAAGCACAATACCTTTTAAGGTTGCATTCCCCTTTAAAGGACAGGATAAGTAGATGAACCAAATGACTTCTGAAAAATATCTGAACTTTTTTTTACTTATGGCATTTTGAAAATTTCAGCATTTTAACCTTGTAAGCAAGATATCTCAAAAACGGTTTAAGCCATTGCCTTGTCATAAGAGTATTGGAAAAATGTTGCATGCCATCTGCATATCTGCAGTGGCAGTTTCACTCAGGTGAGCGAGTTGTGGCCCGTGGGCCTCTTGTTTTCAAAAACTGATTGTTATTTTTCAGAGAAAATAATACTTGACATTTCTTGTGAATCATAAAATGCCAAGCCTTATTTTCTCAGAAAAAAATTAAAAAAAAAAAAGGTATTTCAAACTGTCATCTGCTGTAATAGTGATTAGTGCTTTAACACTAACATGCTGGGAAAATGTTTTAGCAGATGACATTTTGAAATATTTGTCCAAGTTTTTCACAGAAAATAGGCTTTGGGATTTCATGCAATTTGCTTGAAATCCCAGTCTATTTTCTAGGAAAAATAAGAAAAATATCATCAATTTGTCATCTGCTGAATCTGTTCAGAGAGTGGTCAAGGTTCAGTGGGGTTAAACTAGATGGTAAAAAAGGGTCAGAAAGGGTAAGAGAGTAGTAAAAAGTAAATGTGAATTGGAGGGTAAAAGAGGACCCAGAAAAGTATACATAAAGTACTGGTACTGAGGTATGAATGATTATAGAACATAGATTTTTATTATTTTATAATTTTAATGTTTTTTGAATTCCAGATATTTTTATAGTAGTAGAGATTATATAAAAAAGATGAGATTATTGTTGCTGAAGTTACTTATTTATGTTTTAGTTAGTTATTTCAACATTGACAATCCATAAAAATATGTATATGTTATTTTTTTATGTGCTGGCCGATGACAGGTATTTCAACATTGACAATCCATGAAAATATGTACATGTTATTTTTTATGTGCTGGCCGATGACAATTGAAGGATAATTTTCTTACTTTACCCGAAAAATGAGCTTGGTAAACTAACTTAACATTCATAGGAATTGGCTTCTAGAAAGATGATTTATGAAGAGACAATTCACATGACTTCAAGCCCAAATTTCTGGGAAAATAGTTTAATATGTTAACCCTCATCATGCTGAATAAATAAAGATGCCACACTCACTTCCAGATTTCAGCCAATCAGATTACTTGATCCAGGATGTTGATGTAAATACATATACTGAATGACAAACAGTGCAGATCCAGATCAGTTGGCTTCTTTAGAAGCCAACTGATCTGGATCTACACTGTTTGCAAAGGCAGGGTATATCCGAGTTCAGCAGGATAAGGGTTAATCTGATAATTTAATTGGAACTTAAAGAATTAAAATTCATTGCTTAACATGATGGGTAAAAAATATCATTAGATGACGTGTAATAATTTTTTTTGCAAGAAAACAAAGTTTGACATTTCCCTCAAATGTGAATATGAAAGGACAGTTTATATAAAAGTTATATATAAATATTTAATAGTTATATGAGGATTAACCCCAGACACAGGAATGTGCCTTCATGCATTCTGGCTGAAGTATGATACAAAAAAAGGAAGCTGCTCAATAGCTGGAAGAATATGACATTGCTCCAAACCAGATGTTTTTTTCCAAAACAAAAAAAAAAAAATATATATATATATAAGTATTTCTCTCTGAAAAAAAAAAAAATAAAATAAAATCTGTTGTGGGTACTCAGTAGAAGTGTCTCAGTGTTTTTAATGAGTACCACAATATATGATTTTCGTGGAAAAGTAAAACAAATAATTTTATACTCCTATATTGAGCTATGATATGAAGTGTCAAATCCCATTTTCAAATTAGGAAAATATTCTCAAATTGTCATCTCCTATGTCTTGTTGTATAATATTATATTAGTCATTTCAGTCTGCATATATATTGTAAATTTAAATATTAAGATATTAATGAGTACTAGTAATGTATTGCTGTTCAATTTTAAATGTTACAGTTAACAGATTACATGTAAGTTAACAAAAATGTCTCGTTTGTATAAAGGTACATAGGATAAATATCTTTTATCCACACTATCATAGGACTTGTTAACCCTTGTCCTGCTGAATAAATTATGATGCCTCACCCACTTTTAATTTTCAGCCGATCAGATTACTTGATCCGAATTGTTGATACAAATCCACACCTCACCCACTTTTAATTTTCAGCCAGTCAGATTACTTGATCCGAAACATTGATACAAATCCACATTCTTATTGACAAACTGTGCACATCCAGATCAGTTGAGTTTTTCAGAAGTCAACTGATCTGGATCTACTCGGTTTTCAAGGGAAGGACATAACCAGGTTCAGCAGGATCGGGGTTAATTAAGGAGGAGTATTTGATGATAATTCAGGGATAATTTTTTCATGAAAAACGTGTTGTGGGTACTCATTAGAACTGCCTTACTGAGGTACTTCTAATTAGTACCCACAGTATATGTTCTTATGTTGTAGTGAAGTGGAGAAAATTATCCTAGATTTATCACCAAATACTCTTTAATAATTATAGACTGTAATGTATGGTCTTGAGAGAAAAAGTACGAAGCATAGTGCATTATTCCCTTATCATATATTTTTTTCTTCTGTTTCTTCACTTTCATTCCTGTTCCTTTCTTCCCTGTCCCTCTCTTTAATCTCTTCTACTATCTCTTCTATCACTTTTCTCCCTTTCTCTGGGAGACGACACAAAATGACCCACAAGGGTTGATGTGTCGTTAAACCCCAACACAATCAATCTTATCATATATTTAACACTGCATGCTGGTAAAAATTTCAGCAATTGACATTTTGAATTTTTTTTTCTTCCTTTCCTAGAAAATAGAATTTGAATTTTCTAGGAAAAGTAAGAAAAATATCATCAGTTTGTCGTCTGCTGAATCTGCCCATAGCATGGTAAGTGTCAATCCTATATTTGTCATGATTAGAATACATTTTGAAAGAAAAAAGTTACCTGCCTTCAGGTCTGATAACCAGGAACAATTTATTTTGTATGGACAGATTTTCAGCCCACTCACTGGACAGGTATTTTCAGCCCACTCACAATATTATTATGGTGACTTTATTACAAACAAGTGATGTACGGTAAATGTCCTAAAATTTCGTACACTAAAAATTCTGACAAAATCACGTATGCAGTGTATACACTGTTTGCCATTCCACCCAGTATTTCAAAAAAGAACTGCATACAAAGCAAAATTCAAGCCAAAAGGTATGGAACAAAGTGTTTGAAATTTTAAACAATTTACTGTAATGCACAGTATGAAACCTGAAAAAAAGTGCGGGAACTATGCTATTTTAGCTTCAGGATTGGTTAATATGAGCATTTAATGCCGTGAGAAAGGGATTTGAATATGTACGTACTGAACAGATAATGAAGTTTTGATTATCAACTTCTCTATCAATCTCTACCTTTATTGGTTCTGGGGTTGATATATATGGTGATAATCAAAACATGTGATAATATCTTATCACAAATGTAAGCAGTGAAGGCCCAGATTGGCATTTGCAATCTCCTTTTCTATTCTGGGCTTTTTTGCCTGTGTACAGAATTGTACGAATTAAAAGAGAAGGCCCTGTTCAGATTACAGTAAATGTCCTAAAATTTTGTACACCAAAGTTGCTAAGAGAATGACATATGCAAACAGTGCAGACCCAGATCACACTGCTCCTTCAGGAGCAGTCTGATCAGGGTTTACACTGTTTGCCTTTCCACTAAGTATTTTAAGAAATAATTGTATAAAAAGCAAAATTAAGCGAAAAAGGTATGGAGTAAAGTGTGAGAAATTTTAGGACATTTACCGTATGCAGATGTGCTGGCTGATCAGAGTTTCTGCTGTTCACATGAAAACACGATGTCCTCTGTCATGCATTGTATACCATAATTATGTACATTGAGCAAATGATTCTTAATTTGAGTGTACATATTACGCTTGTCGACCTAAGATTACATTTTGACAAGGTCTCTTTGGTGAAAGTTCATATTGCTGTGAATTACTTCCCCCTAAGCAATTCACAGCAATATGAATTTTCACCAAAGAGACCTTGTCAAATGTAACCTTAGGTCGGCAAGCATAATAGATTGCTGTAAAATAGCTTTACTTTCATGTATGGCAGAGGTACATGGGGAGAATAGGTGGAGGCGAAGTTCTCTGACCAAACAACTTGTTTTATTTTTGGCCGATTTTGTTTTTCGATGAATACAGTAGTTGTCTTACTGTGTCAGATAGCTACAGTAGTAACTGTTGTCCCACTGTGTCATGTTAGTGTATGAGATGAGATCTTTATAACCCTTAAAGCACTAAGCAACATTGCAGCAAAAGACATTTTAATATTTTTTTTAAATTATTGTTCAGAGAAAATAAAAATTATTTTTTTAGAGAAAATAAGACTTGGCATTTCATATCATTCATCTGCTTGGCAGATGATTCAGTGGAGTGTCAAGCCATATTTTCTCTGTAAAATAAAAAAAAAAAGATGCTGCAGTTGTGATGAGCGCTGTAAGACTTAATGTACAAATAACTGCTTATGATTTATTTTCTTTGTTTTCGAAGATACTCATTCCACCAGGAGGTGTTCATGATTGAATCATGACAGGAACCATATTTACCGTAGACTTTTTCAAAACATATGCTAAATGCTGAACATATCGGGTAATACTTTCAGCAGATGACATTTTGAAATATTTATCTTATTTTTCCCGGTAAACAGGAATTCAATCCTGTTTAAACAAGATTTAACCAAATCTTGTTTTCTTCAGAAAAGTAAGGTAAGATTTAAACCATTTGTCCTCTGCTGAGAATGGTGACTGTTAAGCATTGATGATCCAGATCAAACTGCTTCTAAAATGTCTGGGTCTACACGGTCAGCCATTTAGCCACCATTTTTAACCCTTGTCCTGCTGAATAAATGAAGATGCCACGCCTACTTCTAATTTTCAGCCAGTCAGATTAACTGATCCGAATTATTGCTATAAATCCACATACTTAACGGCAAACAGTGCAGATCCAGATCAGTTGGCTTCTTCAGAATCTAACTGATCTGGTTCTACACAGTTTGCAAAGGCAGGGTATATCTGGGTTCAGCAGGACAAGGGTTTTAAACACATCACTGTATACCGTCAAATCTATGTTAAGCAAGCACCTATGGGCTGACCTCGGTGGCTCAGTCAGATGTATGTCTGACTGGAGATTTGGTCAGGTGTTTGATCCCTACCGGGTCCTGCAACATTCGTTTGTAGAGATTGATCATGAAATATTTTCAAGGGTCATTCTCCCATTCTGCTGATTAAAGAAGGGCAGTTGTCAGTTTCTGGCAAAAGAATATGCACAAATACTGGTTAACTAAGCCTTTGCAGTAAAAGTATGGTTAGGTAAATTTGCTGGCTCAATGTGCCTTAATAGTGTCCACTGGGCAAAAAAAAACCCCAACAAACTTCAGCTCATAAAAAAAAAAAAAAAAAAATTATAATAATAAAAAAAAAAGAAATAAATAATTGTAAAAAAAAAAGTAAAAAAGTGATTGCTTAAGGCAGGTGCTTGCTTAATACAGGTAAATATCCATTTTCATGGGATCTGAAGTAGTGGTTTTCAAGACGGGTGTCTGCTTAGCACAGACAGTCTTCCAAGACAAGCTCGTAGTTGGACATGTGTTCATACTTTTTATGGTAAATATGGCAATATAGCTCAATAGCATGTATGAACAGTGAGGACTTAGATCAGCTAGTTCACTCAGACTATCTCAAATGCATTAGCTATCCAACACAAGAAGTATTTTGATCTTAGATGAATGGATACTACTCAAAAAGTAGAATTTTTGCCTCCCTTTTCAAAGGGAGATCACTCCAGCAGAAAAGCATTTGCTTTCTCATGTGAATTGATTCTTAGAGGGGACTGCCCTTAAAGGAAGGGGAGCCAATTCTTTTCTTTAAGGGTAGCTTCCTTTAAGAAAGTAGGGAAAAAGAAGTCCGGCAAATACGTCAATATCAGGGTGATCTCCCTTGGAGATGTAGCCATATCAAGGATATGAGCACTTCAGTTGGTCTGTTTCTTTACTGTTCATATTATGCATTTAATACTTGTTTTTGCTATAAAGTAGTCTATTTTGATAATTTTTAATTTTCTTAAGTAATAAAAGAAATCAAAATGTTATTCTTTTGAGTTGTTTTTCAACCCAAGATTAACCTAGAGGAGCGGTAAAGAACCTGATTTTAAATGTGTTGTGGTCTTGTTGTTTGCGAACTTCTAATTGCTGCCAGACACTCGAACCACATGAAGACAGCCTGTTTATGTTTAAAAAAGCACATTTGCATAGCCATGCTTTTCAGAGCTCTTTTTATACGCCCGTTTGAAAAACGGGACGTATTATGTTACTGGGTATGGCGTCCGTCCGTCCGTAAACTTTTTTGTTTCCGGCTAACTCCTCCTACAGTTTACATCCAATCAAGCTGAAACTTAGTATATAGTTAGACCATGATGTGGCGCAGCGCATATTGTTTCGAGGTTACAGTCCACCAAATGTTTGCAGAGTTATTCCACTTAGAAAATTTCTGTAAACTTTTCATTTCCGGTTAACTCCGCCTAGATTTTATATCCGATCAAGCTGAAACTTCATATATAGTTAGACCATGATGTGGAGCAGCGCATATTGTTTCGAGGTTACAGTCCACCAAATATTAGCAGTTAAGCCCCTTTTAAAATTTCAGTAGGCTTTTTGTTTCTGGCTAACTCCTCCTACAGTTTACATCCGATCAAGCTGAAACTTGATATATAGTTAGACCATGATGTGGAGCAGCGCATATTGTTTCGAGGTTACAGTCCACCAAATGTTTGCAGAGTTATGCCCCTTAGAAAATTTCTCTAAACTTTTCATTTCCGGTTAACTGCTCCTACATTTTACATCCAATCAAGCTGAAACTTCATATAGTTAGACCATGATGTGGAGCAGCGCATATTGTTTCTAGGTTACAGTCCACCAAATATTAGCAGAGTTCTGCCCCTTTGAAAATTTCGGTAGACTTCGTTTCCGGCTAACTCCTACAGTTTACATCCGATCAAGCTGAAACTTGATTTATAGTTAGACCATGATGTGGAGCAGCATATATTATTTCGAGGTTACAGTCCACCAAATATAAGCAGTTATACCCTTTGAAAATTTCTATTTTTTGTTTCTGGCTAAATTCTACAGTTTTCATCCAATCAAGCTGAAACTTCATGTGCAGTTAGACCATGATGTGGAGCAGCGCATATTGTTTCGAGGTTACAGTCCACCAAATATTAGCAGAGTTATGCCCCTTTGAAAATTTCAGTAAACTTTTCGTTTCTGGCTAAATCCTACTGTTTTCATCCTATCAAGCTGAAACTTGATTTGTAGTTAGACCATGATGTGGAGCAGTGCATATTGTTTCAAGGTTACAGTCCACCAAATATTAACAGAGTTAAACCCCTTTGAAAATTTCTATTTTTTTGTTTTTGGCTAAATCCTCCTATAGTTTACATCCGATCAAGCTGAAACGTCTTAAATAGTTACACAATGATGTGGAGCAGCACGTATTATTTCAAGGTTACAGTGCACCAAATATTTGCAGATTTATGCCCCTTTGAAAGTTTTTGTAAACTTTTTGCAGCATGTTGTTTAGAGGTAATAGTGTGCAAATTTTATTATATAATAGATATATTTTTTTGCAAATAACTAAAGTTTTGGTCATAGGGCAAAATACTGATTTTTTTTTTTAACATCTTTTTTTAGACTTGCAAGGAAAGGTTGTCATTATTAAATCTTTATAAATACATAATTCTTTTTTTTTTTTTTTTTTTTTTTTAATACTCTTCTGATTTGGCTCCCTTGAAGAACAAAAATAAAATCAGTATTAAACAAGTTAAAGGTTTACAAAAAATTTCTTGCAGCATTTTTTTTTTTTTTTTTTTTTTTTTGGTTGTTTTGTTATTGTTTGGTCCGATATTGAAGTATATGAAAAACAAATCAGCTCATATGAGCTTGTAATATAGCCATGCTTCTGTGGTGTGTCCTCCGTCAGAAAGCACTTCTCCCTAGAAGAAACAAACTTCTCCCTATTTTCCCAGGAGGGAGAAGTCACTTCTCCCTTAATTTCTGGGCCAGCTTGGACCCTTAGGTTACAGTTCACTAAATATCAGCAGAGATATGCCCCAATGAAATTTTTTTAAATTTTTTTTTTTGTAATTCCACTTACAGTTTACATGTATATCCGGAGACTTGAATTATGTAGGAGCCAGTTTATGTGCTACATTTTATTACTTGCCACGGGCGTATAATGCCCTGCTTGGTGGAGCTCTTGTTATACCCTGCCACATAATATGATATGATAGTGGCGGGGTATTATGGTTTCACTTTGGACGTCCGTGTGTCTGTCCATCCATCATTCATACATCTATCCATTCTTCCATCTGTATTTCGTTTCCAGATGGTAACTTCAGTTAACATCAACGGATTTTCCCGCAAACTAGGTATGTGCATTAATATTGTGGAGATCTGGTTTGGGATAGCTAATGGGCAAATTTTGTCAAATTTCTGATGGAGTTGCTGCCCGGGACACACCCATATTTTCGTTTCTGGACAATAACTTGAGTTAATATCAAGGGATTTTAACCAAACTTGGTACATGCATTGATATGAAAGAGATCTTATTGCTAATGGGCTAATTTCATCAATGTTTGACAGAGCTATTTGCCCACGACACGATAATGGTGGGGTATTATAGTTTAATATTTTTATTTTTTGGTCTGTAAGCTCTTTTTTGTAAAGCTATGTGTGTGTGTGTGTGTGTGTGTGTGTGTGTGTGTGTGTGTGTGTGGAGAGGGGGTGGGGGGGGTGGATGGGGTGGGGAGGGTTGTATACTGTTTTCATGTCTGTCTGTCTGTCTCTTACTTTTTGGTTTCTGCTTCTAATCTTGATGAATAATTTAGGGTTTAATTCCTTTAGAGTTATTTCCCTGTTGGTTTCTGTTTTTGAATAATTGTACTAAATAATTTCAGGAAACTTCATATTTATGTCCCCTCCTACCTAAGAGGGAGCGGGGTGGGGGGTGGACATTGTTTTTGGGACGGATGTCTTTGGCGGCAGCGTAAAACTTCTTGTCTGCTCTGTAACTTGAATACCCTTTGGAATATTTTGATGATACTTGGTAGAAATGTAGATCAGGACGGGATGACAAGATTGACAACTCTGGCTTTCTTACTGTTGGAATTATCACCCTTTGTTTTATTTGAAAAATATTTTGTGTCTGCTTTGTAATTGAATACCCTTTGGAATATTTGGATGGTACTTGGCAGAAATGTAGAACAAGACTAGACGACATCCCGTACAAGAATGACAACTCTGCCTTTCTTACTTTGGCATTATCTCCCTTTGTTATATTTGACAGTGATAATCCATTGATTTCGTGTCCGCTCTGTTAGTCAGACCTTTTGGAATATTTTTATGATACTTAGTAGAAATGTAGAACAGGACCAGATGACTTGTCGCATACAAGAATGACAACTCTGCCTTTCTTACATTTGGCATTATCTCCCTTTGTTATATTTAACTGATTATCCATTGATATTGTGTCTGCTCTGTAAGTCAAAGACCCTTTGGAACATTTTTATGATACTAGGTAGAAATGTAGAACAGGACCAGACGACCTGTTGCATTACAAGAGAAACAACTCAGGCATTCTTACTTTTGGAGTTATCTCCCTTTATTTGGTTTGAAATAGATTTCTCGTCTGCTCTGTAACTGGAATACCCTTTGGAATATTTCGATGGTACTTGACAGAAATGTAGAACAGGACCAGACGACATGTTGCATACAAGAATGACAACTCTGCCTTTCTTACCTTTGGCATATAATTTGACAGTGATAATCCATTGATTTCGAGTCCGCTCTGTTAGTCAAAGACCCTTTGAAATATTTTTATGATACTTGGTAGAAATGTAAAACAGGACCAGACGACTTGTATACAAGAATGACAACTCTGGCTTTCTTACTTTTGGAGTTATCTCCCTTTGTTTTGTTTGAAATGGATTTCTCGTCTGCTCTGTAACTGGAATACCCTTCAGAATATTTTGATGGTACCTGGTTGAACTATAGAATAGGACAACACGAGGTGTTCCTTACCAGATTGCTGATTTAGACATAACAATTTAATAATATTACAATAACATATCGGGTGCATGTCTGGTTTCCTATTTTCAATAAATGTACATTCTGACAACTCTGCCTTCTTTACTTTTGATGTTATTTCCTTTTGTTATATTTGACACTGATTATGCATTGATTTAGTGTCTGCTATGTAAGTCAAACACTCTTTAGGATATTTTGATGATACTTGGTAGTAATGAAGAACAGGACCAGACGACATGCCACATACAAGAATGACAACTTCGGCTCTTTTTTTACTTTTGGAGTTATCTCCCCTTCTTGTGTTTGAATTTGATTTCTTGTCTCTGCTCTGTAACACAAATACCTTATGGAATATTCTGGTGATGCTTGGTACAAATGTAGAACAGGACGAGATGACGTGTTGCGTACAAGAATGACAGCTCTGGCAATATTGAGGGGGACATTTGTTTTTTTCTAAAAAACCTTTTCTAGTTTGCATAATTGTTGATATTGAAGAGTTTTTATCATTATACAAAAATTAGAACCTAGGGGTTTATTTCCCTTTGTAATTGGTGAAAAGCTGCCATGGTTTATTATTCTTTTCTATTGGTTTTTGCTTCTTATCTTGCTAAATAATTTCAGGAATCTTTTCATATTTTGCATAAACATTGATATTGATAAGGTGTTGCTGATAAACAAAAATAAGGGCCTAGGGTTTAATTCCTTGAGAGGTATTTCCCTTTGTAATTCTTGAAAAGGCCTTTTGATTTCTGCTTCTTATCTTGCTTTGTTTGTGTTGAGGTTTTACGGCCCAGTCAACCCAATGGGGTCATGTCAAGCATGGTCAGTTTACCTAACCACATGTTTACTGGGCAGGCTTAGTCCTCTAAACGGTTAACCAGTATTGTGCACATTCTTTTGCCAGAAACTGACAACTGCCCTTCTTGAATCAGCGGAAGGGAGAGAATGACCGTAGAAAATATTTCATGATCAATCTCCACGAAAGAATGTTGCTGACCTTGGCGGGGGTTGAACCCGTGACCTCCTGGTCTCCAGTCAGACACGCATCCAACCGAGCCACTGAGGCCAGCTCTTATCTTGCTAAATAATTTCAGGATTCTTTTCATATTTTGCATAAACCTTGATATTGATGAGTTGTTGCCATTAGGCTAAAATAAGGGCTTAAGGGTTTATTTATTTTTTTTTATTTGCGTTTTACGGCCCTTTCAAGAATATTTCACTTATTGAGCCATACATTCATCAAAGGTGGGCACAAACCAGGGAAAACCACCTGACCCTCCGTAATCAGGAGTTCATTCTGTTAGAGTTATTTCCCTTTGTAATTCTTGGCAAGGCATTTTGGTTTCTGCTTCTTCTTATCCTGCTAAACAGTTTCAGGAATCGTTTCGTATTTTGCATAAATGTTGATATTGATAAGCCATTGCTGTTAGACAAAAGTAAGGGCCAAAGGGTTAATTCCTTTTGTTAGCTCGCCGGGACTATGTTCATGGAGAGATTATGTTGTCACCCAGTTGCTGGCGTCAGCATCTGTTGGAGTCTGCTTTAGCACAATGTTAAGTTTTCAAAGGTGTGCATAGGTTTTTAGTTAAGATACTGCTTTCAGATTTGGCCTACACCTACCTTAGGGTAAGACCTTTCAATAGCGCACACCCCCATCCCCAAGTTATACCCTTTATGTAGGTCAAGGTCAGTTCTTACTTTGTCATTTATACCCATGTTTAAGTTTTGCTTTTAAGTTTTGAAAAGTGTAATTAACTGCTGAAGTATTCAAGATAGAGCTTTAATATTTGTCCCACACCAGAGCTAGGGTTAGACCTTCCAATAACACACACCCCTGCCTCAGTTTGACCTTCTGCCTAGTTCAAGGTCAGGTCATACTTTGTCATTTAAACCTATGTTCGAGTTCTGTGTTTAAGTTTGAAAAGTGTTTGTATCTGCTGAAGTATTCAAGATAATGCGTATAGATTTGGCCCACACCAATGTTAGGGTAAGACCTTTCAATAGCACACCCCCTTTCCTCAGTTTGACCTGCCTAGGTCAAGGTCAGATCATACTTAGTCATTTAAATCCATGTTTGAGTTCTGCATTTAAGTTTTGAAAAGTGTTGTTAACTGCTGAAGTATTCAAGATACAGCTTAATATTTAATACCATACGGTAAGACCTTTCAATAATACACATCTTTTCCTCAGTTTGACCTTCTGCCTAGGTCAAGGTGAGGTCATAGCTGTGTTTAAGTTCTGAAAAGTATACATGACTGCTGAAGTATGTAAGATATAGCCTTCATATTTTGTCCAAACAAACCTAAGGGATTCAGCATGTAAGATACAGCTTTCATATTTAGCTGTGTTTAAGTTTAAGTTCTCTTAGGTCAAGGTCAGATCATACTTTGTCATTTAAACCCATGTTTGAGTTCTGCATTTAGTATTCAAGATACCACTTTGATATTTAATACCATATGGTAAGACCTTTCAATAATACACATCCCTTCCTCAGTTTGACCTTCTGCCTAGGTCAAGGTCAGGTCATAGTTGTGTTTAAGTTTTGAAAAGTATACATGACTGCTGAAGTATGTAAGATATAGCTTTCATATTTAGTTCAAACAAACCTAAGGGATTCAGCATGTAAGATATGGCTTTCATATTTAGCTGTGTTTAAGTTTAAGTTCTGCATTTAATCTTTAATATTTAAAGATTGTTTTCTTATACAATCAGCCCATTCCATCGAGCTGCATTGTTTTCTGACAACTCTTGTTATTTCCCTTTGTAATTCTTGAAAAGCGGTTTTGGTTTCTGCTTCTTATCTTGTTAAATAATTTCAGGGATCTTTTCAAATTTTGCATTAATGTTATTGATGAGATGTTGCTGTTAGACAAAAATAAGGACCTAGGAGTTAATTTCTTTAGTTATTTCCCGTTATAATTCTTGAAAAGGCATTTTGGCTTCTGCTTCTTATCTTGCTAAATGATTTCAGGAATACTTTCAAATTTTGCATAAGCCTTGATATTGATGAGGTGATGCTGTAAGACAAAAATAAGGGCCTAGAGATCATTCGTTTAGAGATATTTCCCTTAGTAATTCTTGAAAAAGCATTTTAGTTTCTTTTCTTTATCTTGCTAAATAATTTAAGGAATCTTCTCTTATTTTGCATAAATGTTGATATTGATGAGATGTTACTGTCAGAGAAAAATACGGGCCTAAGTGTTCATTCCTTTATAGTTATTTCCCTTATTCTTGAAAGCGTTTTGGTTTCTGATTCTTATCTTGTTAAATAATTTAAGGATTGTCTTTTCATAAATGTTGATATTGATGAGATGTTCCTGTTAGAGAAAAATAAGGGCTTATGGGTTAATTTCTGTTGTTATTTCCCTTTGTTAATCTTGAAAAGGCATTTTGGTTTCTGCCTATCTTGATAAATGATTTAAGGAATCTTTTTCATATTTTGCATAAATGTTGATACTGATGAGATGTTGCTGTAGAGAAAAAATAAGGGCATAGCCTCTTCGTAAAACTTTAACCCATGGGTTGGGGCTTGACAATATGTCTTTGACTTAGCTGGACGTGGTTCAACTATTGGTTTTCATTTACTCTGGCATACAGTAGAAATAGCCATGAGTACTCATCTTTGTTTATCATTTCAATTAATTTGATTTTTATGTTTTCGCTTTGATGCATTGACTGAGTTGGGAGCCTTTATGCGAACCAAATTTTTATGTATGTCTGTATTAAGAGTAGCATCGGGACCCAGGGTGAAGTTGGCTGGCTGTAAAAGTGCTTTAAACCCCACGATGGTTTATTCTACCGACCGTTCTAAGGTGGTGGTCCCTGTGTTAGTCTTACTCTTTGTTGCTTTGTGGTTTATTCTACGAGGTGATTTGTTTTATGTATGTCTTATCTTGTGTTATTTTGTTCTTGTGTTTTTTAGTCCTTTTAGCATTGCGATTACCTCGCTTGGGGAAAAGAGAGCTAATCTTAGTGCATTTCGTACGTTTGTTTGATTTGCGCGTGTTTGGTTTTGTCTGTTTCCTCTTCCTCTTGGTGTCTGGGAAGGGCTGTGGTTTGTGATTGTGGCACTCCCTGGACTTTAGGTAATTCCCTTTGTTTTTCTTGAAAATTTGCTTTCGCATGAAAATAGTTCATGCACAGTGAAGTCTACTCATCTCAAAGTGTTTGTTGAAGCTATCTGATACTTTGCAGACTCGTTACAGGCATACTGAACATGTGCAGGAAGAAGTATGATGCTGAAAAAATTATTTTCTTCAAAACAACAGCTTTTTTCACTTTGCCATTTTTTGGTAATTCTTGACTACTGGGTTTTGTATGCTCTGAGATGGTGCTGCTGAGATAGTGCATGCATGGTGAAATCACTTTGACTGGAAGAATTTGTTGACAAATTCTAATACTTTGGAGATTCATTAAAGATGTATTGAACATGTGTATATAGAAGATTACTACTGGAAAACATCATTTTTGACAAAATGACTGCCACTTTAACTTTGCCATTTATGTCTATCCGTATGCCTGTCTGTATTGGTTTTCTCAATTACATACAACTTGAAGCAACTATGCAAAGGCAGTCATTACCTTGCTGGGGGTATCTTACTGTCTCCAGACCCTATCTTTTCTATCATTTTCTCTTTTCTTTTCAAAGTTATACAATCTAGTACAGCTTGTAATGATTTGATAAGTTATGTCCCTTAGTGGAGTAAAACAGTGAAATGGGATTAAAGAGACAAGTACAGCTACAGGAAGTGATAAAGAATGACAAAAAAAAAAAAAAAAAAAAAAATTGCAGAAATGACTGGAGCCAGTCAAGGGGTATCTAATTAGCACTGCTTATTGACACTTCTTGTTTTCTTCTGGTTTGTACTGCTGAAAATGTTATGGGTCTTCAAGTGTTTTCACTGTGATTCCTGGTCAGGAATATAAAATAAGAAAGCTGAAAATTAAAATAACATTCCAACAATTTATTTTTTTTTTTGTATAAATCTAATATGTTGCAGTGAAATTTCTCTATTCTGTGGTAAATGTTTCCAAAAAACTTGTAAGGTAAAATTTTAATTTCAAAAAGAAAACATGAATGTTTTGCGGGAAATAACCACTTATGCAAATACAAAATTGGTACTTCCTTTTATTTCACTGGTAGGGAGAGAACAGATTTTGACCTCATTCATTATTTTTTGGTTTGTTTGAAATTTTAGAACTTTTACCACAGGCAGAAGTCAAATTTCAGTATCTGGTTTGAAATAAGTTGATTCTGACAAGACAAAATCAGCAGATGAAAATAGGGCTTGGCATTTCACTGAATCATTCAGTAACCTTATCCACCCTATGAGTTAAGTCAACAGATTACAAACTGATATTTTTTTCTTAATTTTTCTAGATACTAGGCTTTGATATTTCCTGCAAATTGTCTGGAGACAAGTTGCATGAAATGTCAAAGCCTATTATTCTGGAAAAAATTAAAAAAAATATCAAAATGTCATCTGAAATGTTTATCAGCAAGCTAAGCATTTACTCAGCACATGCAAGGCCCTATTTTCAGGGGAAAATCAAATGCATTTTAGCCTTAAATCAGCAGGATTTACATAGAAGCAGATGACATTTTACACTATTTTTTTGCTAGTTTTAGTAAAAAATATATTGGTAGACATTTTATGGGACTTGTCTCATTAGGAAAATTCACATGAAATGTCAAGCCTATTTTCCCAAACAGGTTACTTCCCTTTCTATATGAACACAGTAAAGTAACTAGTTAAGGGCACTGGCTACACTTGGTTGATTTTCAGCCATTTTTACAAGGGAGACAACTTTTTGTGAATTCCTGTTTGCTTTCCTGCTCACGGACCTCTTTCTAAAAAAGGGCCACTCTAAAAAGAAAGAATATACTCCCCTTTGGGAGCAAATTCTTTCCTTTTAGAGCAGCCCTTTTTTGCTTCAATTATTTCCTTTTAGAGTAACCCTTTTTTGCTTTGAATTTGCTCCCAGAAGGAGCATATTCATTCCCTTTTGGATTAGCCCCTTTTCAGATAGGAATCATAGTTTTGGCAAGAGTTACCTCCCTTTCAGTCATTCACTCGAAAGAGGACATGAATATTTTACAAATTAAAAAATTTAAAAGGTTGCCTTTGGAAACAAAGAACACACAAAAGAATGAAAATTGGAGACTCTGTTTTATTAAGACTCCTATGTCCTGTCACCCATCACTTGTTTCTTCTCAGGTAATTAAATAACTTTCTACTGCACTAACAGTACTATGTCCCCACACCTAAGGGAGGGGGCAGGGGCACATATTTCTTTTGCTGCGGATCCCTTTGGCACTGGTGAGCCACTTTCTTGTGAACCTGTGGTTGGATTCTTACCAAATTTTCACAGATATATTATTGGGACATAACAAAGAACTGATCAGATTTTGGTAACCTTGACCTTATTTTCAAAGTCACAGCAGTACAAAAACTGAAAATTCACAGTGAGGGGACATCTGTTTTCTCTGAAAACACTGTTACTATCTATTTTGGTTTTCAACATACCACAGTAGACTCAGTCTCCCAAGGGACCAGAATACATGTATTTGGTAACAGTAGTTAGAGAAAAAAGTTGAAATGAAATGAACATACAGCAAGCTTAACCAGTATTGTCCTTCATTTATTTTGACTTAAGCAGCAGTTTGAGTTATCAGTGTTTGAGATCATGAGAATCAATTGTATAAGAAATGATACCAATGGAATTATGTATTTTGATTAATTATAAGTATCAATAATAACAAAAAAAAAAAAAAAGCATAAAATCATAATAAGATTCCAACACTCAATCTCATATCATAGCAATGTCAAAATCTAGTATGGTGCAAATAAATTCTGCTTCCAAATATATTTGCCATGGTTAACCATTACCACTCACTGGGCTAATTCAGCAGACCAAAAATTGATATTTTTCTTGTTTTCTGCAGAAAATAGGCTTTGACATTTGAAATGTCAAAGCCTATTTTCTATTTTAAAATGTTGTCTGCTGAAATATTTACCCAGCATACTAAGCGTAATAAAAAGTGTAGCAAAGAAACAATGGGGACTTATATATAATGTTAGAACTTTTAGATGCAGTAGGGTTGTAAACTAACTTAACACTTAGAATGCTGTGTAACTCTGGAGACTTTGCATGAAATTAAATCCTGTTCCAGCAAAAATAAGAAAAATCTCAATTTGTCGTCTGCTGAATTTGCCCATAGCAAGGTAGGTGTTAAAGCAACACTGGAAATTGTAGCTGGGGACATTCTAAACTTTTTTTCTCTAAAAAACTAGGCAATTTACCTAAAGTGTCCACTAGACAAATGATTCACATGAATTGTCAAGCCTTATTTTCCACATAAAGAAAAAAAGTATTTTAGAGTGTCATATGCTGCTCTCGTGACTGGTGTATTAAGGGATAAATGAAAAATTCCTTGTAAAGTCTGTTTATTTTAGTTCAGTGTCAGATTGCAACAGCACCAATTACATATATTTTTCTACACAAAAATAGAAAGAAACAACAGGCAAAAAAAGCATGCAAAACAGCCAACAAGAATTAAGCTTAGTTGAAACCATTTAAATGAGTATTCCCATCAACATTATCACAGAATTTAACACTGCATGCTGGGTAAAAATTTCAGCAGACAACATTTTGAAATGTATTTCATATTTTTCCTAGAAAATAGGATTTGGCATTTCATGCAAATTGTCTCCTAAGGAGACAATCTGCATGAAGTGTCAGATCCTATTTTCTAGGAAAAATAAGAAAAATATCATTTTGTCATCAGCTGAATTTGCCCATAGTGTTAATACGAACATCAGTTAACCCTTGTCAAGCTGAACAAATTAAGATGCCCCACCCACTTCTAATTTTCAGCCAATCAGATTACTTGATCCAGGTTGATGATACAAACTCATATACATAATGACAAACAGTGCAGATCCAGATCAGTTGGCTTCTTCAGAAGCCAACTGATCTGGATCTACACTGCAAAGTCAGGGCATATCCGAGTTCAGCAGGACAAGGGTTAACACTTTGTGGAATAGAACTAAACCTTCTGGATTAAAATCAGAACACACTTGGCAAGCATCTGTAATCATAGAACCTTCTGTAGTTGTTGTTTGTGCTTCGAGCACAGTCAGTTTACATAACCACATTTTTTCCTGGGCAGGCTTAGTCTTCTAAGCAGTTAACCTGTACTTGTGCACATTCTTTGCCAGAAACTGGCAACTGCCCTTCTTGAATCAGCAGAATGGAAAGAACAACCGTAGAAAAATTTCATGATCAATCTCCATGAAAGAATGTTGCCATACCCGGCAGGGATTGAACCCGCAACTTCCTGATCACCAGTCAGGTGTGCATTCAACTGAGCCACCTAGGCCAGCCCTTCTGGAGTTACATCCCGACCAATTCAATGTAAGGTTAATGGATACACCTCCAAGGGAGATCACTCAAATCTGACAGTATTTGCTTCCCTTCTCAAAAGGGACTACTTGGGAGCATATTCTCTTTAAGAATAGTCATCTCTGAGAATGCAGAATTTGTAAACCATGGGAGCAAACCCTCTTCTGCTGGGGTAGTCACCCTCTTCTGCTGGGGTAGTCTTCCACTGAAAGGGAAGGCAAAAACTTTCAGCTTAAAGTAATCTTCCTTTGTGGTATAATGTACATCCATTCACTTTAATGTATTCATTTAAAAACTTTCTTTATGGAAATAAAGACCCAAACTGGTAAACCAATGCAGTCCACTCGGGATCTACCGTATTTACCAGAAATGAGCCAGCGCACGACAAAACCTACAGTAAGACTTGTGCGACCAGCAAAGACTCAGATCAGCCTGTGCATCCATGCAGTCTGATCAGAGTCTTTGCTGATTGCACGGGCCTTCTACAGCCTCCAGGCTATCCAATGAGAGATGAACAAGAACCCTTTCCATACTGGGTGGATGTACAGGCTGATCTGAGTCTTCCCAGGTTACACAGGTCTTATTGTAGGTTCTGTCATGCGCTGGCTCAAATATTTGGACAACTTAACCATATTCTCCTATTTGAACAAGTCCATTTGACCGCCTGGAGATATGTCTAACCTTTACCACTTTCTTGGCTAATCCAGCAGACAACAAACTGAGGATATTTTTTCTCAGTTTTCCCAGAAATTCGGCTTTGACATTTCATGAGAATCGTCTACAAAGGAGATTTGCATGACAAAGCCAAATGTCTGGAAAAAAAATCATTTTTATTCAGTGTATTTGTGGAGAAGATTATAAATGCAAAAGTAAAACTACTCTGAAAATGCATTTTATTCACAAATGCATTTACTAAAAACAGAATTCAGAATAAAAAAAATTAACACTGATAATTTAAGGTTAGTATCTTAAAACTTTGTACACCAAAGTTTCTGACAAAATGACATATGCAAACTGTAGACCCAGATCAGACTGCTCAGTCTGATCAGGGTCTACACTGTGTGCAATTTCATGAATAAGAAGCAACTGCACAAAAAGCAAAACTTAGGCTATAAAAATATGAAAGTGTTAGAAACTTTAGGACATTTTCTAAATTCCGTTTTTATTTAACTTATTGAAGTCTGGAGACCCCTAAAGAGGTAACTGGCAAACAGTGCAGTTTCTCATTTAACATGAACTGTCTCCAAAGAAGACTTCTTACATGAAATAAAAATATTTTCTGGAAACAAAAAGAAAGAAATGAAAGAAGAAAAATATGATCAATTTGTTGTCTATGTATTTTGTCGAGAGTGTTAAAGAATTAAATTATTAGCTAATAACATGACATTACATATTTTAACATGTTTATACATATGATGAAATTTTTATGAAAAATAAAATGTAAGCAGCTTTTGATAAAGCCAGCCACATTTTTTTTTCATAAAATATTGTCCATATATGCGTTATATAATATATATATATATATATTTTTTTTTTACATAAAACATTCAACATTGGCTTAAATTAGTAAAGGGGACTTGACAGACTTTCTGCCATTTTCTTTTTTATACAAAGGGAGACATTTTTTGTTACTTCCTGTTAGCTTTTCTGCACAACAAACCCCTTCAAAAAGGGACCTGCTCTAAAAGGAAAGAATTTGCTCCCCTTTAGAGCAGGTCCATTTTTAGAATGGAGGAAAAATGATTTCAACAAAGTTGTCTCCTCTGAATGTGTATTAATTTCTCTTAAGTTAATGAATAATTTTCACAAATCAGTTTTTATGTCATCATATTTACATGTACACAATAAATTATAAAATTTTAATTCTAGCACTATTTACAAATCCCTGATTTTGTTTAGTCTAAGCAGTTTCAATGTAAAAGCATAGCACAACAGGCTCGAGAACGCAAAGTAAAGCTTTTAACTCTTAAAGCGATAATCACAACTGCAGCAGACGACATTTTAAAATATTTTTTCATTATTTTACAAAGAAAATAAGTCTTGACATTTTATGTGAACCATCTGGCAAGCAGATAATTCTCATGAAATCTCAAGACTTATTTTCTCTGAAAAATAATAAAGAAAATTATATTGCCGTCTGCTGAAAATTTTGCTTGGCGCTTCAAGGGTTAACATGTGTCCTAATTGCACAAATATATTCCTCCAATTGTGTAATTATGTTTAGTAAATTTAAACTCATATAAATATATAGTACCGACAATCCTCTTTATACCAACACTCGATACAATGACAAAATTCGTTATAATGACAATTTGACTCATATAAATATATACTACAGACAATCCTCTTTATACCGACACTTGATACAATGACAAAATTTGTTATAATGACAATTTGACTGTCACGAAACCTTCGCTTAAGGGGTTACAATTATAACAAATTATGCAAGAATATTTTATTTAATAATTTAAAGAAACATACATTTTGGATATTTGTTAGAATCACCTCAGTGGGGTGATTCTAACAAATATCCAAAACACATGTTCTATGAGGAAATAAGAACAAAACAAGACCTTTCTTACATATGAATCTTCTCTTTAACTAGCTCTACAACAGCAAATTCATTTTATGGCAATGGCTTTGGGAACAAATCTTTCATTGTAATGATGGTTCACTACATAGTAAAGTGGTTGGTTAGGAGCTCACTCTGCCCTTAAAGCATTTGCCTCCCTTCTCAAAGGGGCGGGGCAGGGGGGGGGTGGGGGGGGTGGAAGGAGGTGGGGGCTACACTTAAAGGAACAAATTTGCTGAGATCTGTAAGATTAGCTCTCTTTGAGAAATGATTCATATATCTACAGAAGGAAACACCCTTCTGCTGGAGTGGTATTGCTATGATAAGGGAGGTAAAAATTACCAGTTCAGAGTACTCTCTCTTTAGAGTGTTACCAGTTCACATATTGGGGAATGAATATAAGCTTTTATGGAGTCAAATCTGTCAAAATTATGCCTCCTTTACTCTCCTTTGGAACAAATTTCTTTCCATTTTATTTAGAGTAGACACCTTTACAGAAGGGGTTTCGTGTACAAGCGAACCGGAAGTCACAAAAGTTGCCAAATCAAGCAAACCAGAAGTCACAAAAGTTGCCGAATCAAGCATGTTCAACATTTACATCAGGTTTATGGTATATGATGCCCAATGCATGTAAAGGGCCCTTATGTAATTTGTGGACAACGCAGGCCCTGATCAGCCTGCGCATAAGTGCAGGCTGATCTCGGCCTTCATTGTCCACTTACAGAATCAGTGGATACAGAAAAGCCAATTAGACTGCATATCTGCACATGGTGATCTGGTCCTATGTTGTACGCAAAATGCATAAGGGCCCTTTTAGTGCATTGCACATCATATGGTAATACTGTCATGGTACAAAAATCAAACAATTCTGAACCACACATGAACCACAAAATGAGAAAACATACCTTCTGACATGTGTCCGAATGAAGACTCAAATCGGCCTATGCATCTGTGCAGCATGATCAGTCTTCATTGTCCGCATGAAGAAACCTTGTTTCTGTGGCTTTCCAATATGTGCACAGGGAAGATTCTGATCAGACCACAAATGCGCAGGCTGATCTGAATCTTTGTTGGGTGCACATGTCGGAAGATATACAGTTGACTCTCGCTATCTCGAACCCGCTTATCTCGAAAAACCGCTTATCTCAAAGTGAAAATCTGGTCCCAGCCTAAACATGAAAATCTAACAACATGTAAAAAATATTGTGAAAAAGAAGAGAAATTCTCCTCTTTTCCACAATATTTTCAATATATCTCTAACTTCAAGAGTCCAATTAAACATAAATTTGTTAAATGTGGTTAATCAAATTAGTTTTTTTCCTCAATTCTGCAAATCTGATATGTCGAAGTGCGGGTATCTCGAAGTATTTCAGGGAGTCCCTTGGACCGAGATAATGTGAGTCGACTGTATTTTCTGAGGTTGTTGCTCAAATCATTTTGAACAAGACATGACTAACTAAGCCATAACATAGCAAAAACATAAGAAAAATGTCACTAAAAAAAATAGCCATGGAGCTAATCTAAATTAAATGTCAAGCCTTATTTTCTGGAATACATAAGAAAATTATCACTCTGTTAAACTGGCTGAGATCATGCTACAATATAAATTTCGGACATGTGCCCACATATTGATGATATACAGGGATAGACAGGCCTAAGCTGATAGAGTATATCCAGATCTCACACTGATAATTTTTGACATCTGATCTGGGTCTACAGTAATTGCCACTCCTGCAGCATTTTAGACACATTAACAAATAGTCAAACAGACCTATTCAAATTTTAGGACAAGTATGGTAAGAAGATGAGGTGTCCAGTTATTTAGAGCAAAAATGGTATCCAAATTTGTTCAGTTATGCTTGAGAAAACTGAGTAAGCCAAGATCATACTGTTCCTAATGGAGGCGATATGATTTAATCTGCAGTACTTGTCATTCAAACTTCACCTTTTAGACCCACTGACATCATTACGAAAACAGGCCTATATTATTTTGACCCCCTTGAACCCCACTTTTATATAGTAAAACTTGGGTTTACAGGGGTATACATTATTTTCTTATTTCTGCGAAAAAATATAGATTGTGGGCACTCTTTAGAACTGCCTTGCTGAGGTGGTTCTAATGAGTACCCACAATCTATGTTTTGTGCAGAAATATGAAAAATATTAGTTTTTTATCTGAAACTTTTCAGTTTTTGGAAGTGAATTTTTTTTATATATTTGAATAGGCATATTTTCGTAATGTGTAGTTATTTTTAACTGTTCAAAATTCAGGATAAGTATGATAAGGAGTGAAGGTGTTGCATTATTTAACTCTTTCACTGCACAGGCGGTAATAATATGCTTTTGCAAACAGCATAGATCCAGATGAGACAGCTCATGATGAGCCATCTCATCTGGATCTATGCTGTTTGACATTCAGTCTTTCAACTTTACATATAAACTTCTTTCCAAGTGATAGTTTGTTAAAAAAAAAAGCAGACGACAAATGTCGTCTCAAATTTTAGCACCAAAAGAGTTAAGGTAATAAGGCTTACTTGCTACTATGTAGCAATTTCCTATTAACTGAACTGTAAATATTTCCTATTAACAGCACTGCAATAATTTCTTATTAACGGCACTGATATTTTACCGATTTCTCCACAAAAACATGATGAGGGAACTTATCAGAAGTGCCTCTACAAGCTTCTTCTGATGAGTATTCACAACATATGCTTTCAGGGAGAAATCAGTAAAATATCAGTACTTTTTGGTTGGAAAAATGTCTTAGCTGGGGCTATGCTTTTGCTGATGCTGGTAAATTCTTCCCTATCCAGCTACAACAGGGCCCAGTTGTTCAAAGCTAACGACACCGTTAGTTAAGGATTTGTTAAAATTTACATTGAGTGATACGCAAATATGCTGAAATTTTTTGCTGAAAAATGTGAGTAGCTTTTGCAGGGCAAAAGCTACTCACATTTTTTCAGCAAAAATATCAGAATATTGTGTACTGAATCCACTAAAACAGTTAATGAAATGACCCTTAACGAGCTTGTTAAGCTAACGAACGACGCTTTGAACAACTAGGCCCAGATGTACAGGAAGATCTAGATCATCTAATGCCACAGTATTTGTTACAAATTCATATCACTCTGAGTAACATTAATCAAGGCAGAGTGGCTGCTTGGAGTACCAGTCTGTCTGAAACACATCCTCTAACTGCAGTATTTGTTATAAGTTCATATCACTCTGTGTGACACTGATCTGATCAAGATAGAAGACATGCTTGGAGTACCAGTCTGTCTGAAACATTCTCTAATTGCAGTATTTGTTATAAGTTCATATCACTCTGTGTGACATTGATCTGATCAAGGTAGAAGGCATGCTTGGAGTACCAGTCTCTGTGAAACACATCCTCTAATTGCTGTCGTATATCAACAGTCACGTTAGTAGAGTTTTTTGGCTGACTAACCACGAGGCCTATACCACCAGTGTATATAAAATAATCTGCTGACCAATTAGATGTACCTGTAAAAAAACAAAAAAACAAGAGTTGTCAGAAGACAACGCAGCTCGTCGGAAAGGGTTGATTAGAAAACTTAAATATTGTGCTAACGCGGATGCCGACAAGGACATGGATGCTGATTGTCTCTGAGTGTAGGCTGGGAAAATGGTCCTGAACAGGGACTTACAACTTTGCATTTAACCCTAACTTCCTGTAATTTAGGCAAACAGTGCAGACCCTGATCAGATGCCACATTCTGCAGCATCTGATCTGGGTCTGCACTGTTTGCCAATATCCAAGCACTAAGCCCAGTGCAGCTTATACAGATAACCCTTTTTACAGGGCACTCTGATGTCACAGTGACAAGAATAGCATGGTTATAAATAATTATTACCTGGATTCCCTATAAACGTAGTTTGATTTCATTAGTCAATGATAATCACATGGACAACAATCTTAAGAAAATTTTGGTGTACCATACTTGACCTAATTACCGCACATGCTGCTATAAGTGCACAGTCAAGCAATTTAGTAGTCTTTAGATTACAACCAGTGTACTCTTATATACTTCTTTATAAAACCATAAGTCGACAAGTGAAGGCAATTCAAATAAGTACCCATAACATATGTTTTAGTAAAGAAAATCAGAAAATAATATTGCATAAGCAGCATAAGCATCATTAAATGCACTCCTCATGAAGTCCTCTGCTGATCTTTCGTTGAATTCGGTTTGTATACTATGGATGAATTGTAGACAATCGACCCAATAAAGTGACACATACCATATTTACTCTAAGGATTAGGACAGAGAGGCTTGAACAAACAATTTAGTGCCAGATCTGGCCTCCAGGTTATTAAACTTTTTTCATGCTCAGCTCAGATGAGCATGAAATTTGTTTAGCTTATAAATCTTAAAATACCGACAAAATTTTGAGTTGAGCATGAAACAAGTTTTAACTGTTGGTATTTTTATGACCAAGTGAAATTTCATGCTCAGTTGAGTTGAGTATGAAAAAAGTTTTATAACCTCGGGGCCAAATGTCACAAAATGTGGCCTCTGACCAGAATGGCATCTGAATGTGCAACTTGCAAAATGAGTTATGAAAATATTACAACAGAATAAAATTAAGCAAAATTGAATCCTATGTTTCTAAGCAAATCTACATGAAAATCAGGCCAAAATATGACCTTTAGGGTATTAACAAAGTCTTCCTGTGGTTTGACATTTTTTCTCTCATGTGACTCATTTTCAAACTTCTGCACCAGCATACGGCGTTTACGTTTCACAGTTAATCGGTTATGCCAGAGCCTGTTCAAATTATCAGGACTTAATGGAGCATGGGAAATTGCTCACTACAAAGTTGTTGAGCCAGGGGTATCAAAAAACCAAACTGGTAGCAACACTTAAGAAGTTCTATGGGAGACATCATAATCTGGTCAATCCCTACAATGTGGCAGTTTCCAGAATTGTTTCTGATGTTTTTGCCAATGACGTGCCATAAGCAGAACTTCTTAAATCCCAGACATACGCTTCTACCTACATTTCCTTCATTCAGGTCTATGGGCATGGTGGGTGAAGCTTGCTTACCAAGTAATGCTTACTATCCGTGGACGCCTGATTACACCCTTTATTCTGGGGTCCATGTCTGTTGGTCTGAACATTCTGATTTGTCATTCCTTTACAGATTTATGAGTTTGGATTATGGTTTAGGTACCATGACCGCAACTACTTGATCTAGAAGTTGTCCTCGAGACAAACATTCTGAGAAATTTAGATCATGATCAAGTGAAAATGTCCTTCTAACTTGTACACAAGGTTTTTCTAAGCGCTGACCTAGTAACCTAGTTTTAACTCTATACAAGCAGTTTAGAATTGTACCTAGACATTATTTAGATAAAAAATGAACATTTTTGATGTAGATCACATAAAAAATGTGGCCTTTGACATGATCTAGTTTTTTAACCCATGTGACAGTTGCAAACTTGACCTTACCAAATAATAAACAATTTTTATGAAGATCATGGCAAAACATGAGGCCTCCAATGAGTATACAAGCTTTCTCTAAGATCTGATCTACTGTCATTCTTCTTGACCCCTATATGACCTGGTTCAAACTTGATCTAGATTTCATTAAGGTAAATATTCTCAGCAAATTTTAAGAATTCCAATGTACACAAACAAAATGATAATTATGCATGATGGAGGACAGAGTCCAGTTATCAAGTGGTCCTAAAATCTGGCTCAGGTGAGCTAAAATAGGGATTTAGGGGAAAAAATTGAAGCATTAACCAGGAGTACTAACCTATATAAGCTTTCTTATCAGTAACCATATATTTGTTATGATTCACTCTGGAAAATGGTATTTGCTTCTGAGCTTCTGTGTAAGAAGGTACAACAAACATTTTCTGAAATAAGATAGAAATAATATGAACACTTTCTGAAGTAAAATGGAAATAATATTTCAGCAGACAAACATTGAATACAGCAAAATGTATACTATAATTACCCTAAATATTTAACCCTTAAGATGCCAAACACAACAATTGTCGTCTGCTTTGTCTTCTGCTGAATACTTTAAAAGTCATTGTTGCAAACAGCATGGACCCAGATCAGACTGCTCCTCTAGGAGCAGTCTGATCTGGGTCCACACTGTGTGCCTATATGCAAAAAGTATGTTTGAAAAGTTTGCAAGAAGATGCAGCTGACGACATAAACAGACGACATTTTCAGATGCAGGTTTTCTTGGTGCTTTAAGGGTTAAAAATCTTGGTATACAGGAACCTCTTTAAAGGATGATTCATTATAGGATAGTTTCAGATATAAGACAATTTAAAGGTGGACCCCAAAAATGTTGTATCAAAACAAAAATGTATAGATTATATAGAAAAAAATCTATATAATCAACAGATGTTTGTTTGGACATTACAAACAGATTTAGTTAACATGGTTTTTGTTTCGGATCTCAGCAATAGTATTATATACAGTTTGTGGATTATCTCAACATCTTATTTTCTTTTTTTTCAGAGATTCATTGTATTAGGGTTTAACTATACCTCAATCCTTGTGGTTCATTTTGTGTTGTCTCCAAGAGAAAGGGAGAAAAGAGATAGAAGAGATAATGGAGGGGATGAAAGAAAGGGACAGGGAAGAAAGAGGAACAGGAATAAAAGTGAAGAAACAGAAGAAAAAGAAACATTCCCCCTCTACTCTTTCTGTAAGCCAGTATCAGTTGGATGCCCTGGTGACGTAAGATACATGACACCTTCGACACACTGACAACCCTGCATTAGTCTAAATAAGAGTTGGTATCATGTAAAAGTTTTCTTATTATTCAATAAAAACATATGTTGTGGGTACTCATTAGAAGCACCTCACCGAGGTGCTTCTAATGAATACCCACAACATATGTTTTTGTTGAGAAATAACAAAAATATAGATACTTTTTTGGATGAAAAAGGCATCTTATTAAAAGCTATGGGAAAAATAAGAAAAAAATATTTACCTGGATAGCAGATACTAACTTATGTAGAACTCTGACTAAAAACAGCAAAAACTTATTCTTACCACTTCTATATTGATATAAGGATAGGCACTATAATGTGTTCTGATGTCATTTAATGATCGTAGAAACAGGAACATATCATCCCATGTATGATTCCAGTAACTGGCCAATAACCTCACTTGAACCTTTCTGTTGAATGCTGCAGTCTTCAGGGCATCATCTATATTCGGCCAGAAACTGAAATACAGAGTATCAATGCTTAGCTTAGCTGGGTAAAATTTTGAATTATTATACCTCAAGTAACTTTCCCATACAAAACTCCCATAGGCCTGATGGTGACATTTTCTACTATCACCTGCCAGGGTGACAGTCAAAAAATTATCATATGCCAGAGTGATAGTCAAAACAATTATCACATGCCAGAGTGATGGTCAAAAAAAATATCACATGCAAGGAATTGGATGGGAATTTATTATAATAAAATAAATATTACATTCTTGAGGGGGTGATGGTGAAAAGTGTCACGCTTGGAATATGAATATCAACCTGGGCTTCACCTCGGTTGATATTCATATTCCTCAAGGTGACATTTTTCACTCTCTCTACCTCTCAGGAATGTAATATTTATATTTTTTTAACTTTTCTCAGAAAACAAAATTTGAAATTTCATGCAAACAGTCTCCATTGGATACAATTTGCATGAAATGCCAAAGTCTATTTTCTGGAAAAAAAAAAAAAATAAGAAACAAAAGGCCCATGGACCACAATTCGCTCAGCTGCATATTTGCAAATGCCACGCAACAGTCTTCCAGTATTGTGACAGCAATTGGGACACAAATTTGACCATACCATAAAAAGATCAAAGGTCATCCTAGTCTCATCATTTTAAAAAACTTGGTAGGCCTTGAGTTCCCAATGCTGTATATCTGGATTCAGCCTCAAAGCTTTCTTAGTACTGCAGAAGAAGATTTTAAGTGTTTTTACCATATATGGGCATGACAGCCACCTTGTTCAGTAATACAGAACCATTTGAACAAAGTGTCAACATCCATCTGACAGAAGGCCCCATGTGAAATCTGGTGAAAATTGGTCAAGTGGTTTCAGAGAAGACATTTAAAGATTTCATGGTTTTATACCTGTATATAGCACAGGGGCAAGGGCAGATAACCCCAAGGGGGTTAAATTTTGATCCTAACTAAAATGTTTTACTATTTTAATCATACCTTGTAAGTATCAGCCATTAGTCTTAAATACATATTGAAAAAAAAAGAAGATTTTTCATCTTTTTCCCCCATACAAATCTACAGAGATGCAAATTAGACCTTGCCGTAAAAAGGTCAAAAGTCAACCTATGATCAGCATTTGAACAAATTTGGTAGAGCTCGAGTCCTCGATGCTATATATCAAGATTCAGCCCCAAAGCTTTCTTGGTTCTGGAGAAGAAGATTTTCCAGAGTTTTACCATATATGGACAGGGCGGCCATCTTGTTCAATTGCATGGAACCAATTTAAACAAATTGGCAATACCCTTTCAACAAAAGGCCCATGTGAAATCTGGTGCTAATACAATCTGAGAAAATGACTTTTCAACATTTTCCCCATATTAATGTATAGGAAAGCAAATTTGATCTTGCTGTAAAAAGGTCAAAGGTCAACCTAAGGTCATCTTTGAACAAACTTGGTAGACCTTGAGTCCTCCATGCTATATACCAAGATTCAGCCCCAAAGCTTTCTTGGTTCTGGAGAAGAAGATTTTAAGTGTTTTTACCATATATGGGCATGGTGGCCATCTTGTTTGATGGTGCAGAACCATTTGACAAATTGGCAATACCCTTTTGACAGAAGACCCCATGTGAAATCTGGTGAAAATTGCTCAATTGGTTAAGAGAAGAAGACATTTACAAATTACACAATTTTATACATGTATTTAGCCCAGGGGCAAGGGCAGATAACCCCCAGGGGACAAAATTTTAATTATAATTAAAATTTTTTACTACTTTAATCACTTATTGTAAATTTCAGCCATTAGTCTAATACATTTTGAGAAAATGACTTTTCAACATTTTCCCCATACAAATGCATGGGGACAGAAATTTGACCTTCCTGTAAAAAGGTCAAAGGTCAACCTAGGGTCATCATTTGAAAAAAATGTGATAGACCTTGAGTCCATGGTACTATATACACATGTACCAAGATTCAGCCTTGAAGCTTTCTTGGTTCTGGAGAAGAAGATTTTTAAGTGGTTTTACCATATATGGGCATGGCAGCCATCTTGATTAACAGATGTGACCATTTGTATAAATTTTCAATCCCCCTTTAAAAGAAGGCTTCACATGAAGTTTTGAAGAAAACTGGCTCAGGGATTTCAGAGGATAAGTCATTCAAATGTGTTTAAGGACAGACGACAGACAGACAACAGGCAACAAGTGATCACAATAGCCTTTGGCTCAGGTGAGCTACAAAACTAGATATGGTGTTTTCAATGAAATTAGATGTCCCCTCACTGCCCATTTTCAGTTTTTCTACTGCAATGAGGTCAAGGTCACTAAAATCTAATCAGTTCTTTATCAAGTCCCAATTATATATCCATGAAAATTTGGTAAGCATCAAACCACTGGTTCACAAGATATTGTGCAGACAAGAAAGCACCAATATCAATATGTTCCCCTCCCCTAAGGTAAAGGGCCATAAAAATCACCAATTTGTTGTCTGCTGAATTAACCCAAAGAGTGATAAAGGTAAATATTTCAATACATGGTAACAATCCTATAATTTTGCAGTAAGACTGCTGCACACACCAAGTAGGAGATGCTCACCAAAGCAAGCACCAGCAAATGAACCAATAAAAACGTTAAACTATAATACCCCGCCATCTGTCGCGGGCAGATAACTCCAAAATTTGCCCATTAGTAATGTCAAACCAGATCTCCACAATATCAATGCACATACCAAGTTTGGTGAAAATCCATTGATGTTTACTCAAACTATCCTCCTGAAACTAAAAACGGACAGATGGACAAATGACAGATGGACTAATGGACAGACACACGTATGTCCAATGTGAAACCATAATACCCTGCAACTATCGTATTTTTCTTATTTTCTTATTTTCCATTTCAACACTCTTCATCATAGCTCTTGATAAGATGTTTTTTCAGTCCAAAAGTATTGACTGTTCATGTCTGTATAAACACCTGAGTATAAATAGGATAAAGCATAGGTCAAGATGAGTATCGGGTAAATATTTTTCTTATTTCTCCATGAAAACATATGTTGTGGTACTCATTAGAAGTGCCTCATTGAGGCGCTTCTAATGAGTACCCACAACATATGCTTTTGTGGAGAAATAAGAAAAATATCAATACTTTTGGATTGAAAAAAAACAAAACATCTTATCAAGAGCTATGATAAAGAGTGTTGAAATGGTGTAAAGAGTAATAAAAAAAAACTGAGCCAAAACATTAGAAAACGTACCTTCGGACATGTGCTCCCCCATGAGATTCAATTGTGCAGTCTAATGGGAATCTTCACTGAACACATTTTGAATAGTCTAGGATGCAAATTTTCTTCATGTGAAAAACTCTGACTGTGCAGATGTGCAGGCTGATTGGAGTCTTTGTCGGGAATACATCAGAAGGTATGTTTGCTCACTTTGCGACTCAATTAACTGACTGATTGATTGAGCTGAGGTTTTACGGCCCAGCCAACCCATTAAGGTCATGTCGACAATGGTCAGTTTACCTAACATTTTTCCTGGGCAGGCTTAGTCCTCTAAGCAGTTTAACAGTACTTCATCCAATCACCCCTACACATTTACTGGGTGGGCTTAGTCTTCTAAGCAGTTAACCAGTATTGTGCATATTCTTTGGCCAGAAACTGACAACTGCCCTTCTTAAATCAGCAGAAGGGACAGAATGACTGTAGAAAACATTTCATGATCATCTTCCATGAAAGAATTTTACCAGACCCGGCGGTGATCCAACCCGCGACCCCCTGATTGTCAGTCAGATTGTTGTTGTGTTGAGGTTTTACGGCCCAGTCAACCCAATGGGGTCATGTCGAGCGCAGTCAGTTTACCTAACCACACGTTTACTGGGCAGGCTTAGTCCTCCAAGCGGTTAACCAGTATTGTGCACATTCTTTCGCCAGAAACTGACAACTGCCCTTCTTGAATCAGCGGAAGGGAGAGAATGACCGTAGAAAATATTTCATGATCAATCTCCACGAAAGAATGTTGCCGACCTCGGCGGGGGTCGAACCCGCGACCTCCTGGTCTCCAGTCGAACGCGCATCCAACTGCGCCACCGAGGCCGGCCTGTCAGTCAGATGCACATGACTGAGCCACCAAGGCTGGCCACAGCTCAATTAAAAACTTACAATCTTGGCTTTGTAAACTGTGTTGTGGGAAAGTAGTCCATGACAGCTACATGTACAAATTTCTCAGCCTCATTAATAATCTGGACGATAGCATCTCCATCCTGATCTCTTCCACTTGGACATAATGGTGGTGGGGAACTCTGAAAGAGAAAACAGGTTTATTGTACAGGTCAAGTACATACAAGTAAGTCACAAAAGTACAAGAGAACCACTGGAAAAAAAATCACCTGAAGTGGAAGATATATGATGCACAATACAAGAAAAGGGCCCTTATGCGATTTGCAGACAATGCAGGCCCTGATCAGCCTGCGCATATGTTGACCAACAGAAAATGCCCAGATTAGACTGCACAGATGCACACGCTGATCTGGACTTTTGTTGTCCGCAAATTGCATAAGGGCCTTTTTGTGCGTTGAGCATCTTATGGTACCATTATGACCCTAAATATCTGGATGCCACAATGCAATACCACACTTCTCCTAAAATTTGAACATGACCATTTGATTGCCAGTGGATGTCTCTAAAATATACCGACTGAACGGAAAAAGAGTTGACCCTAGCACCTTACAAGTCCATCTGACTATCAGGCCCCCAGGTTATAAAACTTTTTTTCATGCTCAACTCAGCTGAGCATGAAATTTTCCCTGCTAATAAATATGAAAATGCCAACAATATTTGGCATTTTCATATTTAGTAGCAGAGAAATTTTCATGCTCAGCCATGTTCAGTAAGTAAGAGTTTGCCAACTGTGAGTAATTTGAGATTTATTAGCATGAAGAATTTCACGCTCAGCTGAGTTGAGCATGAAAAAAGTTTATAGCATCTGGTCCTGATGTCTATATTTGAGTTCCTGTTTAATGACACATCAACTATTGTGGGTCATTTTGTTATCTACAAGAAAAAAGGACAGAAGAGCTAATACAGTAAACGTTCTAAAATTTTGAACACTTAATTCCATATTTTCTTTACCACAATTTTGCTTTTTATGCAGTTGTTTCTTAAATCACTCAGTTTAATGGCAAACAATGTAGACCCTGATCAGACTGCTCCTCTTCAGGAGCAGTCTGATCTGGGTCTACACTGTTTGCATATGCCATTTTGTCAGACACTTTGGAGTACGAAACTTTAGAACATTTACTGTAGATGAAAGGAAAGAGAGAAACAGAGGAGGATCAGGAAATAAAAACATGAAACAATAATGCGGCATCACTATTGTGTGGCGAGCAGATAACTCTGTCAAGAATTGATAAAATTTGCCCATTAGCAATCCCAAACTACACCTCCACAATATCAAATCACAAACCAAGTTTGGTGAAAATTCATTGATATTACAAGTTATCAACCGGAAACAATAAATACTGGTACCAATGGACGGACAGACAGACGAAGTCCAACATGAAACCATAATACCCTGCCACTATCATGTGACATGGTATAAAAAGTAAATGCCAGTGTAGAAATAGAAGAAATACTGACATGTCTCCTTCATCCACCTGCTGGAAGTACAGCAGGCCTTCACCACTACCCTATCATCCATATATGTTTGTTTATATTGGCCCAGCCAACCCAATGGGATCATGTCGAGTGTGGTCAGTTTACCTAACCACACTTTTACTGGGCAGGCCTAGTCCTCCAAGGGGTTAACCAGTATTGTGCAGATTCTTTCGCCAGAAACTGACAACTGCCCTTCTTGAATCAGCAGAAGGGAGAGAATGACCGTAGAAAATATTTCATGGTCAAATCTCCATGAAAGAATGTTGCTGACCCAGTGGGGGTCGAACTGCAACCTCCTGATCACCAGTCGCACGCGCATTCAACTGAGCCATCGAGGCCTGCTCCACCCATAGATGTCTACGTGATGTTTGCTGAAAGGAAAAAAGTGCAGACCCTAATTAAACAAACTATTGTTATCATGTATATTTCACCATAGCATGTACCATTAAGATACATTCTGCTTTTTCAGCCTCAAGTGTCTAAAAAAAGAAATCATTTTAAGTCTATTTCACTATAATGTACTTACTGACATGTAAGACTGGAAACTAGTTCCATTAAACTTGACCTCCATTGGTGTTCTGTTATTGTATTGTGTGTTATAGGAGTCTGGCCACACAGATGGTACTTCGACTGTTGGCTGAGCTAGGTACCAGTAGGCATCAAATATTTTTCCAATATCCTCGGCCATACAACCACACTGACTGATAACAGCCCCCATCTCCTTTACCTGTATAAAGAATGTATTAACCCTTAAAGCACCAAGCAGACGATATTCTATACATACATTTTTTTTTTTTATATATTTCAGAGAAAATAAGAGTTGACATTTCATGTGAATCATCTGCTACCATCTGATCTCATCATTTTCCCCCTCCCCCCCACTTTTTTTCTTTTTTCCCCTTTCTTTTTTTTTTTTTTTTACTGTTGTTTTGAATCATCATCATCAACATTAATTTTAGTACTGGTTACTATCAATATCACTGTGGTGCTTGTTTATTATACCATAGCTTCTTCGTGGCATAGTGGCTAGGGTCACCCAAAAAAACTATTAGTTTTCTTTTTTTCTTTTTTTTTTTTTTCTCTTGTTCTCTTGGGGCTGGGGTAAAGTTGGGCCTGGGGTGGGGGGTGAGGGGGGGGGAGGTTATCTCTTAAAAATAGATGAACCATGTTATAACAGGTTATGGTATAAGTAGTAGATTGTGTATTACTACACTGAACTTTTAAGGGGATGTGAAGGGAGCTTTTATTATTTTAATTTCACAGCTATGGTTCTTTATTCTTTACTTTTTGTTTCATTTTGTTTTATTTCATTCATTAATTTATTAAAATTTTCTTTTTTTTTCTATTTACTAAGGACTGGTTTATTTCATTGTGAACTGCATCACATTACTGGTCTGATTGTTGAAAAAGTCTAAATAACATTTTTACTTCAGTTTTGGCGCCAAATGGTAGTACAACATCTTGGCGAGAGTAATCAGATGTTATGACGTTGTGACAACGTTGGGCATAACATCTGTATTCAAAATGGTTGACAGTATTGATAAGAAGATGGTGTAGCATTGAAAGAACTTAACTCTCTTGAAAAAGGCTTTAATCAGCTGAAACGTTGAGATTTAATTGTGAAATAAACTGTGCAAAAATATATGGGTAAAAATATTGTGAGCTTATGAAAAAAAAAAAAGTCTGAATGTTGTCTGCTGCATCAATTATCTTTCCAATATCCTCAGCCACACAAGTACACTGATTGATGATAGCACCCATCTCCTTCACATTTATAAATCATGATCAAGTGTAACATTAATCCTTACCACTCTATAATTCCAATTAAACAGTTTTACAATTATTTAGCATAATTCAATTGGCTGAGAGCAATTTGAAAATGGGATTTATACTTCGCTAAATCCAATGAGCAGGAATCCCAGAACTACTTTCTTCATGCAAATTTCTAAAATGAGCTATTTACCCATATTTTCATTATAAATATGATCTAGTTGGATTTATAATAAAATGAATTTTATTTTTGTGGATTTTATTTATGTGTAAATGCAGGCAAATCACTCACAGAACTGAAGATAAAGCCTGTGAGTTTACAGATTGAAAAAATCCACAAAAATGAATTTCATTCCTATAATGAGCCAATTCGGCAGATAACAAGTTGATAAAGCTTTTCTAATTTTTCCAAGAAAACAAGCTTTGACATTTCATGCAAGCTGTCTCCTTAGGAGACAATTTGCCTGTAAATGTCAAAGCCTGTTTTCTGAAAAAAAAAATTGGAAAAATACTTCAAATGTTGTCTGCTGAACTTTTTACCCAGCATGCTAAGCATTAAAATTCCACTAATAGTCTTCTCTCAGCAAGAGTCATCTCCAAATAAATCACCATTTTTTATTCCCAAGCATTTTTTTTTCATGTTTTGGCCAATCCAAACACCTTACTCCAAAAACCAGACAATTTCTTTTCTATCTTCAAAACTATTTTATATTACATTTAACCCCTCTACGGATGTCAGAAGGTTTTACCTCTAAAGTGTATTTTTATTATTAAACCTTTCCTTAAGTACTATAACTCAACCCATTCAACAGGTAAATGTTTGGTTTTCCAAGAAGTGCCATTGTAGAGGTACCAATCATACTCTTTTGTGTCCACATAGTTGGGTCTCCAATGAGACAAGTATTCCTAGACAACTGTCTAACAAAGCTAAAACTGGTATTTTAAGTGATGACTGCTTAAAGGCCAGCAAGGAATGTATCTTAAATGAAAGATAATGACATGCAAATTTGATCAAAATTGGACAAATTGTTTGAAGATTTCAAAAATGCCTCTTTTGGGCACTGCCATTTTGAATATTCACTCAGAATATACGACATTATAATGCCTTGAATAAATCTAAATAATCTAAATGAATAACATCTGCAGTAATAAAGTCGAATCTCAATAGCTCGAACACCGATGGCTCATGGCTAATTCGAACTTGTTTTTGAGTCCCTACGAAATTCTTCTGATAGATCAAGAAAACAAATATTTAAGGAAGCTTTCTTATTTCATTATGAAATTGTATGTTGTGTGTACTCATTAGAATTGCTGCTATGAGGCAAGTCCAATGAGTACACTCAACATACAATTATTGTGTAGAAGATCGATAGTTTGTTTGTGTTAAGGTTTTACGGCCCAGTCAACCCAATGGGGTCATGTCGAGCGCGGTCAGTTTACCTAACCACACGTTTACTGGGCAGGCTTTGTCCTCTAAGCGGTTAACCAGTATTGTGCACATTCTTTCGCCAGAAACTGACAACTGCCCTTCTTGAATCAGCGGAAGGGAGAGAATGACCGTAGAAAATATTTCATGATCAATCTCCACGAAAGAATGTTGCCGACCTCGGCGGGGGTCGAACCCGCGACCTCCTGGTCTCCAGTCGGTCGCGCATCCAACTGAGCCACCGGGGCCGGTTAGAAGATCGATAGATTTCCTAGAATTAGGGAAGTTTGCTTCCCGACCTGTCGCTATGATTAACCTTCATTGCCTCTAACTACTTATGGCTCAAACAATTTTCCATGGTCCCAAAGGTGTTCGAGCCATTGAAGTTCGACTGTAATATGTTTGTGCAAATGGCTTCTTTACATATATTGATTGTGCTTGAAAACTGCACTGTGTTATGTCAGAAAGAAGATTTTATTTAATGTTTTCAAATGTTTAGAACCTCATTAAATAGTCAAAATGGCTACAACAGAGAAAAAGTTTTGAAATCTTTAATGGCATTAATTTCCAAATTCTTTTGTATGATTTTGATCAAATTTTGTATTAGAATATATAGCTTAAGCCTTGTCTAGATCTTTCATTTCAGATACATTCTTTCCCAGTCTTACTGTTTGCTTTCATACAGGTGGTCTTTATGAAATATCTGGTATGTCAGGGCCCATTGTTCACAGCATCATTAGCTCAATGAGTTTGTTAATGACAAAATCATTAACGGTTGCAGCTAAGGTATATTCAAATACATTGATATTTTTCCTGCAAAAATGTGAGTAGCAATGTAAAAGCCACACATTTTTTTTTCTGCCAAAAAAATCAATGTATTTGCCCTGTTTCAAGATAGAAACTTTGTCAAGTTAGCTAACAACTTTGTTAGGTTTTGACTTTTGACCAACTGGGCCCTGCACGTTTGATGTATTTACCCTAGTTCTGCTGAACCTGGATATATCCTGCCTTTGCAAACAGTGTAGATCCAGATCAGTTGGCTTCTAAAGAAGCCAACTGATCTGGATCTGCACTGCCATTAAGTATGTGAATTTATATCAACAATCTGGATCAAGTAATCTGATTGGCTGAAAATTAGAAGTGTCTGTGGCATCTTAATTTATTCAGCATGGCAAGGGTTAACAGTATACCTGTGTAAATGACCTCCAGTCCAGATTGGCACTTCCTACATAGAAGTGTTTCCTGTCAACCAGCCATAGTTTGGTGTGCAGAATACCATACCCAACAAGGCGTGCCATATCAATGGTTCGTACCTCAGCCCCAGCTAAAATTAATGGGAAATATTTTTAAAGAAGTTGCTACAAGTAAAACCGTACCTTTCATATGAGTGAACTACGCTGACCATCAGTCAGTATAGCTATACAGTCTGACTGGCATTATTCCCTATAGCTCTAAATAAGATTCAGGGATAAGGACTGATATTTTTCTTATTTCTCTGCAGAACATATGTTGTGTGGACTCATTAGAAGTGTCTCATTGAGGCACTTCTAATGAGTACCAAAGCATATGTTTTCAAGGAGAAATAAGTAAAATACTGGGCCCAGTTGTTCAAAGCTAACGACGTCGTTAGTTAACGATTCGTTAAAATTTTAATCAAGTGATACGCAAATATGCTGAAATTTTTTGCTGAAAAAATTTGAGTAGCTTGCAGTGCAAAAGCTACTCACATTTTTTCAGCAAAAAATTTCAGAATATTGTATATTGAATCCACTAAAACAGTTAAAGAAATGACCCTTAATGAGCTCGTTAAGCTAACGACGCTTTGAACAACTGGGCCCTGATCTGAATAAACATCTTATCTGGAGATGCGGATCAGGCTCTTTGTAGTTTGCACACAAGATCTGGGTCTTGCAGAGTCTGTCCAGTTTGTTTGTATTATTCGGGTTTTACGTCTCTTTCAACAATCTTTCAGTCATATTGCTACAGTGTCTGGATATGACAGGGAACTGAATTCTCACTTTTAGAGTGCTGCCTGACTGAAACGTCATGCCCCAGACACATGACATGATAGTCCATCCTATCACATTATATTGACACCGTACTGACCAGTTCTGATTCCTAGCTCTACTTTCTTAATGCTGAGCATCAAGCAAAAGAGCAGCTAGAACCATTTTTAACCCTTGTCTTGCTGAATCCAGATATACCCTGCCTTTGCAATCAGTGTAGATCCAGATCAGTTGGCTTCTGAAGAAGCCAACTGATCTGGATCTGCACTGTTTGTCATTCAGTATGTGGATTTATATCAACAACCTGGATCATGTAATATGACTCGCTGAAAATTGCAAGTAGGTGTGGCATCTAAATTTATTCAGCATGACAAGGGTTAAAGTCTTTGGTATGACTCGGCTGAGAATCGAACCAAAAACCTCCCATCACAAAGCGGATGCTCTACCAACTCAGCTACTCTGCTGGTACAGAATCTGTTTACGTACAGTATGTCTTAGACCTAGGTCAGATTGCATGGATACAAACCCAACTTTGCAGTGGCTATTTACATATGCCATAAAATACTTTTCTCTTTGCAAACATTTGATATGTAATTTTTTAACGGACCTCAAAAACATCTGGTGACAACACATCCGATATCAGGATATTTCTGCAATTTGATCAGGATAATTCATAGCTCCAGACAATTAGGGGTATCCACAAACTATTTTTCTTATTTCTACACAAAAACATATGTCTAGGCTACTTATTAGAAGGGTTTTTGTGTGTGTGTAAGGAGAGGGGAGGGGTGGGGGGGGGGGGAGAGGAAAGGGGGGCACATCTACTGAGTATAGTGAGTGCCACAACATACCACAACATATTTCATGAAGAAATACAAAAATAGCCATATTTTTCAGTTGAAAAATGGCTTTACTCGAGCTATGTGGAGATCTGATTCAGTAGCATGATAGAACCTATTCTAGAATCTTGCTAACCCTTAAACTTCTAAAGAAAATGGTTGCAGATGACGTTCTATTTTTTTTCATATTTTTCAGAGAAAATAGGACTTAAAATTTCATGTGAATTATCTGCTAGGCAGATAATTCACATGAAATGTTGTCTTATTTTCTCTGAAAAATCAAAAACATACAAAACATTTCTCCAGGAAAACAACTGTTGTGGGTACTCATTAGAAGTGCCTTAATGAGGCCCTTCTAATGAGTACCTACCACGTTTTTGTGGAAAAATATGAACAAAAAGTATCAATACTTTTTCTTGAAAATCTGTCTTATCTAGGGTTATGCATTAAGCAGATAAGGCTCAACTGTCATCAAGGCTATCATATTTACCCTAAGTATTTGGGCAGCTAGGCTTGAGTAAACATTGTGGACCCAGATCAGATGCCATAGAATGTGGCATCAGATCAGGGTCTACACTGTTTCCCACTAATCAACAGATGAATTTATTCAAATTTTAGGACAAGTATGGTAAGGAGTTAAGGTGTCCGAATAGTTAAGGCAAATACAAGGTAAAAGGTATAGGACAAATATAGTAAAAGTATAGCAGCTGTGTGGAATTAAGGAATCTTACTGCTTGTCCACGGACAAGTAAATGGTCAAAATCCACTTGTCCAACCAAGATTTACTTGCCCGAAAATTGTCATTTTTTCTTATTTCTCAAAGAAAACATATGTTGTGGGTACACATTAGAAGCACCTCAGTGAGGCACTTCTAATGAGTACCCACAACATATGTTTTCTTTGGGAAATAATAAAAATATATATCTTATAATCTGGATAGCCTCCTTAACTAAATCTATTAATTACTTATCCTAGGACAAGTAAATTAAGATTTCTTACTTGTCCTCAAGGAAATAGGACAAGTTGGACAAGTTGGGCATGGTATTTCCACAGTTCTGGTATAGTAAAAGGTATGGGTACTGGGATAGCTCAGTTGGTAGCAAGGTTTGTCTCAGGACTAACTGCACACCTCTGCCATCTGTTCGAGTTCAGTTAGGAACATATGGAGGCAGCTATGTGTGAATAACTGGCAGTTCCTTCATTATTGCAGTGGTTTCACAGAGAGTATTTCCAGTCCCTGTACAACTGGAAATTACCTGCGCTTTCCTCCAAGTTTGAACAGTCCTCTGCAGTTAAAGTCAGATGTGACTAGTTCAGAGTACACTCAATTGTTATCTCGACTTCACTTTTATCTGGAATAACTGCTTATATTGAAGTGAAAATCTGGTCCCTGTTTTAACAAGGAAATCGAACAACAGATAACAAAATATTGTGGAAACGAGGAGAAATTGCTCCTTAGGAGCAATTTCTCCTCTTTTCCACAATATTTTCTGTATATATCTAATTTCAGGAGTCAAATTACATAATTCATTTATAAAATGTGGTTGCTGGATTCCTCAATTCTGCAAATCTGATATGTCAAGGTATGGATATCTCGAAGTATCTCAGATAGTTCCTTGGACTTTGAGATAACAAGAGTACACCGTATATGGAACAAAAAGGTGTTTCCTGATTCCTGGGAACATGACAATAAAATCCTCTTACCCAGTTTAGCGAGGTCAGCTGTATCAGCAACAGGGCCACTGGGCTTAGACTGTACAATACGTATTTTGATATGTTTCTCCTGACCAGCTTTCAACAAGCTTTCAAAAAGAGCTTCACCCTGAAATGTCAAGTTTTTCTTTCTTCTATTTCACCAGAAGACTACATAAGGAGGACTATTTGATGGCAATTCTGGGATAATTTTCTCAGTTTCTCCATAAAAAACATATGAGTAGTGCATGGCAAACCTACAATAAACCTGTGTGATAAGCACAGACTCGGATCAGCCTGTACATCCATCCAGTATAGCAAGGGTCCTCATATATTCCTCACTAAATTGCCTGGAGGCTGTAGAAGGCACATACAATCAGCAAAGACTCTGATCAGACTGCACAAATGCACCTGCTGATCTGAGTCTTCGCTGGACCACAGGTTGTATTGTAGGCAATCTTTTTGACGTTTATTTTACTACACTGCAGCTGGTATTAGTGCCATGTGGTGGCTGTAGAACGTCTCCCAGTACTTTACCATAGTGCAGATTATCTTTCATTTCCTTTGGGACCATTGGGCCCATTGTGGAATCTTTGAAAATGGAGTTCTGCTCATGTATATGCTAGAGGGCGTAAGCAGTGTGGCAAACTTCATTGCTGCTTATGAAGAGTCTCAATAAAACCGAGACTCTCATTTTCTTATTTGTAGTGTGTTCTTTGTTTCCAAAGGCAATCTTTTTGATGTTTATTTGTTATGCATCACCTCATGTTATGGCCCATCATGTATTTTTATGGAAAACTGAGAAAATAACTTATGGGTACTCACTAGAAATGCCTTAGCAAGGGGCTTCTAATGAGTACCCACAATGTATGTTTTTATGGAGAAATAAGAAAAAAAATTTCCAGAATTATCACTTAATACTCATCTTTAACCCTTAAAGCGCCAATCACAACTATTGTCGTCTGCTTTGTCTTCTGCTGGTTACTTCAAAAGTCACTTCTGCAAACAGTGTGGACCCAGATCAGACTGCTCCTTTAGGAGCAGTCTGATCTGGGTCCACACTGTTTGCCTGTATGCAAAAATAGGTTTGAAAAGTTTGCAAGAATGTTCAGCAGACGACATAAACAGACGACATTTTCAGATGCAGGTTTTCTTGGCACTTTAAGGTTTAACATGTCCTCTGTAAACTGAACTGAAAAAGCAGCAGATAATATTTTAACCAGTTGTAGACTGAATGAACTCCCCCACACTATATATTAAAAGATTCTAATTTCGCTATTAGGTATTTCAGGCTATGTGATTTAGATATTCCTAAAAATGTTAAAACTTTTTGCAAACAGTGGAGACCCTATCAGATCCCTTGTTCTGCAGCATCAGATCTGGGTCTGTTTGCCAATTACCTTTATGGGTTAAAAACATTTATTTTTTATTTTTATTTTTCACAAACGAAAAAGGCTTGGCATTACATTCTAACTGTTTCAGTTTTGAGCCAATCTGACTGAAATGCCGTCTTATTTTCTGCGAAAAATAAGAAAAATGTCATTCATTTATTGTCTGCTCTTTTTGCCTAGAATGTGATAAAGGTCAATGAATCTGCCTTAACCCTGGTCCTGCAGAACATGGACATGCCCTGCCTTTGCAAACAGTGTAGATCCAGATCAGTTGGCTTCTGAGGAAGCCAACTGATCTGGACCTGCACTGTTAATTATCAAGTATGTGAATTTGTATCAACAACCTCATTATGTAATCTGATTGGTTGAAAATTAAAAATGGGTGTGGCATGTTAGTGCTGAGCATGCTGGGTAAAATGATAACTTGGTGTTTTACATCCATTTCAATATTATTTAAGTCATATGGAAATGATGGAAGGGTGACAGAGAAAGGCTCTGTGCAATGAAGTGCAGTACAGTCATGAGCTAAACTCTGCCTCCAGCAGGATTTGAACCCAGGACCTCATCATCCAAAGCTGGGCGTACTAACCACTTGGCCACCCAGACATTTGCATGCTAGGTAAAATTTTTCAGCAGGTGGCATTAAAATATTTTCCCAACAAGATGAACGCTAAAGGGAATGAATGCCCTGCTTCTGCCAGTTTAGCTTTGTAGATTTATTATTCTGAAAGACAAGGACTATATGACCATTTTCAGAGTCATGTGGCTTCATGTATATGCTCAAATTGTATTCTTGCCACTGTGCAAGTTTTTGAACATGACCTTGAAATCTGTAAGAGGAGTTGCAGACACATGAACTCTCCTATGGCATGGCTGTAAGGCAAAAATAATAAATAAATCAAGGACATGTAATTCTTGCAATAATAGTTTAATCAGTCCTCTGACCTACATGCATATGCTAAACCTATACCTTTTCTGAAGAGCAAGTTCAAACCACAATCATAAAAACTGTAGAAGTTGTGTGAACTCCACTATGCAATGTGAAAATAGCAAAACTTCAAAATGAATCCAGAGTAGGGAACTCTAGCAATAAATATTTGATCAGAATTCTCTGACCTTTATGCACATGCCTAGCCTGTATTCTTACTTTTCTGCAAGTTTAAAATCGTCATCTTGAAAACGGTATAATTTGCGCAGACATGAACCCTACTACGCCATGTGCAGAAGGTCATATTTCAAAGTAAAACAAGGGTATGTAACTCAAGCAATAAAAATCTAATCAGAGTTCTGTGACCTTTATGCACATACCCAGCCTATATTCTTACTTTGCTGCAAATTTCAAATAATTATTTTGAAAACTGTAGGAGATGTGGAGATCATGAACCCTACTATGCCGTGTTTCATGAGATAAATTCCCCCTCCAGTGGGACTCAAACCCATGAATCAAGATCCAAAGTTGAGAGAGCGCTAACAACTCTCCCACCCAGAGATGCTTCTGTTAATGGACAGACAAGCAAACAAACAGACAGACCGACAAACAATCAGTGTTGATTTTCTTAATTTTCCATAAAACCTTATCTTGTGGGAATTCATTAAAAGTGACTTGCCAGAATGCATATAAATGATCACTAACAATGTATGTTTTCACAGAAAATAATTCTCTGGATATGGTAAATGTCCTAAAATTTCATACACCAAAGTTTCTGATAAAATGGTGCATGCAAACAGTGCAGACCCAGATTAGACTGCTGCTAAAGGAGCAGTTTGATCAGGATCTACACTGTTTGCCATTCCATTAAGTATTTTACGAGGCATCTGTATAAAAAAAAACCTAAGTTAACTAGAAATGTATCCAAAGGACATGGATGCCCCCACCTGAAAAACTTAAATGCTCAAATTGCTAATGCTGGATGCAGACCGAGATGGATGGACAAATGGACAGACATATGTAACACTATATTTCCATAATTCTTCAAATGCTTTCCACCATTCTTCGAATGGCAGGGGCATAAAATGGCAGGGGATCAATATGCAAAATTTTGGGACATTTATGGTACTCTTCTTTATATCTACAATATTGTCTGTTCATGTCATCTGCTGAATATTCTTGCAAACATTTCAAACCTTTTTTTGCATACTGGCAAACAGTGTGGACCCTTATCAGACTGCTCTCAGACTGTTTGCAAAAATGACTTTTAAAATCACAAGCAGATGACAAAGCAGACGACAATTGCTGGGATTGGCAGTTTAAAGGTTATTTCAATCTTCTCCATTTCTAGGCGTCATCTTTACCTGCCAGGATGAACCATCTGGTGAAGGAATATCACTACTTCTCATTGTCCAATAAAATGATGCTATTTCAATGGTTTCCTGTGCCAGATCCAAAAGCTCTGAGATGCCAGTGAAAGTTGATGGATGAGAAGGGGAACCAGAAGAATAGGTTAAATTTTCTGGCATACTTTCTACAAGTGTGAAACTGAAAACAAGTTTAACAGATAAGTTTTCAGGGCAGTCATGTGTCCAGAAAAAATGAATATTTGAAAGACAAGTTTTGTTATTTCTGCACCAAAGAGTATTTTGTGGTACTTATTGGAATTGCAGAGGCAATTCCAATGGAATTGCAGAGGCAATTCCAATATGGGCGCAGCTCCAGATAAGTTAATTTTTTTACCAAAAAGTGTTAACATGTTTCTCATTTCTCCATAAAAATTAACATATGCTATGATACTCATTAGAAGTGCCTCAATGAGGCACTTTTAATGAGTACCCACAAAATGTTTTCATGCAGAAATATGATTAATGCTTATCTGGATACTAGTATCCACAAGACATGTTCTGGTGCAGAAATAACAATAATTATCCTAAATATCACTTTATCTCATTCTGGAGCTAAAGTACCATCATAAGTATTTGCTAACATCTGACAGAGGAATTTGCTAACATCTGACAGAGGAATTGTTAACCCTTGTCCTGCTGAATAAATTAAGATGCCACGCCTACATCTAATTTTCAGCCAATCAGATTATTTGATCCAGGTTATTGCTATAAATTCACATACTTAATGGCAAACAGTGTAGATCCAGATCAGTTGGCTTCTTCAGAAGCCAACTGATCTGGATCTACACTGTTTGCAAAGGCAGGATATATCCGGGTTCAGCAGGACAAGGGTTAACACTAGTCCTGCTGAACCCGAATATACCCTGCCTTTGCAAATAGTGTAGTTCAAGATCAGTTGGCCACGGAAGAAGCTGGATCTGCACTGTTTGTCAATAAGTATGTGATTTTGTATCCACAACCTTGATCAGTGGTTGGCTGAAAGTTAGAAGTAGGTGTGGGATCTTAATTTATTCAGCATGAATTCTAGGATAATTATGTCTTATTTCTCCATAAAAACATATGTTGTTGGTACTCATTAGAAGCACCTCACCATTAGAAGCACCTCAGTGAGGTGCTTCTAATGAGTACCCACAACGTATGATTTTATGGAGAACTGGAGAAAATTATCCCATAATTATCATCAAATACTCCTCCTTAATAATTTCTCTGATCTGAGCTTGATTTGTAATCCAACTCTTTTCAATGCCCATCATCAGTGTTGTTAAAACGCCAAGAAAAACTGCATCTGAAAATGTCGTCTGTTTATGTCATCTGCTGAATATTCTTGCAGACTTTTCAAACCTATTTTTGCATTCAGGCAAACAGTGTGGACCCTGATCAGACTGCTATCTGGGTCCACACTGTTTGCAAAAATGACTTTAAAAATCACAAGCAGATGACAGACGACAATAGTTGTGACTGGCACTTTAAGGGTTAACATACTAATGTGAAATGTATACCACGCAGACAAATCTGTAGATAAGCTGTAAGGGGTTTCTTATTTCTGCTTGAAAACATGTGCTGTGGAATGTGTCATTGAGGCACTTCTAATAAATACCCACAGCATACGTTTTCATGCAAAATAATCTGAATGTCCCTTTAATCTATAACTATATAAGTTATGGTATTTCCACCATATATAATACAGTGAAAATGAGGAAGAGCTGGCCATAAAAAACATTGACAGCTTCATTCAGTGCAACCAACTTGACAGAAATAACAACCTGGGCCCAGTTGTTCAAAGCTAACGATGTCGTTAGTTAACGATTCGTTAAAATTTTAATCGAGTGATACGCAAATATGCTGAAATTTTTTGCTGAAAAAATGTGAGTAGCTTTTGCAATGCAAAAGCTACTCACATTTTTTCAGCAAAAAATTTCAGAATATTGTACAATGAATCCGCTAAAACAGTTAACGAAATGACCCTTAACGAGCTCGTTAAGCTAATGACACTTTGAACAACTGGGCCCTGAAATGGAATTTAAAACTGTAGAGTTCTGAAAACTCATTCTGCATACCCATGTATTCACTATATATTATAGAGAGAATGTGGCATGTGTGAGGGGGTGGGGTGTATATTATATAGGCTTGTTAATGTAATGGTATATATTAAATCTCTGTGCCTATATTTGGATGGTATAAATGTTCATAAACACTCTTTACTTGTTTATTCTTTACTTTGAAACAGGAAGAGTGGGCAAACTTAATTTATACAAGGCAGACAAGTACTGAGTTTATTTATCATTAACCCTTAAAGCGCCAAGAAAATCTGCATCTGAAAATGTCGTCTGCTGCATCAAACTGCAGTCTGATCTGGGTCCACACTGTTTGCAACAATGACTTTTAAAGTAACTGGCAGAAGACAAAGCAGACGACAATTTTTGTGATTGGCGCTTTAAGGGTTAATGTAATCTTCAAGACCTTCTACTTAAAGCTTAATGGACTAGATACTCTTGAAAGCTTTTATGCCATTGTTTACAAAGGTCACATAGCTACAGATAAGAGGGGGTATCCACATAATATTTTTCTTAATTCTCAATGAAAACATATGTTGTGGGTACTCATTAGAAGCACCTCGGCGAGGCGCTTCTAATGAGTACCACAACATATGTTTTCATCCAGAAATAAGAAAGATATCAGCAGATTTCAGATAAAAAAAGTGCCTTATCTGTTGCTATGATTAGGAGACCAGTGTTCTCATTAACACCAAATGTGGACTCTTGGACTCCAATTTTGATCTCTGGGACTCCTATCTTTTAGAGAAATTTAGTAAAACTACATACTGGGACTTCTACAGTCTTTTTTGTTACCTCTTTGCATGCTGGGTAATTTTCCATGCTTTTTTTGTTGTCTGTGGATTTTTTTTTTAAAATTAGTTTTTTTCAAAAAAATCTTTCAGGAACACCATCAGAGTGTCAAACAGTTTGGATTCAGATCAGGCCCGACATTCTGTCAGGCCTGATCTGGGTCCAAACTGTTTGCAAAGTTGTCAGCAGACAACAAAAGTCTCCACTAAAGGGGAAAGAGTTAAGAAAACAGGGACAACTGTCTTCGAAATCCTTTTGTGACTTCCTCTTTGCTTTCCTGCATGTCAAAACCCTTTTGAAAAGGTGTCTACTCTAAAAGGAAAGAATTTGCTCCCTAGTTCAATTCAATTTTATTAATGACAACTTTTTGTTTTCTGTTTAACAAAAAAGAGGAAAACCAGAGAAGCATTTCATCTAAGAGTTTATAATGTCCGAGTTTTTAAGCAAGGGTGTATTATCAATTAAATCAAAGGCTTTCCTAAAATTCACCATGATATCAATGATTTGACCATAATTGTAGCGAAATAAGTTAAAATATAGATGCTTTTTTGATGAATAAAAGTTGCTTAACCTGGAGCATCCTAGCTCTAGACAAGAAGTGTGGAAATATTTTTTCTCTGGTATTCTACATGAAAACATATGTTGTTGGTATTAGACTAATGAGTACCCACAATATATGTTTTCAAGGAAAAATAAAAAAATAAAAATATTTTTATGAAGCTTTGAAACGCTAAAACACATGTACTTTTTATAAAGCTGTGAAATTGCTAAACAATACCAATGTACACGTATTTATGAAGCTGTGAATGCTGAAAATATCAGTATTTTTATGAAGCTGTGAAATGCTAAAAAATATGAATATTTTTTATAAAAATATCAATATTTTACATAAAATTATGATGTGCTACAATACTTACACACATTGATCTTGACATGGGGCAGGTGGTTCAGGTGTGCTTGGCTTATAACCTTGGCTGAGAACAAATATCACTCCAAAGGCTATAGCTGTTACAGACATCACTGCAAACAGTATTGAGAGAGCCAACAAGCACAATCTTCTTGAATCTGACTGCTTCTCTTGCGCAACCAGACCATCCTTGTCCTCTGTTGGCCCCATAGCTTGTAAGCCTCACTCTAGAAAAAAAAGAAAACATGAAACATAAAAAGGGAAAAAACAATCTATATACATATCATCATCATAATCGAATTTTTGATTAACGTGCAGGTACAGGGGCAACATCCACATCAGTGGGCCCCCTTCCAGATAGCTGGCTTGCTGCATGCATGGCAGATCTCACATCAGATCTCCAGGTACATCTATCATGAGGGTTGATAGCCGAGAGCTTCCACTCTCTGCAATCTCTCTCTATCAGCTGCTTCCATGTCATTTTGGGCCTCCCAGGCCCACGCTTTCCATCAACCTGTATGTCAAAGGCTGTCTTGATTGCACCACTAGAGTGTTCCACATGTCCATACCATCGAAGTCTTCTCTCCTTCAGAATGAGGTCCAGATCCTCAATGACAAGCTGCACAAGTAGATCATTGGACCTGGTGGTGACAATGTCTTGCAGCCTGACATTGCAGATCTGTCTGATCATTGCCCTGTCATTTCGCTGCAGACGCTGGAGGTTCGACTTTGTCAATGGCCAAGTCTCGCCGGCATGGAGCATTGCACTCCGCACACAAGAGCTGTACACATGGCCACGTGTTTTGAAAGAGAGGTGGCGTGAAGAGAGGACTGGTAGCAGATCCTTGAACTTCTTCCAGGCGGTTTTCACACGTGTTGTGGTTGACAGTTCACAGCCACCTGCTGCTGAGAGCATGTCTCTTAGGTAGCAAAAGGAAGCTACCACCTCAAGCTTGTCAGGTCCGACCTGGACTTCCTTCTGTGGTCTGCCATCCAAGGGGCGTGCAGTTCCCTGGCACCGTGTACATCTATAGTCAGGGTCCTTTTTCAAGCGCTTGAGCCCACTGCATTTCTTGTGCACCCAGTGCTTGCAGCCATTGCAGAAGATGCTGTTGCTGCCCACTCCAGTGCGACAGACAGCGCAAGGCAACTCGCCTGAACTCTGCAGGAGGTCCAGTCCCATACCGCAGATCATGATCTTTGTCTTTCCTGCATTTACTCTCAGTCCTTTCTTCTCCATTGCTTCTTTCCAAGTCAAGAGCCTCCTGACACATTCCTCAAGTGATTCAGCGATGATAACAAGGTCATCGGCATAGAGGTCCTCCCAGGGGACCCCATAGCGGAACTCTCGTGATAAGGCTTCAAGCACAATGATGAAGAGCAGTGGGCTGAGTACTGATCCTTGGTGAACACCAACCTTCACTTCAAACTCTTCACTGTACCCCTCACCAACATGGACACGGCTCCGTGCATTTGCATACATCCCTTGCACCAGTCGCACAATCCACTCCTCCACACCAAGTTTTCTCAGCGCCCACCAGATGACCTTCCGAGGCACTCGATCAAATGCCTTCTCCAGGTCTACGAAAGCCATGTAGAGTCTCTTATTGGCAGCTAGATACTTCTCTTGCAGCTGCCTGATAACAAAGATTGCGTCTGTAGTGCCTCTGCCTGGGACGAAGCCAAACTGGGAATCGTCGACTGACACCAACTGTCTGATGAGGCCGTCCACAATCCTCTCCAGGATTTTCATAACCTGCTCTGTCAGCTTGAGACCGCGGTAGTTGTCCCTTTCCAATGCGTCCCCTTTTCCCTTGTAGAGGCAGACAATGAAACTCTGCTCCCAGTCAGAGGGTACCTTGCCATCACGAATGATTGCAACTGCGAGGTCACGGACCATGGACCACCATTATGCCTGATGGGTCCGGTGCTTTGCCTGCCTTCATCTGCGAGATAGCCTTCTTAACCATATCAATGGTGATTGGGATGGGCGGGCCTTCCACTGGTGATTGATATGACAGGTGGTCTGGGTCCCAGTCAAACTCAACATTGAGAAGCCTTTGGTAGTGCTCCAGCCAGGCCTTTTGCTTTGAGTCTTTGCTCATTGACATCTCTCCTGCATCATTCTTCACAGGTTTGTTACCAACAACATCAGTGTTCTCTCTTCTAAACTGGTTAGCAAGGCGGTAGACTTCTGAAGATTTGGGGTCAATATTCTCGTAGACCTTCTTGTCGGCTTCTTGACGAGCATGGTGCACTGCATGTCTGGCATTTCGTTTGGCTACATCGTATGATGCCCTAGTTCCTTTACCAGCCTTCCAGGCCTTGAAAGCTGTCCGCTTGGCAGCAATGGCCTTTTCCACATGTTCGTTCCACCACCAGGTTTCACGATGCCAACGGTGTGGCCAAGTTGTGCCACATACCTCCTCAGTTGTCTTGAGCAGTCCAGTCTTGATGTTGTTCCAGATATCCTCAGTGGCCCCATCAGCTACACCTGCAGATGTGCTCACATGCAAGCTGAAGACCTCATGGAAATGATTGCTTGTCTGAGGGTCTTTAAGCTTCCAAACTTTGAGGCGAGGGGTGAACTTGCGCTTGGATTTTGGAGGCACATCAATCCTCATGTCACATACAAGAAGCTGATGTTGCAGAGCTACTTCCTCACCAGGGATCACTTTTACATCTGTGACAAGTTTGCGCATGGTCCTACGGAAAAGGATGAAGTCTATCTGTGTGGCTATGTTTCCAGACTTGTATGTGATGAGATGGCTGTCATGTTTCTTGAAACATGTGTTCCCAAGAAGCAGGTCAAATGCTAGGGCGTACTCTAGGATTCTCTCACCCTCAACATCTGGTTCCGGCCTGCCATACCCCATCCCACCATGCACTTCCCTGTATCCAGTGCCTGCACGGCTAACATGGCCGTTCCAATCTCCACATGGGATCAGAAATTCTGATGCTGGGATCCTGGCAGTCACAGCACGCAGCTGATCAAAGAACAGGTCCTTAACCTCATCACTCAGACCACTCTGTGGGGCATACACAGACAGAAAGGTAACCAAACGCTGGCTGACTATGAGTTTCACTAAAATAATTCTGTCGGAGATTCTCTGAACCTCAAAAACTTTCTCTATCCACTCTTCTGCCACAAACACTCCTACACCAGCAGTGCCTTTGTCATTTCCTGACCAGTAGAGCTTGTACCTGGTGTCCTTGCCCTTGATTGTGAGGCAGCTGCCACCATGGTATCTGGTCTCCTGTATGCAGCAGACATCCACTTTCCTGCGGGATAGTGTTTCCACTACCTCGCAAACTCTTCCTCTCAGGGTGTTCACCTTGAGTGTTCCCACCCTGAATTTCCTGATATTCCTCCTATATATATATAAAATCATTGAAACTCTTTGTATGATGTACAATATAGTAAAAAATCAAATTAGAGATAATGAACAGAAGTAGAGTAAATTTTGCTGTTTAATTTTTTGTGAGCGCTTTCACAGCTAATGCTGATCTTCAGACAAACATATTGAAAACAACCCTCAATATGTTTGTCTGATGATCAGCATTAGCTGTGAACAAAAAATTAAACAACAAAATTTACTCTACTTCTGTTCATTATCTCTAATTTGATTTTTTTAATAAATAAATAAATATATATATATATATATATATATATATATATATATATGCTCAGCTCCAGACAAACATCTGAAAAGAAAATAGTAAATTATTTATATTTTTCTTATTTCTCCATGAAAACACATGTTGTGAGCACTAATTAGATTAGAAACATCTCAGTGGGGCACTTTTAATGAGTATCCACAACATTATGTTTTTTGAGAAAAATAAATTTATTATCCGGACACCTTCTTATCTGGAGCTAAATATGTGGTGCTGGTTTAGTTTCCTTTTCTTGTATTTTTACCCTACTATGATCCCTTTATTCATCATCCAACTGTCAGGATATAAAACTATCAATTATGTCCTGTTATAAAAATGTTATTGAAGAGAAATGGATGCGCTTTAAAGGGAAATAACTCTGACATGGAAATATTTGCCTCCCTTATCACCATTAAATTTGTTCATCTTTTGACATTTACCATATTTTCCCTAAATATCTGGAGAGACATGCCTGAGCAAACAGTGTAGATGCAGAATAGTGCATCTGATCAGGGTCTACACAGCTTGTCATTCACCCAACAGTTTAAATACAAACATTGTCACAGAGGACTTGTTAAGGAGCAGCCTTTGGTGATAATTATGGGATACTTTTTTCTCATTTCTCCATAAAAACATTTGTTGTGAGTACTCATTTGAAGCACCTCACCAAGGTACATGTACTTCACATGAGTATGCACAACATATGTTTTTATGAAGAACTGGAGAAAACTATCCCAAAATTATCATCACATACTAACCCTTAACAAGTTCTTGTTGTCAAATAGAATTTTCCAAATTTTATGATAAATATAGGAAGGAGTAGACTGGCTCCAGTCTCCAGTGACTAAATATTTTTCTTATAATCCTGCTTGAAAATCCACTAAAATAAAACCAAAAGAATTTCATGACTATAAAGGTTGGTCATTCTAGTGACCAGCATTTACAGTCATGATATTATTTTGGTTTTATTTTAGTGGATTATTAAACAGATTATAGGGAGAAAAAAAAATTAGTCACTGGAGACTGAAGCCAGTCTAAGGAAGAGTTAAACTGTCTGAATATTTAGAGTAAATATGGTATATCATTTTGTAGGCAAACATGTCTATCTTTGAAAAATAAAAAACAAACAAACAAACAAAAAAACTTGATACTGAATATCCTGTTCATTCAACAATCTTAAAAAATTCTAAGGCTCTTAAAACTGCCATGGTATGGCAATTTGTTTCTAATAATTCTCTGTTTCAAAACCCTACATACAAATATCCTGGCTTACCTGAAATTCTGCACACAGGTCTGTCAATGTGAACAAAACAGACTATATTTTCAATTAATTTTTGAAGTCAGCTGTGGTCAACACAGGTGAAGTTTATTTTCTGTACAGTCAAATTCCTTGGTTTAATATTCAATAGGAGTCTAAAGATTGACAAACCATTGTAATACAATTACAATTAAACCATATCATATTTAGAAGGTGATAAAGCATTTTTTATAAGTTGTACCAGTAACTTAAATTAGAGCTACATAAAGAAGGGGATACTCATTTGACAACATTTTTTCTGTTAACGGTATTTTATAGTTCCAGATAAGACACTTCAGATGATACAGATACTGCAGAAGTCTTGCTGATGAGGAGTTTTTGGTGATAATTCTGGGATTTTTTTTCCAATTCTCCTTAAAAACATATGTTGTGGGTACTCATTAGAAGTGCCTCAGTGAGGCACTTCTAATGAGTACCCACAACATATACTTTATGGAGAAATAAGAAAAATTATCCCCGAAATACCATCAAATACCCTAGTAACATAAATCAAAGCTTTAGACAGAAGAGGCTCACTCATATGATACATTTTTTTCTACTGCTGGTATTTTATAGCTCTAGATAAGATGATAATTTAGGTGATATAGTTACTGCAGAGGTCTTGTTGAGAATTTGTTTGTGTTGAAGTTTTATGGCCCAGTCAACCCTATGGGGTCATGTCAAGCGCGTTCAGTTTACCTAACCACACATTTACTGGACAGGCATAGTCCTCTAAGTGGTTAACCAGTATGTGTGCACATTCTGTCGCCAGAAAATGACAACTGCCCTTCTTGAATCAGTGGAAGGGAGAGAATGACCGTAGAAAATATTTCATGATCAAATCTCAACGAAACAATATTGCCGACCCAGTGGGGTCGAACGGCAATCTCTTGATCACCAGACAGACACGCATCCAACTGAGCCACCGAGGCCAGCTCTTGTTGAGGAGTATTTTGGTATAATTCTGGGATAATTTTCTCCAGTTCTCCATAAAAACATAATATTGTGGGTACTCATTAGAAGTGCCTTGCTAAGTATTTTGTAGCTCCAGATAAGATAATAACTGAGGTGATATTTACTGCAGAGGAACTGTTAAGAAGGCTGGTGGGGGTTGGGGGGTGGGGAGGGGGATGTGTTTGGTGATAATTCTGGGATAATTTTCACCAGTTGTGACGCAATTGCAAAACCCACACGCTCTATGCTAATGTTGGTTAAATTCCGCTCAGTGGTTTGGGAGGTGACAGCATGATGGACAGACATGGGCATTCACAAGGTCCCCATCGCATATAGTGTGGGGATAACTATATATCCAAGAATTATCATCAAATAAGCCTCTCCTTAACAAGTCCTATGATGATAGGATATCATATTTTGCCCTATAAGAACACATTCAAGCCGTTTTTGAGTCATCAGATTACCACTCATGTACTTTAATCCAGTTCTGGATAGACATGAGTACACATTAGAATTGTCTCAAACTAATCAAAATTAAAAATAATATTGCATAAACTATCATTAAATACTTCCTTAACCCTAGTCCTGCTGAACCCGGATATACCCTGTCTTTACAAACAGTGTAGATTCAGATCAGTTGGCTTCTGAAGAAGCCAACTGATCTGGATATGCACTGTTTGCCATTAAGCATGTGAATTTGTGTCAACAACCTGGATCAAGTAATCTGATTGGCTGAGAATTGGAAGTGGGTGTGGCATCTTAATTCATTCAGCATGACAAGGTTAAGAAGTCATCTATTGATCTTCCTAATAAGAGACTTGACATACTTGGCAGAATTTCTTCTATGTTTTGTAAGGGAGACAACTTTTGTTACTTCTTGTTTGCATTCCTGTACACCTAGACCTTTTCTGGAAAGGGGTCCATTCTAAAAGGAAAGAATTTGCTCCCAAGTAAGTGGAGATCTGATCCTTTTCAAAATGGAAGCAAAGTGATTTTGACAGAGTTACCTCCCTTTGTCTATATCCATTCCCCTTGCCCAGAGTAGGCAGACATTTAACTGTATATTTATTTAGGCTGTAGAACCTTCATACAGCAAGACAGGATATTAGTATTTTCCAACCACAAAAGTGTTTATTTTTCCATATTGAAAACATGTTATGAGTATTGAACACATAAAATTATGTTTTTGTTTTTCTTGTTTTTTTTTTTTTTTTATTATTTTTTTTTCTTTTCTTTTTTTTTTTTTTAATTATTTTTTGTGATGTAATAATTTGGATTCGTTATGAAAATGTGCACCGAGGATAGTTAAAAATTTGAACATCTTCAATCATTTGAAATACACTATTTTTAAGCATACTCCATTTGTGTTATAATGTTATTGTCACCAGGTATAGGTATATAACATACTTGTACTGTCTGGTGGTATAAGCCGGCTTTTACAGTGATGTGATAGAGTGTAGGAATTTCAGTCCAGCAGACTGGGTTCAATCCCCGGTCGTGGCATTAACAATTTTTTCACCTGTTACATTTGGCGCCCACCGTAAATAAGCCACATCTGTGCATAAAACTCCTTGAGTCTCATTTCATGTGATTCTTGGACTCCTAGAAGTTCAGGGACAAAATTTCAATTTGGAGGGGGAGAATGTCACCTGGTATAGGTATATAACACACTTGTACTGCCTTGCAGTACAAGCGGGCTTTTAAAGTGACGTGGTAGAGTAATAGGACTTTGAGTCAAGCGGGTCCGTTTTGATCCCTGGTCGTGGCATTAAGAATTTTTTTATCTGTTACATTATAGGAGCAGAATGTTATCATATGACATAATCTTATGTACTACAGCAATATATGCCCTGTTAGGTTACAGCTGGTACGTAACAGAAAGGCTCCCACAGTTATGTATATGTATATGAGGACTTCACTACCATGTTACATGTACATGATCTTGCTGTCATGTTATAGAATCATGTCATGTTACAGCAGAAAAAGAATTTAAATTCATGCACAGGAGGGTTCAGAAAGTTCTATGGATGGATGGTTGGATGGACAGACAGATAGTACATGTACTCAGCAGAATCTTTTCATGCTACAGCAGAAAGATGGTATTTCAAGAGTACAGCAGTAGCAGGCCTTGTAGTCAACTTGTCATTTTAACCCTTGTCCTGCTGAACCTGGATTACGGTATGCCCTGCCTTGCAAACAGTGTAGATCCAGATCAGTTGTCTTCTGAAGAAGCCAACTGATCTGGATCTGCACTGTTTGTCATTAAGTGTGTGAATTTGTATCAACAACCTGGATCAAGTAATCTAATCAGATGACAATTAGAAGTGGGTGTGGCATCTTAATTTATGTGGCTTGGCAAGGGTTTTGACCCTTGTCCTGCTGAATAAATTGAGACGCCACGCCCACAATAATTTTCAGCCAATCAGATTATTTGATCCAGATTATTGCTATAAATTCACATACTTAATGGCAAACAGTGTAGATCCAGATCAGTTGGCTTCTGAAGAAGCCAACTGATCTGGATCTACACTGTTTGCAAAGGCAGGGTATATCCGGGTTCAGCAGGACAAGGGTTAAGTAGGAAACATTCACACTGCATTACAAAGGCAGGACCTCGGTGGCTCAGTTGGATGCGCCGTCCGACTTGAGACCAGGAGGTCACGGGTTCAACCCCCGTCGAGGTCGGCAACATTCTTTCGTGGAGATTGATCATGAAATATTTTCTACGGTCATTCTCTCCCTTCCGCTGATTCAAGAAGGGCAGTTGTCAGTTTCTGGCGAAAGAATGTGCACAATACTGGTTAACCGCTTAGAGGACTAAGCCTGCCCAGTAAATGTGTGGTTAGGTAAACTGACCGCGCTCGACATGACCCCATTGGGTTGACTGGGCCGTAAAACCTCAACACAAACAAACAAACAAAGGCAGGATTTTGCTGTCATGTTACAGTAGCAGAGTGGTCATGTTATACAGCAATGTTTTGGACCTTGCTGTGAGACTACAGTAGTAGGATCATATTGCTGTGTTAAGGCACAGATACTTGGGGTCAGTAGGGCAGTGCAGACCCAAAAAAATATCTTGTATATATTTTTTCTCTAGTTATTTTTGTATTTTAGTACAACAGAAACACTGCTGATAAAATATAATCATATTTTGTGACTTCTGAAAAGGTTATAAAAAACATCACATTTCTCTCAAATGGTAATATATGGTTCCATATACAAGATATTTTTTTTGGCCTGCACTGCCCTACTGACCCCAAGTATCTGTGTTAAAGTAGCATGATTGTTGTCATGCTGAAGCAGCAGGATCTTGCTGTCATGTTCAGCAGTACAATCTTGTAATGTAAAAAAAACCTGGTATGGCTAAACAGCGAAAGGAACATTCATTTCGCGAAAGGAACATTCCTTTCGTGAAAGGAAGGTTTTTCTACGAAAGGAAGATATTTGTGGGGCCCAGGTAGTGAGTTTTCATATAAAAAGGTACCATATTCAATGATATAAATAAAATCGGGTATTTTGTCAAATTCAGGGTATATGCTATGGTTATGGGGATCGAATGAAACTTTTATTTAGCGGAAGGAAAGTTCATTTTGTGAAAGGAAGGTTTGGTCTACGAAAGGAGGATTTGGTCTATGAAAAGAAGGTATTGTCTCAGAAAGGAAGATTTTGTCTACGAAAGGAAGGTTTTATTTTCGTATATAGCTTTGCACTTGCATATATTTGTTACAAAACAAACAAATTACGAAATGATTTTTTGTCTACGAAAGGAAGATTTTTGTCTACGAAAGAAAGGTTTTATCTACGAAAGGAAGGTTTTATTATCATATATATTGTAGTACTTCCATATATTTGTTACAAAATTAACAAATTACTTAATGAAGTTTTTGTCTACGAAAGGAAAGTTTGGTCTATGAAAGGGAGGGTTTGCATGTATTTGATTAAAATTTAAGCTGTTTTAAAAATATTACGTAATGAAGGTTTTGTCTCCTTCAACAAGAATCCATTAGATTTAAAGATGTTAGTTCCCAATAATAATCCGACTTATATTCATACATTTAGTTCAGCTAAAGTGTACAGCGCATTTTTCACGATATTGCAGACAACCTTTCGGACACAGAAATTTCTAATCTAGTAATAGGAAGTGACGAGGAGGCCGCTTTCAAAAATGCTATTAAACGGTGTTTCCATGGATGTACGCCTGTGCTATGCACGGGACATTTGAAGCAAAATGCCAACAGGTATATGGAGGATGAATACCATTGAAAGATCGACAAGAAATTATCAGCAAGATATTCGGAAGGGATGGCATGACAGAAGCAACAGATGTAGATGTCTTCGATGTGTGGGTAGCAAGGATGCGAATGTTGATTGATGACAAAGACAGCACAACCAGTGAAAAGAGTTTCAGAACGTATTTTGACAACAAATTGTTATACGTGTTATTAAACCCATACAGCGCGGAAAGGTTCCAGTAAATTGGACAAACAATAACTCTGAAAGTGCCAACCATATCTTGAAGTCAGCAATTTCCTGGAAAGCGAGAGACATGCCAAAATTTATCGATCTGTTTTATGACATTGTGAACGGGGAACAAATTGAAAGGGGTTGCGTAATTAGATACAAAGGGAATTTCAAACTCTCCAGTGCATTCAGGCACCATTTGATAGACAGCGACCACTGGTCGAACATATCCGAGGAACAAAGAGAAAGAAGGATGAAAAAATTCCTCTCTGACAAAGGGAGATCCAACCCTAACATGATTATATCAACAGACAGAATGAGATCCTGTCTTTACACTCCATCTGCCAGAAAAAAACAACATCAATGCAAAAGGAAACGGGCAGAAAAGTCCAGGACCCCTTCCGCAAAGTGGCCATTGATAAAGCCCTAAAGTTTGACTATGAACAGCACATTCAATTACAGTAAAAATGCAGGGACTAGTAAATGTGGCAATGTGTTTTTTAGTATCTTTTGTATTGTATTATAGCATACTTGAGCCGTCACAAGAGATTTTGGCACTGTTTGTCCTCTGTATAAACACTCTTCAAATACGCATACTCGGCAATCAAGTGGGACTAGATGTTTGATTTTCAGTCTGAACTATTCACTAGTTCTAAATTACACGTTTATGAACAGTGAAGGCTCTGGCAGGACTGCATGGATGCACAGTCGTGCCAGCACCTTATATGTATAAACACTCTTCAAATACGCATACTCGGCAATCAAGTGGGACTAGATGTTTGATTTTCAGTCTGAACCATTCACTAGTTCTAAATTACATGTTTACGAACAGTGAAGACTCTGGCGGGATTGCGTGGATGCGCAGTCGCGTCTGCGCCTTATACGTTCACATAATTATGCCATAAGCCTCATAACTATGACATTACGCTCAATTGTTGTTAGGTATCTTTCACCATTTTCCATGACATGTTCTTCAAGTATTGTACTTATATATGAATGCACATGTATCAACATACCCCATACAAAAAAAAAAAAAAAAAAAAAAAAAAAAAAAAAAGGTTGGCAAACTTGTTGCTGGTATGACAATAACGCTATACCAGTTTCAGCAACAAGACCTAAGCATACCTCCACGAGCCACAAGTATAAAACTGTGCGGTGCCAGCTGGAAACTGGGGATAATATATTATCCACAGGCTAACATGACAGGTCAGAGAAATAGCATCCGTTTCGAAGAAAATAACCTCCTTAGCAAAGAATTTATCCCTTTTTACATAAATACCCTCATAAAGTTATATGCTCTTATGGTAGAAATCTTCCTTTCCTAAGGGACCTGAATGACCTTCCAGGGTCTCATTTATAAAATCTTTCTGTAGGAAAATTGAAAAATAAAACAATCCACCAGAACTGATACAATCAGATCCTAAATCCCACCCACAATATCACAAAGGAAAGAAATCCAATCACAGTTACAACTTTTAACAATATAGACAGTCAGTAAACCAGTAGTAGTAGTGGGGGTTCTGGACCACCCCTAGATTCGGGCCCCAAAAGGGCTCCCACATACACAAACTATTGGCAATTTTGTATGTATGACAAGACGACTTGGCTGTAACTATATAACGCATTTTTGGTCAGGGCTACCGATGTTTCGGCTACCATTTTTGGAGGCACGCACACGTCCCTATTTCCAGTGGAGACCGATGGCGACATAGGGATGCCAAGAAAAACGCAAATCTCCGTGAGATTGGGATACACGCAGCAAAGGGGATCTCCCCGAGCAGGGCACTCCGTACTCGGCAAGGCTTGGGGACTGCCATTTTTCGGGTCGCCCAAATTTCAAATTAGACAGACAGTAGCCCAAGACATACCGAGCAACTAATACAACACCAGTGCACCAGAGCTACTAGATGGCGGTGCAAGCAACATTCCAGTCCATCGGCCTACGGTCCGAAAAGGTCGTATCCACCCACCTTCTCCTGGAGAACGCACACGAGAGCAATCTTGTGTCGGACATCTCCAAGGTCGACTATCTGGCAGGCAACCTGGGCCGCACGCACCTGCGCCCCCTCCCCGGCCTTCCGACGTTTGTCGACGACGTCTATGTCTTCAGCTACCTGCGCCGCGAGGAATGCGTGGTGCATGGCAGGCGCTTCTCTTGCACAACTGGAGAGGACAGCTCCGCGAAGAACAATGTTGCGCGGATATCTACCCCCGTCCGTGAGAGTATGGGGATGGCCCCCGATGGCACTACTCGCGGCCACATACAGATGAACATCGTCCACACACTTGCAACCTGAGACAACGCCGTAGGCTGTGCCATCCTAGCGACAGTCTCCAGGATCGAGTTCAACACTGACAAAAAGGCGCAGGCGAAGTGGCGAGAGCTGTACCTGGAGACAGAACCGGCCGCGTGGCAAAGGTTGATGTGTCCGAAATCCCTATGGACGAGCTGCAAGCCTCCTTGCCAGCCTTTGAACGCCTGCTGTTGGCCCACGGCTACGGCCTCTATTGTATCGACTACACACAAGATTTCTCGGGGGTCCTCGACCAGGAGGCCCTCGTGGACCACCTCTGCGCTTCTGAAGGCTTCCGCGAGCAAGGCGGCCTGGCCTCCGCCATGCGCGCAGACGTGCCCACAATATTGGCAAACACGGGCAGCGTTTGGGACCATGTCTGCACATGGGTGCGCACAAGCAAAAATGGGTACACGGTCCGAACGAAGTTGTACAACAAGGTCGTGTCGAACTTCTAGACGCGCTAGGTCTGCGAGCCCATCTGCGGCCATCTGGCAGACTATGCCGACTGTCCGAACGTGCATCCCGATGTACAGGCCCGGGGCTGCACTCGCATCAAAGTCTCTCTGTACGCCTGCCGCGGGGGGGACCTCTCGGCGGACACGCCCAAAGAGGTGGTGGCGGAGGCTTTGGCCCTGGTCTCCCCCTCGTATCTGCCGGAGGAACAAGGCCTGTTTGTGGCCCAGCCGTGGGAGAACCTGGCCCTGTGCCTCGATAGGTGTCTTGTCCTGGCCGACCGGCCGCAGGGGTAGATATTTGTCACCTGGTACGCACAAACGGACAGAGAGGGCCGTAGAGTAGGCGACATTCTGGGAGCCAATGAGGACCGCTCTGATGCTATACCATGGATGCCGATGCAGGCACAATCTTGGCAGCTAGCACACAATTGCATCCACCCTCTGCCTTGGTTTCGAGGGTTTAGAAGGCCAACAAGTGCCATGGGGTCGGCATAGAGACCTCGGCCTTCCACCTCTGAGAGGTGCCGGAAATTGCACAGGGCCGCGCAATCTCTACGCTCTCGACCAGGAACCGCGAAAAGCGTCTCCAACATATCCTCGACTCGGTGAATGCCGAAGGCTGGCAGCGAAGTGCTTGGGCTCGACTAGAGGCAGAACAGCCACAACACAAGGAAGAGCAGCGACGTCAAGCCGAAGAGATGGAACGCCTTTCCCAGCTGGTGGCCGGATATAGGCGATACACAGAAAAGTCGCAGCAGGCGTGCGTCGAGGTCAAAGACATCCTGCGCACTCAATCGGGCAAAGTGGCGGACACACGTGTACCCAGTGGTCACAAATGGCTCGTCCTGGTTTGTGTTGAGGTTTTACAGCTCAGTCAACCCAATGGGTCATGTCGAGGGCGGTCAGTTTACCTAACCACACGTTTACTGGGCAGGCTTAGTCCTCTAAGCGGTTAACCAGTATTGTGCACATTCTTTCGCCAGAAACTGACAACTGCCCTTCTTGAATCAGCGGAAGGGAGAGAATGACCGTAGAAAATATTTCATGATCAATCTCCATGAAAGAATGTTGCCGACCTCGGCGGGGGTTGAACCCGCGACCTCCTGGTCTCCAGTCGGACGGCGCAACAACGGCACTGAGAGTTGTGTTGCGCTGTTGCAAAGCAACAACAGACGACAGTTGCCAAGCAACTGCTTGTGGTGTGTGGGCAACCCAGGGGCTCGAAAGGGTACTCGATGGGTGCGTGGATGTCTTCGAGTCGGACACGGACAAATACGGGATAACAACCTTCTGGCTTCCTCCTGTTGGTGCTGGCAAGCTTGGGGCTGGAGATCGAGATAAACCCGGCCAGGGTATTCCAGTCGAGGGACGGCCACAAGGTCTCTTGGAACCCGGTCCGAGTCGTTGCCGCCCCAGACTCCTAGCGCCTGGCCACCCTCCAGGCTCTGTCCGAAAAAGAGCAGGAGCACTAGCCGTAGCTGGAGGCCGAGCAACGTGCACGAGAGCAATCTCGTCTCCTGGAGGCCCCAGCCCCAAATCCCAAGAACACCATGAAGGCGCTTGACCTGCCATCCGGAGAAGGCACTTGACCTGCGGAGCAGACAACACCGCAGAAGAAGAAGGACCGCCTGGCTGCCCTTGCGACAGTTCGTCGTCTAGACCACCAGGGTCCCGCCGTGGATGCTTAGAGCTCCCCAAGCTCCCAAACCAACCATTTTTTTTTGCCGTTTCTGCGCCGATATGCCTTACTTCGATTTGTTGCTGTGCCTCCGGCCTTGGCGGAGCCAAAAGCAGTTGGGGAAACAACACCTAGCCGGCCATGTTGAAGGGGTCCCCAGGTTTTGTGCGTTGCTCCGCAACTACTGGCGGCGGCACAACATCGTGTCCGATGGCAACCTGCGTGCATCGCTTCCAGGTTGCCCTGACGACTTTCCAGACAAGTATCGCTGCAAGGGAAATGTATGTCCATTTTTGGGCCATTTCCACCATCTGTCCAACTTTCTGGAGGTCCATCCTGGTCTCTGTTTGCTCGTGGTGGGCCTCCTCCAGCGTGTCTGCGCGTTTCGACACTGTGGTGGCTAGTTCCTTTGCAACATCCTCTAGCTCATCCAGAAAGGTGTCTTGGGTGTTGTTGTTGCTTTGCAACGGAGCCAACTGGGCCAGCACCTCCACCAGCACTCGTAGAGTGCTCTGCTTGGGACTCGAGTCCCTCCAGCCTTTTGTAGAAATCTTCGACAGTCGGGCTTGGGGTTTGTTATTGTTGCTTTGCAACGTCTCCATAGGCCAAGAGGTTTTGTGCACTTCGGTGCAGCGTAGGATCTGGCGGAGCCAAAAGAGGAGGGTCTGCAGGCTGTTGCGGAGCAACACCAGACTCGTCATGCCATATCTTGTAGAGTCTCATGGACCCGATGCCAAAGCTCTTTTTTGCTTCGGCTGCTGACAGATGGCCCTGAAGGGCCCAGATTTCCTCTATCTGCCCCTGGGACTGTTCTCGCTTGGGAGGCATGGTCGTTTCCCGACACAGCGACTATGTCCCATACTTCCCCATCCCTCTAGATGGGAAATCCTGAAAAGTTGCTCTGCATGTGCAGTTGCTGCTCAACAAGAGATGGGAAAGTGCTTGTCTAGATGGGAAATCCTGGAAAGTTGCTCTGCAAGTGCTGTATAGAGATGGGAAAGTGCTTGTCTTTGTTTCGCAACAGCGAAGCAAGTGCTGTGTAGAGATGGGAAAGGGCTTGTTTTTGTTTTGCAACAGCGAAGCAAGTGCTGTGTAGAGATGGAAAGTGCTTGTCTTTGTTTTGCAACAGCGAAGCAAGTGCTGTGTAGAGATGGGAAAGTGCTTGTCTTTGTTTTGCAACAGGGAAGCAAGTGCTCTGTAGAGATGGGAAAGTGCTTGTCTTTGCTCTGCAATTGTTCCGGAGGAACGGCAACAGCAAGACATTGCCAAGATATGGCAATTGGACGCAGGCGGTTGTTGTAGAATCTGCCTTTGCAAAGCAACAAGCAGGCATGGAAATAGTTTGCAGGAAAGGATGCACCCTGCGCTTCCCGTTCGAGCAATGGGAGCTTGGGGAGCTCTACGCCATGGGGTTTTGTGGGGGAGTGTTGTTTTGCATCCAAGGTGGGACCGTGGTGGTCTAGACAGCATTTGCTTTACGAACTGTTGCAAGGGTGGCCAGGCGGTCCTTCTTCTTCTGCGGTGTCGTCCGCTCTGCGCCCAGGTAGCAGAGCAGGGGGGCGTGTGCCTTTTGCAGCGCCTCGATACCGCCGATCACTGCGACCTCCCCCTCGAGGAAGTGCCCATAGGTTGGCGTTTCCACGTCCGTCGTGGGCTCTCCATCCTTGCCGGCCGAAACCAGGAAGAGAAGAGTGCGGGGCGCGCCACGGAAGGTCGTCAAGGTGTAGCGCCGGCAAAGGTATTCGCTGGATGGCAGGTCAAGCGCTTAGGATTTGGGGCTGGGGCCTCCAGGAGATGATTTTGATTGTGTTGGGGTTTAACGACACGTCAACCCTTGAGGGTCATTTTGTGTCGTCTCCCAGAGAAAGGGAGAAAAGAGATAGAAGAGAGAGTAGAGGAGATGAAAGAGAGGGACAGGACAGAGAAGAAAGAGGAACAGGAATGAAAGTGAAGAAACAGAAGAAATAAAAACATTCCCCCCTCTACCCTTACCCACTACAAGGATAGCAGGCCTTGCCCAACTGTAAGCCAATATCAGTTGGACGCAGGAGATGAGATTGCTCTCGTGCGCGTTGCTCGGCCTCCACTTGCGCCTGGTGCTCCTGCTCTTTATCGGCCAGAGCCTGGAGGGTGGTCAGGCGATGGGGGTCTGGGGCGGCAATGACCCGGATTGGGTTCCAGGAGACCTTTTGGCCGTCCCTCGACTGGAATACCTTGGCCAGGTTTATCTTGATCTCCAGCCCCGAGAGCTTGCCAGCGCCAACAGGAGGAAGCCAGAAGGTTGTTCTCCTGTATTTGTCCGTGTCCGACTCGAAGACGTCCGCGTACCCATCGAGTACCCTTTCGAGCCCCTGGGTTGCCCACACACCACAAGCAGTTGCTTGGCAACTGTCGTCTGTTGTTGTTTTGCAACAGCGCAACACAACTCTCGGTGCCATTGTTGGGCGGGAACGTCTATATCCCAGGATGAGCCATTTGCGACCACTGGGTATGTCCGCCACTTTGCCCAATTGAGTGCGCAGGGTGTCTTCGACCTCGACGCGCGCCTGCTGCGACTTTTCTGTGTATCGCCTATATCAGGCCACCAGCTGGGAAAGGCGTTCCATCTCTTCGGCTCGACGTCGCTGCTCTTCCTCGTGTTGTCGCTGTTCTGCCTCTAGTGGAGCCCAAGCACGTCGCCGCCAGCCTTCGGCATTCGCCGAGTCGAGGATATGTTGGAGACGCTTTTCGCGGTTCCTGGTCAAGAGCATAGAGATTGCACGGCCCTGTGCAATTTCGGGCACCTCTTGGAGGTGGAAGGCTGAGGTCTCTATGCCGACCGCATGGCACTTGTTGGCCCTCCAAACCCACGAAACCAAGGTAGAGGGCGGCAGAAGGATTCCGGGGTCGGGACTGTTTGGATGCAACTGTGTAGGTCATTTACTAGCCGCCAAGATTGTGCCTGCATCAGCGTCCTTGGAATAGCATCGGAGCGGTCCCAGCTCTACACCCCCCTCGTTGGCTCCCAGAATGTCGACCCGGAAGATGGGGCATGTGTAGAACCCAAAGTCGGCCGCAGACTACTCTACCGCCCTGTCTCAGATCCTGTCCACGTTTGCCTTGGTGGGCCGGACCCAGACACCCCAGACCCGGCCTGTTGTCCTGTGCGCGTACCAGGCGACGAATATCGACCCCTGCAGCCAGTGGGCCAGGACATACCGGTCGAGGCACAGGGCCAGGTTCTCCCACTGCTTGGCGGATGGCTGGCCCACAAACAGGCCTTGTTCCTCCAGCAGATCTGAGGGGGAGACCAGGGCCAAAGCCTCCGCTACCACCTCTTTGGGCGTGTCCGCCGAGAGGTCCCCCCGCGGCAGGCATACAGAGAGACTTCGATGCGAGTGCAGCCCCAGGCCTGTACATTGGGATGCAAGAAGGTGCGGCACAGATGCACGTTCGGACAGTCGGCATAGTCTGCCAGATTGCAGCCGATGGGCTCGCAGACCTCGCACCTCGAAGTTCGAGATGACCTTGTTGTACAACTTCGTTCGGACTGTGTACCCAGCTTTGCTTGTGCGCACCCATGTGCAGACATGGTCTCCAACGCTGACAGTGTTCGCCTATATCATGGGCACGTCTGCGCACATGGCAGCCGCCTTGCTCAGGGAAGCCTTCGGAAGCGCAGAGGTGGTCCACGAGCGCCTCCCGGTCAAGGACCCCCGAGAAATCTTGTGTGTAGTCGATACAATATCTAGAGGCTGTAGCTGTGGGCCAACAGCAGGCGTTCGAAGGCTGGCAAGGAGGCTTGCAGCTCGTCCATAGGGATTTCGGACACATCCACCTTTTCCTCGAAGAGACCGGCCGGTTCTGTCTCCGGGTACAGCTCTCGCCACTTTGCCTATGCCTTTTTGTCGGTGTCAAATTTGATCCTGGAGACTGTCGCTCGGATGGCACAGCCTTCGGCGTTGTCTCGGGTTGCAAGTGTGTGGACGATGTTCGTCTGTATGTGGCTGCAAGTAGTGCCATCGGGGGCCATCCCCATACTCTCGCAGACGGCAGTAGATATCCGCGCAATGGTGTTCTTCGTGGAGCTGTCCTCTCCGGTTGTGCAAGAGAGGCACCCGCCATGATCCACGCAGTCCTCATGGCGCAGGTAGCCGAAGACATAGATGTCGTCAACGAATGTCGGAAGGCCGAGGAGGGGGCGCAGGTGCGTGCGGCCCAGGTTGCCTGCCAGATAGTAGACCTTGGAGATGTCCGACAAAAGATTGCTCTCGTGCGCGTTCTCCAGGAGAAGGTGGGCGGATACGGCCTTTTCGGACCGTAGGCCCATGGACTGGAATGTTGCCATCTAGTAGCTCTGGTGCACCGGTGTCGTATTAGTTGCTTGGTATGTCTTGGGCTACTGTCTGTCTAATTGGAAATTTGGGCGACCCGAAAAATGGCAGTCTCCAAACCTTGCCGAATACGGAGTGACCTGCTCTCCCCTTTGCTGCGTGTATCCCGATCTCTAGGAGATTCTCATTTTTCTTGGCATCCCTATGTTGCCATTGGTCTCCACTGGAAATAGGGACTATACATGCCTCCAAAAATGGTAGCCGAAACATCGGTAGCCCTGACAAAAAATGAGCTATAGTAATGCCTAAATAGGAGTTTCGTTTCGCAATAAGCTGATCTCCCGACGGGGTATTTCTGCCCCTGGGCCAGTGGGGGAGGGGGCCATCCCCAGGGTCACTGGCTCTCACTATGCTCGCTTGGGGGTCTCAGGAAGAGCCGAAGCCCGGCCGCACGCCCGAGGAAGTCGTCTCGACGTACATACAGAATTGTCAATTGTTTGTGACAGCCAAGTCGTCTCGACGTACATACAAAGTTGCCAATTGTTTGTGTACGTGGGAGCCCTTTTGGGGCCTGAATCTAGGGGTGGTCCAGAACCCCCACAACAACTACTACTAAACCGAAACCTTCATTTCACGAAAGGAGCCTTTGTTAGTTGAAACGTGCCGTTCCTTTTATACCCATACACCTGATTTTTGGAAAATCTATCCCATATCCACTAAATGTTTCATAAGTATCCCTATAATACATAAATGTACCACCAAAGGTCTCATAATTATCTTCCTTTCATATAGAACATTCCTTTCGCGAAAGGAACCTGTTTAATGATAGTTTGTTCCTTGAAAGACACGCTCCCTTTAATCCCCGTGTACCTAGCTTTTTGAAAAAAAGTACCCCATATCCACTAAATTGTCTCAATAGTATCACTAGATAGATAAAATACCTCACTGGGTCCCATTGATATCTTCCTTTCGTAGAAAAAACCCTACTTTTGCGAAAGGAACCTTCCTTTCATGAAAGGAACCTTCCTTTCGCTGTTTAGCTATTCCCAAAAAAATCCCAGCCAGATGTCATGTTACAATAGAGCACAGGCTTGTTGAATATGAAATTAGCAAGACTGTTGTCATGTTACAACAGTACTGGCATCCTGTTATATTACAGAAGCAGAACCTTGTCATGGTACATCAGCCCTTCATATAGCTCCCGATAAAAGGCGTCATCCTTTATCCACGTAAAATATTTCTTATTTCTCCATGAAAATATATTTAGTTGTGCCGATTTATTTTTTTGGATATGGGTATAACGGAAAGAGAATATTTCACTTATTCAAGCCGATCGTTCATCAAAGATGGGCGAAAACCAGAGAACCCGGGGAAAAACCACCTAACATCCATAAGCTGAAATTGGCTTTCTCACAAGTGACCCGAGCGAGGATCGAATCACTGCAGTGAGAAACCTAATGGATTAAGAGAATTCTCCAATCCACTAGGCTACTGGGGCCGACTACTTGTGCTTATTAGAAGCACCTCATGAAAACATATATGTTGTGGGTAAGCACCTCAACGTGTATTTTCAGGCAGAAATAAAAAAAAAAAAAAATAGTGAAAAAAACTGTCTTATCTGGAGCTATGCTGGAGGGCCCAGAGCTCAATCAGAAATTTTTACTGGTGTTACGTCTAATGACATTCATTCGCACATGGAAAACTAACACGGTTTTCTCTTGTATGGCTGCTGCTCACCAGTTTGCTTCCCTGAGAAAAAAACAAATCAAAATCCCTGACTGTTTATCTAAGGGTGTGTTAAAATTACTGGCTCGGATAAAATTACTGGCTCTGGATTGATTGCTGTCACCGTTTTTGAGGACTGGTGTACGAAATGCAGTTCGGTAATCCACATTTTAGACAGTAGTTTTCAATGACCAGTTAATCCTGAACTGTCATGGCGCTGGTTTGTTGACAGAATTTTCTAGTACAAGTTCTAAAGAGGAATTTCTTGTTTTTATAAACAATACATAGGTAATAGACTTTAATTTATATTACATTTTAAAGCAGAATTTTGTCTAAAATTGTTGTCACATTTTTTCTCTTCCCATAAATCGCTCCTTTCGGGGATAACTGAAGAACAAGTACAGACATATGGGACACGATGAAGAGGCATCTGCCTACTGTGCTTTCGACATCTTTCAGAAAGTCGTTTTCTGCATGGCGCTCTACACAGAAGAAGTAAATTGGCAAATTTTTGTCATGATTTAATGCAAAACCGTTTGTCGTAACTACCTTTGCTCAAAAAGTTTTATTCTTCTGTCCTTTCGACATCTCTTGGAAAGACGTTTTTTGCTTGGCATTTTATTATAAATGAAAATATTTTGTTCTGATTGACCATATCAGAAACTATTTGTCTTTTATGTTTCTATGTTTTGTTCTCAAATATTTACACAAAAATTAAAGTTATGGCCAAAAATTGGTCTGACCTATGCAATTTCTATAGTAAAGTGATTTTTTTTGATTTTTGTCTAAGAAAATATTTTTTACTTTTCTTTGCTGAATTTGCATTATTGATGTTTTACAACAATATTGTGAAAATTTCAGAAAAATTGAACAAGTGGAACTTGTTGAAAATTTGGCTCCAAGTTACCTACCCTATAGATTTCTGCATGATTTGGCTCCATTTTTACTATGGGAAAAAGTGAAAATTTTGATTTTTTAAAAACCAATGACTAGAATAAAATTTTTTGTACATAGGTAGTTACGACAATTGGTTTTGCATTAAATCATGACAAAAATTTGCAAATTTACTTCTTCTGTGTAAAGCGCCAAGCAAAAAATGACTTTCTGAAAGATGTCGAAAGCACAGTAGTCAATAGTTTTTAAAAAATCAAATATTTTCACTTTTTCACATAGTAAAAATGAATACAAATTATGCAGAAATTTGTAGGGTAGGTAACTTGGAGGCAGATTTTCAACAAGTTCTGCTTGTTCAATTTTTCTGAAATTTTCACAATGTTGTTGTGAAACATCTATAATTCAAATTCAGCAAAGAAAAGTAACAAATATATATATGATTAATATATTCCAAAAAATCACTTTACTATGGAAATTGCATGGGTCAGACCGATTTTTGGCCGTAAATTTCTTTACTTCCATTTATGGAGAGGAAGAGTGAATGAACAGGAGTATGCATGGCCAGAGCATATAACTACCATAAACAACTAGGCAAATGGCCAGCTTCCTCTTTCCCAAGTCAGGTGATCACACTAGATAAGACAGGACAATTAAGGCACCAAGTAGGATGGAACTAACATAGCTCTTGATAAGATGTTTTTTCAGTCCAAAACTGAAAAGTACTGATATTTTTCTTATTTGTCTATGAAAACATGTTGTGAGTACTCATTAGAAGCAATTCGGCGAGGCACTTCTAATGAGTATCCACAATATATGTTTTCATGGACAAAGAAAAATATTTATTGTATACCATTCTTATCTAGACCTTTGGAACAGAAATAATCCTGCAGCCAGAGGCCACATAGTAGTAGTGGTCATGGTAATCCAAATTCATAAATCCATAAACGAATGACGAATCAGAATGTTCAGACCAACAGACATGGACGCCAGAATAAAGGGTGTAATCAGGTGTCTGTGGATAGTAAGCATTACTTGGTAAGCAAGCTTCACCTACCATGCCCATAGGCCTGAATGAAGGAAATGTAGATAGAAGCGTATGTCTGGGATTTTGGAAGTCTTAATATTATGTCTCGTCATTGGCAAAAACATCAGAAACATTTGTGGAAACTGCCACATTGTAGGGATTGACCAGATCATAATGTCTCCCATAGAATTTCTTAAGTGTTGCTACCTGCAGTTTGGTTTTTGTCGCACCTGCTTGTAGCAGGGTGTGATATAGGCGTCCACTTTTGCATCCATTCGTCTGTCAACATTTATGTCAAAGTTCAACATTTACGTCAGAGTTAGTATTCTAATTAACTACAAGACTAAACAACCATCAAACCTTGCATGAAACATCTCCCTGACCTCCTGACTTGGCGACATAGGCGTCAGCTTTTCCGTTTGTCTGTCCGTCTGTCAATATTTATGTCGAAGTTCGACATTTATGTCAGAGTTAGTATTCTTATCAACTACAAGACTAAACAACCATCAATACTTGCATAAAAATTCTCCCTGACCTCCTGACTTAGTGACATAGGCATCCGCTTTTCTGTTCGTCCATCCCTCTGTCAACATTTATGTTGAAGTTCCACATTTACGTCAAAGTTAGTATTCTAATCAACTACAAGATTAAACAACCATGAAACCTTGCATGACACATCTTCTTGACCTCCTGACTTGGCAGGTACCTTGATCCGGTGACCTTGACCTATATTTCACGCTCCAGTGACTTTGACACAGTTTACGTCGACGTTCCAGATCTTCTCAACTATAAGGTCTACAACCACCAAACCTTGCATAATGCTTCTCCTAGATGTACTGACTCGGCAGGTACCTTGACCCGGTGACCTTGACCTATATTTTGCGCTCCAGTGACTTTGACACATTTTGCGTTGACATTAGATGTCTCCTCAACTACATGTATAAAGCCTACAACCATCAAACTTTGCATAGTGCTTCTTCTCAATGTACTGACTTGGCAGATACCTTGACCTGGTGACCTTGACCTACATGTATATTTCATGCTCCGGAGACTTTGACACATTTAACGTCGACGTTGGATATTTCCACATTTTTAAGGCCTACAACCACTAAACCTTGCATAGTGCTTCACCACATTGTACTGACTTGGCAGGTACCATGACCCAGTGACCTTGACCTATATTTGATACATTTTACGTTCATGTTCGATATCTCCTCAACTGTAAGACCTACAACCACCATATCTTCCTTAGTGCTTCTCCTTGATGTACTGACTTGGCAGGTATCTTGACCGGGTGACCTTAACCCATATTTCACGCTCCAGTGACTTTTTACACATTTTAGGTCAACATTCCATTATCATTGGGCTGTATACTATGAAAAGTCAGTGCTGGAGATATAGCCATTAGAGGGAATGTCACTGGCTGGGATATATATTAACCCCACTAGGCACTTTGTCTGCATTTTCTTTTAACCCAGTTTTCCAACTAAGCACTGCTAAGAATGAAATAAACTTATTTAATAACCACATTCTGATTGTGGCTCGTGTGACTTTTGCCCCAGCAGGTGCAACGATGCCTTCTGCCGAATCCTTGTTTGATACCCCTGGCTCAACAACCTTGTAGTGAGCACTTTCCCATGCTCCATGAAGTCCTGATAATTTGAACGGGCTCTAGCATAACAGATTAACTGTGAAATGTAAACGTTGTATGCTGGTGCAGAAGGAATATTACTGCTCAGGAATGGAAAGTTAACAATGGGAAAATTGAAGTCATCCAGTTTGTCATACAGCCTAGTAGTAAGCTTTCCATTGTCAGTGTAGAGATAACAATCCAAGAATGAGAAGGAGGCTGCAGTCTCTGTTGTTTCCTTTATTTCAAGTTCACTTGGATAGATGAATTCATTATACTCTGCAAAATTTGTGTTTTTCAGAGACAATACATCATCTTCATATCTGTAGGTGAAATGGAATTGTTGTGCAAGGTGTTTCTTGTCTGCTTTGAGGAGACATTGTACAAACTCCGCCTCATACGAGTATAAATACAAGTTAGCAAGTAACAGTGCACAGTTAGTACCCATCGGTATGCAGATTGTTTGCTGAAATATCCGTCCGCCGAACTCCACAAAACTATTGTCGCTTAGATATTCCAGCATCTTTATGACATCTGCATCTGAGTATTTTTGTGATGAATCAGAGTGATCCCGAACGAAGTACGTGTCTTTGTAGCCAAAGTAATACAAGGAATAAACAATGTCAAAAACACAACCATAGGATGGTCAGCGGTTTTAAAAACACTTTGTGCTTAAAGCAGTTTTGCAGGATCCTAATCTTCACCCTAGGTTTTGTATTTCTGACATTATTCAGATTACATAGAATCATTTGGTTTGGTTCAAAGCTTTTCTCTTGACATGGCAGGATTTCCAAAAGACACTTTATCAGTGCTACATACATCCTACATCCTTATGAATAATCACCTGTCTGAGGTCAAACTATAAAGGGAAAGGCAAAGTTTGAGGCTTGTATTAAGTCTGCTAGGATCCATGCATTCATCTAGTTATCTATCTCTGTTGATGCAAGAGTGGCTAAACTTAGAATTTAGCAAATGCTGATAGTAATAATGATAAAAAAAATGGATTTTTTTCATTTCAAAACAAAATAAATTCTTCCACATATCCCATAATTAAAATTCAAAATACCCTGATAACCATAAATAAATAAAACAAATATGTCAAATTTTTTTAAACAAGCCCACTTTGGAAAAAAAATGTATATCTGAAATAAAAAATCCCAACAGATCATAAGGTGCTTTAAAGGTTAGAACCACTTTTCTGAATTCAGAGTATAACAACATTTTCCAGCAAGTGACAAACAGCTCCAATTTAATGACAGATTTTAGCTTGACCTCTGCACTGAACTGGATTGTTGCAGTAACTTTTTGTGGATCCTGACTTTGCTTTTGAGGTGACACATCATGTGACCTGACACACCCTCTAATCTCAGCTATGCTAAATGTTGCTTTATTGCTTCAGATTGTATGCACAATGTCATCAGAAGAAACTGGCAGGAATAGTCCAGTTGGTGAAGAGGTTGATAAGGATGGGAGTGGTCTAACACGGAATGAAACTGAACAGAAGGAAATCAAAGATGAGGAAACAAATACCAACAACAATGCAAAAGAAGAGAAAGAAGAGAATGCAAGTGAAAATCAGGAAGATGATGGTATAAAAATTGTCCTACATTTCATACACAAATTTTTCTGACAAAATGGCCTATGCAAACAGTGTAGACCAAGATCAGACTGCTCCTTTAGGGGCAGTCTGATCAACATCTACACTGTTTGTCATTTCATGAAGTACATGTATTTTCAGAAACAAAAGGCATAAAAAGCAAATTTTTGGTGAAAAGGTATGGGATAAAGTGTTCAAAATAAACCCTTGGGTCAAATTTCCATGTAGACGCATATATGTCATTCAGATACCTATTTTTCTTATGTATATATTTTCTTTTTTTACCAAAGGAACATAAAATTTAGAACTTAGTAAAATTATCTTATTGATGCAATTGTACTTGCAATGTACATTTTCATGGAGAAGTAAGATAAATAAATATCTTGATACCCATTTTATCTGAAGTTATGTTATCTTCCGGTGTTTACGTACAGTGAACCCTCGTTACAACGACAACATTTGTTCCCAAAGACATTGCCATTAAAATGAATTTGTTGTTGTACAGAATATTTAATGAGCATATCGATGTGTAAGAAAGGTCTTGTTTTGTTCTTATTTCCTCACAGAGCATGTTTTGGATATTTGTTAGAATTGCCTCACTGAGGCAATTCTAACAAATATCCAAAACATATGTTTCTTTAAAGTATTGGATACAGTATTTTTGCATAATATATGACTAATTGTTACCTCTTAAGCGAAGGTTTCATGACAGTCAAACTGTCATTATAACGAATTTTATTGTTATATCGAGTGTTGGTATAAAGAGGGTTGTCTGTGTATTGAATCTGATATACACATTGCTAAATCTAATCTTTGTAGATTTTAATCAGTATCTTTGCCAGAGAGAACATAACAGTAAACAAACAAAACAATCAAAAAGGAAAATTGTATATAATTAAGTTCCTCATTGTTTGAAAGGTTTTTAAAATTAAATCCTGGTGATCAGGAGGTTGTGGGTTTGATCCCCACAGTATCCAGCAACATTCTTTTGTAGAGATTGATCATGAAATATTTTCTACAGTCATTCTCTCCCTTTTGCTGATTCAAGAAGAACAGTTGTCAGTTTCTGGTGAAAGAATATGCACAAATATAGGTTAACTGCTTAGAAGATTAAGCCTGCCCAGGAAAAGTGTAGTTAGGTGAACTGACCAGCTCAACATGACCCTAATGGGTTGGATGGGCAGTAAAACCTTAACTTAACCTTATCTGGAGATATGCCCATATCTTAATCTTATATGAAAGTATGGATAAAATAGCAAATATACATGTATAAACATGTGCAGAGAGAGAGAGAGAGAGAGAGAGAGAGAGAGATGTAATACTTACAGAATACTATTGAATAGGCAGTTTTATACTTTCAAAATATTGAATCCCAAGAGCAAGTTTTGAACTTTTGACTTTGTCTTTCGGTCAGCAGGTTAACCTTAAGCTATATCTGGACAAATATGACAGATACAATGTGTTGATATGTTTCTGGTTTTTCCCATAAAATAGGGTTTGGCATTTCATGCAAGTTGTCTCCTTTGGAGACAATTTGCATGAAATCTCATACCCTATTTTCTGGAAAGATAAGAAAAAACATTTCAAAATTTCATCTGCTGAAGGTTTTACCAAGCATGCCAAGCTTAAATAATGCTTGTTGACCTTTCCATGCCTCCATGTCCTGCTTTTTCATGTTAACCCTTGTCCTGCTGAGCCCGGATATACCCTGCCTTTGCAAACAGTGTAGATCCAGATCAGTTGGCTTCTGAAGAAGCCAACTGATCTGGATCTGCTCTGTTTGCCATTAAGTGTGTGAATTTATACCAGCAATCTGGATCAAGTGATCTGATTGGCTGAAAATTGGAAGTGGGCATGGCATCCTAATTTATTCAGCAGGACAAGGGTTAATTAACCATTAGTTCCGTCTAAGCCAACTGAGCAGATGACAAATGAGTAACTTTTTTCTTCTTTCAAGAAGGGCAGTTGTCAGTTTCTGGCATGAGAATGTGCACAATACTGGTTAACCACTTAGAGGACTAAGCCTGCCCAGTAAAAGTGTGGTTAGGTAAACTGACCATGCTCAACATGACCCCATTGGGTTGATTGGGCCATAAAACTTCAACACAAACAAACAAAACAAGTCTTCTTTTTCTAACAAATAATTGGGCTTGACATTTCATTCAGATTGTCTGGAAAGAGGAATGTCAAGTTTAATTCTTTGTGAAAAGTTAGAAAAAAAATAATTTGAAAATATTCTCTTGCTACAGTTTAAATTTAGCAGGTTAAGTGTTAATAGGACTGGGGAAGTTGATAATTGAACCTCTCAAAAATAGACCTGACCTTGATTATACCTCCAGATAAGGTACTATTTTAAACCAAAATAAATTTATAAATGTTGTCTACCGAAAGTTTTACCTATCATGATTAGCATGAAATATTTTCAGATATAGATAAGCAACATATTCAAGTGAATTTTTTTTCCTTTTTCTGTGTGAAAACATGCAATGTGGAAATAAGAAAAGTACTACTGTTCAATTATTTTTTTTTTGTACAAAGACCATCATAGTGCTGGATCTGCATATTGATAAACAATAATGTTATCTAATCTTAAATATTATTAGGGAAGTTTTGTTTTGATTGTCTCTCACAGTATTTACCATATGTATTGGAACAGACAGACCTGCATATTTGAGCAAACAGTGTAGATCCAGATGAGATGCTACAGAACACAACGTCTCATCAGGATCTGCGCTGTTTGCCACTTATCCAGCAATTTTTAGATACAACATCAGGGGGTCACACGAATCACCGAAATACCGGAATACTACCGAAATACCGGAATACCCGTGAAAAATATAGGTATACCTGTGAAAGACACCTATTAAAGACACCAATATTGGCTTTAATTAATCATTTAAGTAATATTATGTCAACCTAATGGAAAAGGGATTATACTTTAGCCTAAAATAATTTGCAAATTGTCTTTTTTATTTGAAAACATTGCTGATAATCCGCTAAATCAGAGCCGGAATACGACCGGAATACCTGTGAAAAACGTGAATTACCTACACTTCAAACGAAAAGCACATACAGGTAAAAAAAAAAAAAAAAAAACAACAAAAAAACTCTTTACCCCGAATATCGGCGTTTTGCTTACTTCCCCCAAACACTCGGAATCAAACCGAGTAAACGTAATATTCGGCGGACAACACTCGCAAGTCCGCGCAAAGTATGTGTTATGCAAAGTTGTGCGAAGTTACTCGGAATCGTAATGTTGTCCCGGAGACATTTCACCATATAGAACAGTCTGTGTGAAGGTTATATCGTCCACGCTCATGCGGATGCGCAGGTTTATCTGAGTCTGCGCTGGTCGCAAAAGTCTTATTAGCCCAAATGTGTTTTCCAAATTCCCGCATTCCGATCCACCAAAATTAGGCCAGTTCCCTTGTTTTCTTAAAATATTAAACAATGCTGCCTTGTTCCCTGAATATATTTGGGTGGTCCCTAGGTCCAAAGAAAACCCCGGTAGCCCCATTCACTGTTCGAGCACGTAACATGGGCCTCAACAACGCTCCATATGAAAAAGTACCGGATTCTTCGGCTTAGTCTACTCCGGCCACATAAATGGGTCCGACATGGTCATTTTTACTTAATATGCTGTAGAAAACAAAACAAACACATGAAAATCACAAAGAGAATCAAACATCTGCCCCCAATCGACGAATTACATATTTATATTTGGTATTCCTGTAACTGCCTTTTCCCATGCAACAACCACACGTGCTCAATATAAATGACGTACTATGGTAAAAGACCGGGAAATTCTCACTCGGGTGCAGCGACCGCACGTGTCAATATTAATCAACTTAAAGGGGCACTTCTGCTATCAAAGAGGCATTGAATCAATAAGACAGCCCATGTGAAAAGGTTGTCTGTCACACAAAAAAACACACTTTACGCACACAAGGGGCAAGAGAGGCTAATGACAATTCAAATGAGTGAGTGAGTTTTTTTACGTCCCAGTAAAATTACGTCGGTACTAGTATGATTCACAATGTTCTTACAATGAACCAGACGACAAAACGTACTATAGTATGATGTACGTGCGACCAGCAAACACTCGGGTCAGTCTGTGCATCGACCCACTATATAAAGCAAGCTTCTTGGATAGCCCGGAGTCCGAAGAAGGAGCATACTGTACGATCAGCGAAGGATCTGATCAGAATGTGATGTTACAGTCACACTGTTTATCCCGCTTTGGACAGCCCGGCTATCGAAGGTAAATACGATCAGCGAATGTTCTGATCAGAATGTGCAGTTGCGCAGATTGACCGGAGTCTTCGCTCGTCGCACATGACGTTTTGTTAAACCCATAGATTGTAGGCGGTACATACGGTTAGCGAAGGCTCTGATCAGACTACTGATGTGCAGGCTCAGTGTGCAGGCTAATTCGTCTCTTCGTACAAGTTATTATAGGTTTTACCATGCACAGATCCATGCGCGATTTGTTTCTGCAAACCATAACGCTTAACATTTTGGGTAAAGTTTTCAACAGACATTTTGAAATATTTTTTATCATTTTTCCAAGAAAACAGGATTTGCATTTCATGCAAATTGTCTCCATTGCATGAAATGTCAAATCCTGTTTTCTTGGTAATAAAACAAATAACGATTTTTTAAAAAAAATTTTTGTCATCTACTGAATTAGCCCAGATAGTGGTAATTCGATACCCGCGAGCACCAAGTGTTGTGTCTTTGAGCAAGACACTTTATCCTCGTATCTTAGTATTGGTTTCTACCCAGGAAGACGCTGCCTAGAATGTCCGCGAAGACACATGACAATATTATGTGAAGATGCTTTTCCGCCGGTGCTAGGTTTATACCTGCGTCTCTTTTACTCGTTAAATAAATTACGGTCTTAGTTTTGCATATCCAATGTTGAAGACACAAAAACAGAACACTTTACATGGAAACGAAAGGTTTGAAGATTGCTCTACAAGCCATTAAAGATAATGTTATTAATGTATATACAGTAAAAGAATAACATAACAATATTCATTTGTACCTTGGTAAATGCGGGGTAACGTCCTCACACTGCAGGGTTTTACTCTTTTAAGGGAGCTAACTGCAACTGACTATTAAGAGGGAGTTAACTGCAATTGCTTTACGAGTCTGACCCATGCGAAACGGGATGGGGAACAGCATTTTTTTTACGAATCGCGCTGAATTACTGAACCCTCTTCCTCCAAAAACTTGTAATTGCCAATCTTGAAGCAGTGGAAGAAGCGAATGACCGTAGCAAATACAAATGTGTTTCATGTTAAGTGGGGATCGAATCGCGTTTGTTATATTTATATGAGGGTAAAACGAAAGAGCTTTCCAGAGAGAGAGAGAGAGAGAGAGAGAGTTTGCAAAACTTGTAAGATTCTGGCTGGTCCATTTCAGGTATATCCGGCTATGAGGTTTGGTTATTCATAGAAAAATGGCTGAACTGTTTTTGCAAACAGTGAACCCTGACCAGACGCCGCATTCTATCACCTCAATATGACATTTTTTTTTTTTTTTTTTTTGCTGTTGTTATTGTTGAAAGAGGCATAAGACACCAAGTCACGGTGATTTAAATGGACAGTCGTATCCCTGGTTCAATCATCAACCGTCCAGGCCTCGATCCGAGCAGTGTAGATACAGTCCGGCGTGTCCGTTTCTGTCTCCCTTGTCAAATGAAATGTATCCCTTCTTTAACCCTTGAAGCGCTTAGCATATTCAGCCGACGGCATTTACATTTTTTTTTTTATTATTTTCCTGTGTAAATTAAGCGTGACATTACATGTGAATCATCTGCTGAGGCAGACGATTCAAAAGAAATGTTCATCCTAATTTTCACCGTAAAATACTAAAACAGTTAGATCGACATCTCCTCTAGAACTTTCAGCAGTGCTTCGGGGGTTCAAACTATTTTCTTGGCAGCAGCAGCACCTGCAAAGTATTTTTTTTTTTTTTTTGCGGGGAGAGCGCTATATATAAAATTTCGCGATGTATTCGGGGTAATATTTACACAGATTGATGCAACGATTCTCGTACATGTATTTATAAAGGCGTGCTGCTGGAACACATTATTTATATCAATATTTAAAATAATATTCATACGAGCTCCATGGATGTAAGGATGACGTTACTCATCATGACTGCATTAGTTGTTTAATCTGCGTAACTTTCAAACATGCGTAAATGATTAACTTTCGGTGTGTTGTGTTTGAGACTTACTACTGGCAATATATTTTTTTTTATATACATCATACATAACTAAATCAATCGGAACAAATTATTCACTCAATTGATAAATATTTTATACAAAAAGTCGTATGTACTTTTCGTTTGAAGTGTAGGTAATTCACGTTTTTCACGGGTATTCCGGTCGTATTCCGGCTCAGATTTAGCGGACTATCAACAATGTTTTCAAATAAAAAAAAAATAAATAAAAACACTTCAAAGACAATTTGCAAATTATTTGAGGTTAAAATACTATCCCTTTTCCATTAGGTTGACATAATATTCCTTAATTGATTAATTAAAGCCAATATGGGTGTCTTTAATAGGCGTCTTTCACAGGTATACCTATATTTTTCACGGGTATTCCGGTATTTCGGTAGCATTCCGGTATTTCGGTGATTCGTGTAACCGCAACATCAGGTAGTAAATTGTACTTGTTCAAATTTTAGAACAAGTATAGTACCGGGTAAGGAGTCGAGGTGTCCGAGTACTTAAGGTAAATACAGTATTAAATTTAATGAAGGAACGTAAAAGTTTACATTCAGTTACACTGTATTCTTTCATCAATGCAACCTTAATCAAACTAATTCTTTAAGGGGACTTGACATACTTGGTACATTTTCTGTCATTTTTTTGTGACTTCCAGTTTGCTTTCCTACACACCAGATCCCTTCTGAAGAGGAGTCTACTCTGTAAGGAAAGAATTTTCTCTCGGAGGGAGCAAATTCATTCCTTTTAGAATAGACTCATTTTCAGAAGGGAGTCAAAACGGATTTGTTTGTTGGCTTCCTTTAAACTGTATCTGCCCTTTAAACAACACATGCACTAGGCCAAGTTGTTCAACACATTGTTAGCTTAACAAGCTCGTTAATGACAAAGACCTTGAGTGTTGTAGCTAAGGTATTTTCAAAAATACATTGATATTTTTGCTGCAAAAATGTGAGGAGCTTTTGCAGTGCAAAAGCTACTCACGTTTTTTATCAAAGAATATAAATGTATTTGCCATAATTCAAGATAGAAATTTTAACATAACATTAGCTAACGGCCTTGTTATGTTTTGAACAACTGGGCCCAGAATAATGGCATAGTTACCACTTTTGCTGTAAAAATTTAGGTAGACCAGCCCAAGTGAATGGTGTAGCTGCAGACCAGATAGCCTCTAAATAAGCCTTTAGATCAAGATTGATATTATTTACTGTTCAGACAGCAATTTTATGGGATTCAGACTACCATTGATTTCCCTTATAAATTATATATAGTTCTGTAAAAAAATTTGAGCCTGGAGATTTTTTGTTTCAAGTTGAAAAGGTGAATACACTACAACCTCTTTATAACACGGTTCATTGTTACATGGTTTTGGATACAACATGGTTCAAATATGGATCCCAAAAATGTATAGATTATATAGAAAAATGACCATAAATGGTCATTTTTCTATATAATCTATAAAAATGTTTTTTGGATATAACAAGGTTGTATAACTAACACGGTTTATGCTTTGGACCCCAAAAATAGTGTTATAAAGAGGTCGCAGTGTATTTGGCACTTACCTGACCGCAGTTTCACTGAAAAGTTCAAAAGTAGAAAGTGTGTGGTAGATTATATGACATATAAGAAATGTTTGTGTCTTTGTTTTGGCTGACACATAATGTTTACAAGGTCTTAGCCAGTCTAAGGACAATTTGTTCTCCAGTGACTATAGTTTCATTTTTATCGCACCTGCTTGTAGCAGGGTGCGATATAGGCGTCCGATTTTCCGTCCGTCCGTCTGTCAACATTTATGTCGACGTTCGACATTTATGTCAAAGTTAGTATTCTAATCAACTACAAGACTAAACAACCATCAAACTTTGTGTGAAACATCTCCCTGACCTCCTGACTTTGCGACATAGGCATCCGCTTTTCTGTTCGTCTGTCCGTTCGTCCATCCGTCTGTCAACATTTATGTCGAAGTTCGACATTTATGTCAAAGTTAGTATTCTTATCAACTACAAGACTTAACAACCGTCAGACCTTGTATGAAACATCTCCCTGACCTCCAGACTTTGCAACATAGGTGCCCGCTTTTCCATTCGTCTGTCCGTTTGTCCGTCTGTCTGTCTGTCTGTTAACAGTTCTGTTATGTCGAAGTTCGACATTTATGTCAAAGTTAGTATTCTTACCAACTACAAGACTAAACAACCATCAAACCTTGCATGAAACATCTCCCTGACCTCCAGACTTTGTGACATAGGTGCCCACATTTCAATTCGTCTGTCCGTTCGTCCATCTGTCTGTCCGTCTGTCTGTTGACAGTTCTGTTATGTCGAAGTTCGACATTTATGTCAAAGTTAGTATTCTAATCAACTACAAGACTAAACAACCATCAAACTTTGTATGAAACATCTCCCTGACCTCCTGACTTTGCGACATAGATGCCCGCTTTTCCATTTGTCTGTCCGTTCGTCCGTCTGTCGTCTGTTAACAGTTCTGTTATGTCGAAGTTCGACATTTACGACAAAGTTAGTATTCTAATCAACTACAATTTTACAACAACCATTATCCCTTGCATGACACATCTCCCTGACCTCCAGACTTGGCAGGTACATTGACCCAGTGACCTTGACCTATATTTTGCGCTCCATTGACTTTGACATAATTTACGTTGCTGTTCCAGATCTTCTCAGCTATAAGGCGTACAACTATTAAATCTTGCATAGGGCTTCTCCTAGATGTACTGACTCGGCAGGTACCTTGACCTGGTGACCTTGACCTATATTTTGCGCTCCAGTGACTTTGACACATTTTGCGTCGACATTCGATATCTCCTCAATTATAAGACCTACAACCATCAAACCTTGCAAAGTGCTTCTTCTCAATGTACTGACTCTGCAGATACCTTGACCCAGTGACCTTGACCTATATTTTGCGCTCCATTGACTTTGACATAATTTATGTTGACGTTCCAGATCTTCTCAGCTATAAGGCGTACAACTATTAAATCTTGCATAGGGCTTCTCCTAGATGTACTGACTCGGCAGGTACCTTGACCCGGTGACCTTGACCTATATTTTGCGCTCCAGTGACTTTGACACATTTTGCGTCGACGTTCGATATCTCCTCAATTATAAGGCCTACAACCATCAAACCTTGCAAAGTGCTTCTTCTCAATGTACTGACTCTGCAGATACCTTGAGCTGGTGACCTTGACCTATATTTTGGCTGCAGTGACTTTGACATAATTTACGTCAATGTTCCAGATCTCCTCAAGTGTAAGACCTCTAGCCACCAAACCTTGCATAGTGCTTCTCCTAGATATACTGACTTGGCAGGTATCTTGACCTGGTGACCTTGACCTATATTTTGCGCTCCAGTGCCTTTTACACATTTTATGTCGACGTTCACTATTTCCTCAACTATAAGGCCTACAACCATCAAACCTCGCATAGTGCTTCTCCTCAATGTACAGACTCTGCAGGTACCTTGACTGGGTGACCTTGACCTATATTTGCGCTCCATTGACTTTTACACCTTTTACATCACCTTTCCATATGTCCTCAACTGTAAGGCCTTCAACCACCAAATCTTATATAGTGCTTCTTCTCGATGTACTGACTCGGCAGGTACCTTGACCTGGTGGCCTTGACCTATATTTTGCACTCCAGTGACTTTGACACATTTTATGTTGATGTTCGGTATCTCCTCAAATATAAGACCTACAACCATGAAACCTTGCATAGTGCTTAACCTTATTGCACTGGCTTGGCAGGTACCTTGACCTGGTGACCTTGACCTATATTTGACACATTTTACGTTGATGTTTGATAACTCCTGAACTATAAGGCCTACAAACACCATACCTTGCAAAGTGCTTCTCCTTGATGTACTGAATTAGCAGGTACCTTGACCCATGACCTTGACCTATATTTCACGCTCAAGTGACTTTTACACATTTTACGTCGACGTTCCATTATCAATGGGCTATATAATACGAAAAGTCAGTGCTGAAGATATAGCCATTAGAGGGAATGGCACTGGCTAGAATATATGTGCCCCACTAAGCACTTTGTCTACATTTTTTTCAACCCAGTTTTCCAACTAAGCACTGCTAAGAATGAAATAAACTTATTTAATAACCACATTCTGATTGTGGCTCCTGTGACTTTTGCCCCAGCAGGTGCGATGACGCCTTCCGTGGAATTCTTGTTAAAAGAACCACTTAATACAGTTATACAATTATGCCCATGTCTGTTGCAGAATTTTTTATTTTTGGATGGGTTTTTAAAAAAACAAATCTGCCCTTTAAAATAGCGATGTACCGGCATCGGCGGGTGTCAGTGTCATCCTGGGTTGACCTTTTTGGTTAACTTTTTTTCAAAGTTATATGTTACGTTTATTCTTCAGTGGATTGCCTTCATATTTGGTGGGGATAAAGAGGAGGACCAGTAGGTGTTTCCCATGCAAAAGAGACAACTCTCACTTTCTACCTTATTTAAAAAACCTGTCCATAATGACGTTAGGCATTTTTCTTGTTACGTTTTGATTTATTCTGGCATCGAAGAATACAAAAGAAAAAAAAAAAAGGAAGACCTTTAAAAGAGACAAAATTTTGATTCTGTTTATTATTGAACTACAATTTCATATAGGTTTACCTTTCGGTTAAATTTTTTTCAAAGTTATACATGTATGTTGCCTATATTTTTCAGTGGATTGTTTTCATATTTGGTAGGGATAAAGAGGAGGACCAGTTTAACCTTTGACCTATTTAGAGACTGCACCAGGTTGTCAAATGGATATTTTAAGATGGAAAACAATCACAATGTCCAAATATTTAGGTCATTTAGCCCTTGCCATGCTGAATAAATTGCCACACCCACTTCTAATTTTAAGCCAATCAGATTACTTGATACAGATTGGTGATTCAAATTCACATACCTCATGATAAATAGTGCAGATCCTGATCAGTTGGCTTCTTAGAAGCCATCTGATCTGGATCTACACTGTTTGCAAAGACAGTATATATCCCTGTTCAGCAGGACAAGGGTTAATTAATAAGAAAAATGCTGATCTGTCTGACTTTACTTATTTAAACCTTAAAGCGCCAAGAAAAACTGCATCTGAAAATGTCGTCTGCTTATGTTGTCTGCTGCATCTTCTTGCAAACTTTTCAAACTTACATTTTGCATATAGGCAAACAGTGTGGACCCAGATCAGACTGCTCCTAAAGGAGCAGTCTGATCTGGGTCCACACTGTTTGCAACAATGACTTTTAAAGTAACTGGCAGAAGACAAAGCAGACGACAATAGTTGTGATTGGCGCTTTAAGGGTTAAATTTATTTTTCTTAAGCAGAGAAACTAGACCTAAGCAGCCTTCCAGTACCCAGTGATGAAGAACGGAACACGTTTTTTGAGGAAGGACTGAAACTTGACAAGGAGGGAAAGAAAAATGAAGCACTGAAATGCTACCTCAGATGTCTAGTTGGTTTGAAGGAAGATTCCAGATTTGCTCTTCTACCACAGTGCCTCAGAAATGTGAGTTGCACTGCTAGGCAAAATTCAACAGATGACAAATTGCTGATATTTTTTTCACTTTATGTATACCCAGCCACGCAATAATGGCTGTGTATTATGGTTTCGCGTTGATGTGTGTACATCTGTCGTCCACCCCTCCTTCCATCTGTCTGTCCATCTGCCTGTTGTACGTCCATCTGCCTGTTGTACACCCATCCAAATTTCATTTCTGGGCAATAACTGAAGTAAGTGTCAATAGATTTTCACATAAATTGGTATGTGCATTGATCTTGTTGAAATCTGGTTTGGGATTGCTAATGAGCAAGTTTTGTTGATGTTTGATGGAGTTATCTGCCCGCAGCACGTCTATATTTTTGTTTTCGGACGATAACTTCAGTAAGTATCAATGGATTTTCACCAGACTTGTTACATTTTTTGTACGTTCATTGATATTGTGGAGATCTGGTTTTGAATTGCTAATGGGCAATTTTCTTCAATTTTTGACAGAGATATCTGCCTGCGACACGTCCAAATTTTCGTTTCCGAATGATAACTTGAGTGAATACCAATGGATTTTCACCAAACTTGATTTGTGCATTGTTAAAATCTGGTTTGGAATTGCTGATAGGCAAATTTGGTCAATTTTGAAGGAATTATCTACTAGTGACACATCCTTATTTTTGTTTTGGGATGATAACTTAAGTAAATATCAATGGATTTTCACCAAACTTGGTGTGTGCATTGATATTGTATAGATCTGGTTTGGGATTGCTAATGGGCAATTTTCATCAATGTTTGTCAGAGTTATCTGCCCGTGGCATGTCTGTATTTTTGTTTCAGGAGTATAACTCGAGTAAGTCTTAATGGGTTTTCACCAAACATGATATGTACATTGATATTGTTGGGATGTTGTGGATATTTTGGGGACTTTTGTATGTTATGATGAATTGACACACCTCTAAGGAAGAACATGTACATCAGTCATTTGAACATATTTGCTTCTTTTCTCAAAGTAGGGCCCCCCCTACTACCTACATGTATGTGTTTTGAGAATGTAGCACATTCTTTCTGCTGGAGAAGTCTGTACTAGTCTCCCTTTGATGAGATAACTCATTTCAAGGGTGCTGTCTCTTTAGGGTGTGCCCATAAAATGATTTAAACTTGTTTCATCTAAGTTTCTTGTTGAGAAGGAGTCCAAATATTTAGGGCCACTACTGTATTTAACCCATTTTATACTGAATAAACTCTCCCCTACTATATATTGGAAGAGTTCAATATCAATTTTAGGCATGTCAAGCTATGTCATGTAGATATTTCTAGAGAAAAATGGCTAAACTGTTTGCCAATTACCCTTTTAGGGGTCTCCTGACTACAGTGGGTTAAATAGACTATTGTCTTACTTTTGGAGAGAAAGTATTATGTATGTATGTATATATGGTATTTAAATTTTCAGGGACAGTATATTGGTCATATAGACTTTTGGAAACAGGAGTCCCAGAAGATGATCTGTCAAAAAGTCAAAGTCCAGGCCCCGAGGTTATAAAACTTTTTTCATGCTGAACTCAGCTGAGCATGAAAATTGTCCGGCTGATAAACCTCAGATTACTAACAATTACAAATTCTGTCTTGCTAAACATATTGTTTGCATTTTCATATCTACCAGCAGAGAAAATTTCATGCTCAGCTGAGTTGAGTATGAAAATTGTTTTATAACCTCGGGGCCGGACTTTCAGCTTCGAGAGTAGGACTTGTTAAAGTTGAAGTCCAGGCTTCCAGCACAGAGAATAGGAATTCACAGAACTTCAAAATTTAGAGTTCATAATTTCTCATTTGTCATCTACTAATTGGCTTTAAGCTTACTAAAGGTTATTAAAACATATTTTGAAATGTTATTTGCTGCTTTTAAAGACCAATAGGTTAAAGTTTACTACATAAGTAACATCTTTTTCAGATTGGAGATATATATTATGGCAAGAGTGACTGTATCCTTTTCGTTCATAAGTATCATAAACAGAAGTTCAGAGAAGAGACCTGCTGTAGGGAAAAACATTTTTCCATTTGCACATAGTTCCAGATAGGAGATTTTTAACGAAAAAAATACTGATATTTTTCTTATTTCTCCATGAAAACATATGCTATGGTACTCTTTAGAAGCATCTCACCAAGGTGCTTCTAATGAGTACCCAAAACATATGTTTTCATGGAGAAATAAGAAAAATATACCATAACCTCTTTATAACACTATTGTTGGGGTCCATACCATACACCGTGTTAGTTAAACAACCGTGTTATATCCAAACAAAAATGTATAGATAATATTGAAAAATGACTATTTATGGTCATTTATCAATATAATCTATACATTTTTGGGATCCATCTTTGAACCATGTTATATACAAAACTGTGTTATAACGAACCATGTTATAAAGAGGTTGTGGTGTATTATGTGGATAAGGCCTTTTATCTTAGCTATGGAGAATGCAGCAGTGGAGTTCAAGAACATTCTTCTTGGACTGCCCTGAGTCTGTTATGTAGCTCCAGATAAGGGGGATAATCAGATAAATAATTTTTTAAGTGCAAAAAAAATACACAAAAATATGTTGTGGGTATTTATAAGAAACATTTTGGCATGGTTTTTCTAATGAGTACCCACAACATATGTTTTCATAGAGAAATAAGAAAAAAATATTAAAGGGTCCATAGTCCTCAAAAATAGACATTTTATTATCCAAAAAAGGATTTATAATCTGATACATGTATATGGTATTAATACAATCATAAAATGTGGCACTGACAACCTGTAACATTTCAGTTAGTCTCTTGTTCTTGAAATGAAATGATTTCTTATCATACGAGGGGAGTTCAATAAGTTCGTAGAACTCTGTATTTTTCTATACAATTCAAGATTTCTTTTTTCATTTTTGTGCAGTGTAAACCTTTTTCAGTTTAATGATAACAGCCGTTCAGTCAACACGTACATTTTTTGCTCTTACTTTTTTTTTTGAAAATCTATACTCATAGACAAAAATGGAAAGTCAGAATTTTGAGTTCAGCGCAGTCATAAAGTTCCTCATTAAGGAGGGTGCAAAGGCCAAAGAAATCCATCGGCGCATGGCTGATGTGTATGGTGATAGTAGCCCAAAGTATTCCACAGTGGCAAAGTTGTCAGCAGAATTTAAACGTGGGCGAGACTCCTTAGAAGATGACCCAAGGCCAGGTCGCCCGGCTGATGTCATCAGCCAGGAGATGATTGACCGTGTTGAGAGAGATTTGTGCTAAACAATCGCCGAATCAAAGTTGCTGAACTTGCTTCAGAATGTGGTATTTCTAATGGAAGTGTTTACACTATAATCCATGGACATTAAGGCATGTCAAAAGTATCTGCCAGGTGGGTACCCAGAAACCTGAGCATGCAAGATGGTCAGCAAAGGGTGGAGTCAAGTCAAGAACTTCTGGAAGTGTACAATGCCAATCCAGAAGACTTTCACACTCGTTTTGTAACAGGAGATGGAACTTGGCTTCACCACTGGGACCCAGATACTAAACAAGAGTCCATGCAATGGAAGCACCCTGGCTCTCCCCACCTAATAATTTCGTACCCAACCATCAGCCTGCAAGGTAATGGCCACGGTATTTTGGGACTCCAAAGGGATTATATTGATAGATTACAAGCCTGCTGGTACTTCAATTACAGGAGAATACTATGCCAATGTCATAAAACAATTAAGGGTTGCTATTAAAGAAAAACGAAGGGGAAAGCTAGCTGCTGGTGTCCTTCTTTTGCATGATAATGCCCCTGTGCACAAGTCCAGAGTTGCACAAGTGGCTGTTTGTGAGTGCAAGTTCGAGCAGTTAAATCACCCACCATACAGTCCAGACCTGGCCCCAAGTGATTATTATCTGTTTCGAAATTTGAAGTCCCACTTGCGTGGAACGAGATTTCGGGACGATGGTGAGCTGAAGGCTGCTACAGAGGCTTGGTTTGATAACCAAATAGACCACTTTTATTTCAAAGGCATAGACTGCTTGAAAGAAAAGTGGGCCAAATGCATTGAAGTAAAGGGGGATTATATTGAAAAATAATGTTCAAACCATCTTCCAATCTGTGAGTAAAACCCCCAGTTCTACAAACTTACTGAATTCCGCTCTTACCTCTGAAAAAATGTTGCCAACGTTAATTCAGAGATTTGATAAAAAGTCATTTCATTTTTGATCTAGTTCAAAAAACCAGAGACTAACTGAAATTTTACAGGCTGTCAGATGCCACATTTTAAGATTGTATTAATACTATATATATCAATTTATTAAACCTTTGTTTGGATAAAAAATGTCTAGGAGGAATACGGTGCCTTTAATTTAACTCTTAATTTAATGCCATGCCCATTTCCAAATTTTCAGCCATTCAGATTGCTTGATCCAGGTTGTTGATATAAATTCAAATACTGAATGGCAAACAGTGCAGATCCAGATCAGTTGGCTTCTGAAGAAGCTAACTGATCTTGATCTACATGTTTGCAAAGGCAGGGTATATCCGGGTTCAGCAGGACAAGGGTAAAATTAACAAATTTTGGTTAAAAAAAAATCTTAGCTAGAGCTATGGTCTGAGTAATACATGTAGCTCCAGAATTAGGGAGAATGCATAAGATAATTTTTTTTTTATTGTTATGAGGGCATATGACTTTCGGCTTGTGTGTCCGTTTGTTTCTCTGTCAGCATATCACACTTTTGAGACCTCTTATATCCTTTGAACTAGGTATGCTAGGATTTTGAAATTTCATATATGCATCGCTTATGCAAAAATAAGCAGACCCGTATTTTTTTTTTTCTGTCAGATTTTTCCTGGTGGAGTTAAGCCCTTTTCAGACTCAGGCTTTCAGGTAAGAACCAATGTGTAGATGACCAGATTAAATTTTGGTGATCTCTGGATTACTTTTGTCAGAGTTGTGCCCCTTCTCAGCTTTGGCATTTCATATTGACAAATGTATAGCTGGAGGCATAGTGTTTTACAAACACATTTCTAATTGTGCTAAAACTTACCTTGTGGTATCTCATTGGAATAGTCTCAGAGAGGCAATGCTGCCTCAGGGAGGCAGTTCCAAAATGTATCCACAACAAATGTTTTTTGCAGAGAAACAAGAAAAATATCAATACTATTTTGGTTAAAAAAAAAAAGTGCCTCATCTGAAGATATGGGCCCAGTTGTTCAAAGCGTCGTTAGCTTAGCGAGCTCGTTAAGGGTCATTTCGTTAACTGTTTTAGTGGATTCAATTTACAATATTCTGCACTGCAAAAGCTACTCACATTTTTTCAGCAAAAAATTTCAGAATATTTGTGTATCACTCGATGTAAATTTTAACGAATCGTTAACTAACGGCGTCGTTAGCTTTGAACAACTGGGCCCTGATGTTTAAGAAATAGATCAGCTCTCGTTTGTTATGTGTTAGAGTCGAAATAGATCAGCTCTTGTGCATGCATTTGTTGAGTAATAAATCACTGTTTGGCAGTCAGTTGTAAAGTAGAACAAATCAACAAGAGCGGAGCATGAGTGATTTATTTTCTGACAACTGACCAACAAACTGTGATTTATTACTCAACAAATGCATGAACAGGAGCTGATTTATTTCGATTCTAACACATAACAAATGACGAAAAAGTAATTGTATCCTTCAGATTCTTCCAACTTTCCGCCATCGAATGAAGAAATCCCACCAACAGTTTTGACTGTAACACTGACATTTACAGGCATTTCTCAAGTTGTTGACGTGAGAAAAACGTTACGCCGTCTAACATCGCGGAAATGAAGACTGACGTCAGCAATGTCAAAATGACGTTGGAACGGCGCCAGATAGTGTTGCGTGCGTCTGCTCAATGATTTGTTGCAGAATAGATCACCGAGTTTAACTATTGGCTATATAGGCCAGGAGTGTTAGAATTATCAATACATCATAGCTTGGATAAGATTTTTTTTTCACCCCAAAATATTGATACTTTGCCTTATGTCTGTAAGAAAGTGTTAGGGAGGCAATTCTATTTGATGGGCAGTGCATGAAAAGGGCCTTTGTGCAATTCACAGACAGTGCAGGCCCTGATCAGCCTGCGCATATGCACAGGCTGATCTGGGTCTTCATTGTCTACGTACAGAATCAGTGGATATAGTAGTATATGTCGACAAACAGAAAATGCCCAGATGAGACTGCACAGATGCGCATGCTGATCTGGGCCTACATTGTCTGCAAATTGCATAAAGAGCCCTTTCAGTGCATTGCGCATCATTTGAGTATCCGCCATGTATATTTTTCTGGAGAAAAAGGAAAAGTTGTTACAATATTTATCCTAAGTATTGGGCAAACCGTGTAGACCCAGATCAGATGCCATGAAACCTGGTATCTGATTGGGATTTACACTGTTCGCCACTGATGGTACTGTGTAGACACATCACCAGTTACTGTCCTTTTGACATCACTCGGAAAGACGTTTTTTGCTAGGCGTTTTATTGTAAATGAAAACATTTTGTTCTGATTGACCATATCTTATCAGAAACCATTTGTCTTTTCTGTTTCTGTGTTTTGTTTTAAAAAATTTAGCCTTATATTAAATCTACAGCCAAAAAATGGGTCTGACCTATGCAATTCCTATAGTAAAGTGATTGTTTTGAATTTTTGTCTGAAAAATTTTTTTTACTTTTCTTTGCTGAATTTGAATTATTGATGTTTCACAACAATATTGTGAAAATTTCAGAAAAATTGAACAAGCGGAAGTTATTGAAAATCTGCCTTCAAGTTACCTACCCTACAAATTTATGTATAATTTGCATTCATTTTCACTATGGGAAAATGTGAAAATATTTGATTTTTTTTAAAAACCAATGACTACAATAAAAGTTTTTGTGCATGAGTACTTACGACAAATAGTTTTGCATTAAATAATGACAAAAGTTTGCAAATTCACTGCTTCTGTGTAAAGCGCTAAGCAAAAAACAGCTTTCTGAAAGGTGTTGAAAGCACACTAGTCTAATGGACCTTGAAAATTTAGGACAAGTATGGTAAGGAGTAAATATGTCCCAATTCTTAGGGTGAATGTGGTATCTTGATACTCTTTTAACTTAGATCTGTGTATTATTATACTGTTAACTCTTGTCATGCTGAATAAATTAAGATGCCACACCCTTTTCCAATTTTCAGCCAATCAGATTACTGGATTTAGGTTGTTGATACAAATTCACATACTGAATGGCCAACAGTGTAGATCCAGATCAGTTGGCTTCTGAACTGATCTGGATCTACACTGTTTGCAAAGGCCAGGTAAATATGGGTTCAGCAGGGCCAGGGTCAAAGACTCTTCTTAAGCCTGCCGAGCTCCATAGCGCAGTTGGTAGCTCATCTTACTGCAGATCCACAGGTCGCAGGTTCAGATCCCAGTTCAGCCACATAACTTCCATGAAGTTTGATCGTGAAATAATTTCTACAGTCATTCTCTCCCTTCTGCTGATTCAAGGAGGTCATTTGTCAGTTTCTGGCAAAAGTATGCGCATAAAGTACAGGTTAACTGCTAAGAGGACTAAGCCTGCCCAGGAAAAAGTGAGAGTAGGTTAACTGACCAGCTTGATATGACCTTAACATTTTTTACTTTAAAACTCCAAATCAATAAAATCTTCCTTAACGTAGTAAGATGACAAGGCAATCAGCTTTATTCAGGCTGAGAAGCTCTACTATGAGAGTGTATTAGTGGACAGTAGCCAGTTACAGAAACAGATAGGTAGGAAATAAAATCTGTAAATGTTTTCTCTTAGAAACAACACATAAAAGAATGAAAATCCGAGTACCATATGATAACTCTTCATAGGACAGTAATGTAGTGTGCAGAGCAATATATGTAGTGTGCAGAGCAGCATATGTAGTGTGCAGAGCAGCATATGTAGTGTGCAGAGCAGCATTATGTGTGCAGAGCGGCATACAAGTATGTAGTATGCAGAGGCAGCATATGTAGTGTGCAGAGCAGCATTATGTAGTGTGCAGAGCAGCATTATGTAGTGTGCAGAGCAGCATACAAGTATGTAGTGTGCAGAGGCAGCATATGTAGTGTGAAGAGCAGCATATGCCCTCCCCCCCCCCCCCCTGCTCCTAGTATTGACTTAAGCAGAACTCTAGTTTTCAAGATAAAAGAATCACGTAAAGCATCATGCAAAATAATAGCAGGCCATATTCTCTTTTATTTATTCATTTTTTTTTTTTCAGAGAAAACAAGGCTAGGCATTTCATGTGAATCATTTGCTAAGCCTGGGTGAACTTCTTTAAAAATCAGGGCCCAGTTGTTCAAAGCATCGTTAGCTTAACAAGCTCGTTAAGGGTAATTTCGTTAACTGTTTTAGTGGATTCAATATACAATATTCTGATATTTTTTGCTGAAAAAATGTGAGTAGCTTTTGCATTGCAAAAGCTACTCACATTTTTTCAGCAAAAAAATTTCAGCGTATTTGTGTATCACTCATTGTAAATTTTAACGAATTGTTAACTAACGACGTCGTTAGCTTTGAACAACTGGACCCTGTGTTTTTTAAAGATCTATATCTCCTGAATCAATGTTATTGATATTTGAAATTGCATTAGATACTGATCCATGATTTGTTATTGCCCTGTGCACACAGTGATAATGATGTCAAATTGTGATGGACAAGTGCAATTTCGTGGAAGATTTGATCATGAAATATTTTTCATGGTCATTCGCTCCCTTCCGCTGATTCAAGAAGGGCAGTTGTCAGTTTCTGGCAAAAGAATGTGCACATTACTGGTTAATAGCTTAGAAGACAGCTTGCCCAGTAAAAGTTTGGTTAGGTGAACTGATCACACTTGACATGGCCCCATTGGGTTGACTGGGCCGTAAAACCTCAACACAAACAAACAAGTGCAATTTCAGGTAATCTTTCTTGTTCCAGCAATAAGTCTTGTTTAAATGTGTACCGGTATTCATTGACATACTTGTTCATTTGTTTATACTTGTGTATTTTTATACGACAGATGAAATAACAGCCTCAGAAAATGGATCTTCAGATGATGTGAACATTGACAGTCTCAGGGCTACAGAGTATGAGCAGTTAGCCAAACTATGCATGGATGAACAGCAGTAAGTTTTCATTTTCTTAGGGGATAACTGCATTCAAATTTGTCATTTGGGGAGGTAAATCGGCGGTTTAACGGTCGGAAATTTCGCTTTACGGCGACGCGTCAGCGGAGCTGTAAAACGTAATTTGCGACCGTAAAACCGCCGATTTACCTCCCCAAATGACAAATTTGATGCAGTTATCCCCATTCTAATGCATTTATTCATTTTTTTCTATTGAAAAAAATGTACTAATGTACTATTTGCACAAAACAACAAGTGCTGTGAGCTGCGTAAAACCAAATGCCAGCCAATGAGAAGCGACGTTACGTGATGACGTCGGATTTGCGGCAGTATATCACAGAATATACCGTCACAAACTTTTGACGTTATCCAATCAGACGTCGCGTTACATACGCGAGTGCATTAGAATTTTTATTGACTGAAACTATCAAGCAAAAAATGGGATTACCCAATGCAGCATTAAAAGGGCCTTTATGTCTTATAAGAATATCAAACATAGATTAGCCTGCACATCTGCACAAATTGATCAAGATCTTTTCTATTGCTCAGTATATTCTAGAGTACCCAGTAGTTTTGAAAGCAGAGACACTGCAGTTGCCTAGTTGCCAAAGTACTTCAGATGAGTAACCACAATATATGTTGAGAAATAGAAAAAAATCTCAGTAAATTTTGATTGAAAATCCAGCTTACCTAAAGTTAATTCAGAAGACTTTTTGTTAAGGAGGAGTGTTTGGCAATAATTCTGGGATAATTCATCTTATTTCTAAAAAAAACATGTTTTGAGTACTTATTAGAAGTGCCTTGGGGGAGCAGGCTGATCTAGGAAAAATAAGAAAAGTATTTCAAATGTTGTCAGCTGAAGTTTTTACCCAGCATGCAAGTGTTTAGAAATACTGTTCACTTAAAAAAAAAAAAAACACCCATAAAAAAGTAAAAAACAGAACCTGCCATATATCTATAGAGTTCTTTAGCAGTTGCGCTTTAGTCATGTAACATTTAACGAATCTCTTCAGATATATGCATACGTTTTATATGAATAATGTGACATTTAAGGAATAGATCTGTTGACTTAGACATAAACCTCAAGTCGACTCAAATTCTTTTCTGCTTGAGTGATCTCTCTTTGTGTATACATGCATGTTAGTTTCTTGAATACCTGCATTTTGTAATGAATGTTACTAAAACTGAACAAACACATACTTGTTCATTTCATAACTGAACTAATTAGTACTGCTTTAATTATTTCAGACCACAACTGGCCTTAGAATATGCAGGAAAGGTAAGTGTACAGGTTAACCTGTAATAATACATAATCAAAGTTAAGCTTCTGACAAAATATGAAGACTTGTTAAGGAGGAGTATGTGACAATAATTCTGGGATAATTTGCACCAGTTCTCCATTAAAACATATGTTATGGGTACTCATTAGAAGCACCTCTGTGAGGGGCATCTAATGGGTACCCAGAACATATGTTTTTATGGAGCAATAAGAAAAATCATCCCTGAATTATCCCCCAAAACTCCCCCTTAGCGCTTGTCCTGCTGAATAAATTAAGCTGCCCTGCCCATTTCTAATTCTCAACCAATCAGATTACTTGATCCTGATTATTGATATAAATCCACATACTTAATGACAAACAGTGCAGATCCAGATCAATTGGCTTCTTCAGAAGCCAACTGATCTGGATCTACACTGTTTGCAAAGGCAGGGCATATCCAGGTTCAGCAGGACAAGAGTTAACAAGACTTCTGAAATATAACTGTATTACGGGGCTTTATTTTCTCAAAAAAAAAAAAAAAAAGAGTATAATTTCATCTACTGCTGCTTGAAATGTCACTAAGGGTTAATTTCAGGGTTTATAATAAACACATTAATAATACTGTAAAGTGCCGGCCTCGGTGGCTCAGTTGGATGCGTGTCCGACTGGAGACCAGGAGGTCGCAGGTTCGACCCACGCCGAGGTCGGCAACATTCCTTCATGGAGATTGATCATGAAATATTTTCTACGATCATTCTCTCACTTCTGCTGATTCAAGAAGGGCAGTTGTCAGTTTCTGGCGAAAGAATGTGCACAATACTGGTTAACCACTTAGAGGACTAAGCCTGCCCAGTGAACGTGAGGTTAGGCAAACTGACCGCACTCGACATGACCCCATTGGGTTGACTGGGCTGTAAAACCTCAACACAAACAAACAAATACTGTAAAGTAACCTGATACTTGGTATCACATCTTGATGCAGGCATCTTGTAGGATGCTGCACACCCATTCAGCCTGATACAAAGCTTCAGATCATATTACTCTAGTAGTAATGTGTAGTTATTCCTATGTTTTCTACAAAGGCAAATAGTGAAAGCCTAGTTCAGTCTGGTCCATGCAGGCTGGCAGATGAAAGAACCAGTTCATTTTCTATAGATCTTGTTACGAACACTAAGCAATGAATCAAATTTCCTGTGGTATAACGTAAAGGGACATGGAGCTTATCAATGTTTTGCAGAAGCTGAATAATAGGGAGTAAAATGACCAATAAACAGTCAGTCTTTTGGAAAGTTTTGCTTTGACTGCTGAAAGAAGGTGGCTGCTTGTCAGAAATGGATCAGAAGTCTGAAAGTAGACGTAAAGGGATATGATACACTTGGTAAATTCTCTCCCATGTTTTACACCATGTTTTACAAGGGAAACGATTTTAGTGAGTTCCTGTGGATTTTTTTTCTGCAAATTTTGTCCGTTCTGAAAGGGGTCTTCTTTAAAAGGAAAGAATTTGCTCCCATGGGGAGCAAATTCTTTCCTTTTAAAGTATACCCTTTTTCAGAAGGGAAGCAAACCAGTGTTTACAGAGTTGTCTCCCCTGAAGTTTATTCATTCCCCGTAAATATCCCCTCCAAGTGCACCCATTCCACTTAAATAGAGGGGATGATTCATAGAATGATTGTAAGTGGTTTTACTTTGTTTAATTGCCAGGCAACGAAGCTTAGACAGAAGGTGTATGGAGATGGACATCCCGAGGTGCAGAAAAGTTTAGATTATTTTGCTACAGTTTACGCTGAAGTCGGCAAACATCAATATGCAGGTTAGTGTTCTATATGTAACAATTTTTGTAGGGCTTAATTTACCCTCAGATAAGTATTTTTCATATTTCTCCACACAAAAAGGTATTGTATGTACTCATTGAAATTGTCTCATAGAGACAAAGTATGTACTATAGGGGGCAGTCAGAATTACATGTAGAGCCCACTGTAAGTGAGGCACAGCATACAAAAGGGGGGACCTATTCCTTTCCTTTCACTGCCTTTAACCCATTGTAGACTGAATGAACTCTCCCAGACCATATATTGGAAGATTCTAATTTTGATTTTAAAGTATGTCAGGCTATGTGATTTAGATATTCCTAGAGAAACATGGTTGAACTATTTACAAACAGTGGAAACCCTGATCAGACATGGGATTCTATGACATCTGATCTGGGTCTGCACTATTTGCCAGTTATCCTTTAATGGGTCGCCAGACTACAGGGGGTTACCCTTTTCACTTCTGGGTGACCAGAAAATTATTTAGTCATTGGTCTGAGCTAGCACCTGCAGTAAAATACTGCTACCAATTGACTGCAATGCCTCTCTTGTTTTACATGAAATACAAAAGAAAGAAAGAAAGAATTAATCAGAGGAATTGTTAAGAAGGAGTATTTGGTGATAATTATGTGATAATTTTCTCCAGTTCTCCATATAAACATATGTTGTGGGTACTGATTAGAAGTGCCTCAGTGAGGCACTTCTAATGAGTACCCACAACATATGTTTTGATTGAGAAATAAGAAAAAATATCCCAGAATTATCACTGAATACTCCTCCTTAACAGTTCCTCTGAATAATGATAATTTAACCTTTAACAGGCTTTGGACAAATTCGGCAGACAGCAAATTGATGATTTTTCAGCAGACTACATTTTGAGTGATATTTTTTTTATTGCTACCAGAAAATAGGCTTTAAAATTTCATGCAAATTGTCTCTCTGTTGCCTATTGTCTGGTAAAAATAAGGAAAAAAATGGTTCAAAAGATAGTCTGCTGAAAATTTTACTGAGCATGCTATAAAGCATTAAACATTAGAAACCTATTTTTATTTGCCTTCATATTTATGGTATTTCTGTTTTAGAATCTTTGACAAAATTTGACCCAGCTACTGTTAGCATAGATGAAGGCAGCTCTCTAGATAGCTCAGAGTCAGAACCAACTTCTATATTGAGGAGGAGGAAGGCAGCAGAAGGTTAGTCATAGCTCCAGATAAAAGATGGTATCTAGATAATATAGTTCTTATTTTTCCATAAAACATATGTTGTTGGTACTCATTAGAAATGCCTTGGTGAGATGCTTCTAATGAGTACCCACAACATATACTTTCATTGAAAAATGAGAAAATTATCAGTATTTTTTGGGGTGAAAAAATGGGGCCATATCTGGAGCTTTGGTTAGTGAAAAGTACATAAAGTAAGATGGCTTTTTTGTCAGGTGAAGCATCTGCCTTGGTGAGTGGTTAGCACTTCTTTATTCGGATTGCTAGGTCCTGGATTTGAATTTTGCGAGTGGTGAAATTCAGCTCTTGGTTGCATGGCACTTCATTGCACAGAGCCTTTCATTATCACCCCTTCATCATCTTGCAATGCCTGAACCCTTAAACTGCCAATCACAACAATTGTCGTCTGCTTTGTCATCTGCTTGTGGTTTTAAAAGTCATTTTTGCAAACAGTGTGGACCCAGATCAGACTGCTCCTTTTGGAGCAGTCTTATCAGGGTCCACACTGTTTGCCTGTATGCAAAAATAGATTTGAAAAGTTAGCAAGAATATTCAGCAGACGACATAAACAGACGACATTTTCAGATGCAGGTTTTCTTGGCGTGTTAAGGGTTAAAGGGAATGGACACCCTTTCAGAGGAAGAAACTATGTGAAAATTATTTTTGCCTCCCTTCTGAAAAGGGGATTACTCTAAAAGGAAAGAATTTACTCCACTGGGGTTGTGGGGGTGAGGGGGTGGGGGAGCAAATTCTTCCCTTTTAGAGCAATCCCGTTGTTAGAAGAGGATTGATATGCAGGGAAGCAAAAAGGAAAGCAACAAAGTTGTCTCCCTTGTAAAAATGGTGGAAAATCAACCAACTACATCAAGATCTCTAAAATAGAGGTAAAACATCAAATCATCATCATTTTTTGTCAGGCAGAAAGGGGATATCACAATATTGTCTGTTTTGAGCCAGCCAGAATCTGTGAAGCGTTAACCCTTAAACCCTTTCACACCTGACTTTCTGAAGTATCTTCCCTTGCTGAATTAGGACAGATCATGAAATGTTGAATCTTATTTTCTCAGAAAAATAATTGAGAAAAAAAAAAAAAAAAAAAAATGTTGTCTGCTACAACTTTGCTGAACACTTTGCAAAGAGGAGACAATTTGCATGAAATGTCAAAGCCTGTTTTCTGGTAAAAATAAGAAAAGTATTTCAAAATGTCATCTGCTGATAATTTCACCCAGTATGTTAAGCATTTATGCATCATTCATAATAGCAGTAGATGACATTTTGAAATATTTCTTAACCCTTGTCATGTTGAATAAATTAAGAAGCCATGCCCAATTCTAATTTTCAGCCAATCAGATCACATGATTCAGATTGTTGATATAAATTCACATACTTAATGGCAAACAGTGCAGATCCAGATCAGTTGGCTTCTTCAGAAGCCAACTGATCTGGATCTACACTGTTTGCAAAGGCAGGATATATCCGGGTTCAGCAGGACAAGGGTTATATTCTCAGAGAAAATGAGGCATGACTTCTCAAGTGAATCCTCTTCCTGATTTCTCATGAAAATAAGGAAATAGTATTTCAGGATGTTGTCTGCTACAATTTTCAGTGGCGCTTTAAAGGTTAAAGGTTTTGTTATGAAGCAGCACATACAAGGGGCGTTCATGTAATGTTGTCATTGGAGTTCTACAGGGCGCATTATTAATCCCATTCACATTTCGTTTACTTCAACCCGTCGAAGTATTCTCCCTTGAAGGAAAACACACTTTTCAAGTCTCGAAATCCATTCTGTAAAGACAGAGAAGTAGACCTTTTAGGTATACCCTGAAGACACTGGTAAATTGCACTACCAAGTGCATTTCAGGATTCATAACGATGACCAGAAAGGGTTTTCTTTAGTAAAGGAAACAGGAAAAAGTCGCAGGGACTAAGATCTGGTGAATAAGGTGGATGAGAGAGCTGAACTACCTTTTCCTCTTTCAAGAAGTCTTGGACAAGAACACACTTGTGAGCATGTGCATTGTCATGATAAGACACAGATCTCTTAAAGCTTGTTTTGTTTTTCATTTTGCATACAGTAAGGGTTGAGTGTATATGACTGAACCAACTTGAACTTTCAATAACTTTTGAAAGACTGAACTGATTAGACCGAAATTTCATCCTATTATGGAAAATCACTCCACTGTGAAATCACCGCAGTTTCCACGTGCTTCTTACAGTCACGCGGTATGGTGGGCCATTAGTGACAGAATTAAATGAAAGCCCCTCGTATGATATGGCATAACATACAACATTCATTTGTAATTATTTTTAGGAGATAAAGATGGAAAACATGTACGCTTTGATGAAAGTCAAATGCCATCAGAGGAAGTTATAGAGAGAGGTTAGTTTTTGTCTTGAATAAGAGAAGGAAAAAAATTCAGGGTCCAGTTTTTCAAAGCATCATTAGCTTAACAAGCTCATTAATGACAAAATCGTTAACTGTTGTAGTTAAGGTATTTTCAGATACATTGATATTTTTGCTGTAAAAATGTGAGTAGCTTTTGCAATGCAAAAGCTACTCACATTTTTTCTGCAAAAAATATCTATGTATTTGCCATATTTCAAGATAGAAATTTTAACATCACATTTGCTAACAACTTCGTTAAGTTTTGGACAACTGGGCCCAGAACTTTTGTTTGGTAATTTGAGCCACAGTGTGAGCCTGTAACTTCAGACATGTGCCCAATAAAGACTGATCAGCCTGCACACCCTGTCCACACAAAAAAATGCACACTCATAGCTCAGGATAGGAGAGGAAATACTTTTCTTATTTCTCCATGAAAGCCATTTTGATGAGTACCCACAACATATGTTCCCATGGAGATATAACAAAACTACAGTATTTACAACGTATTCGGACAGAGAGGCCTGAGCAAACAATGTAGACCCAGATGAGATGCCGCAGAACACGGTGCCTTATCAGGGTCCACATTGTTTTTCACTGATCCAGCAATTTTTAGACACAACATCTGCTAGTAAATTGTACTTGTTCAAATTTTAGAACAAGTGAGAAGTTGAGGTAAATAAGGTATACAAAAAAAATGTGTCTTTTCTAAAGCTATGGTACAGTAAGAGCTGTATCACTTTCTATCACATCAGTGTCCATGTCAATATTTACTGGTTACATAGATCTAGGGCAAATTTTGCAAGGGAAAAGTACCGTATTTACCCTAAGTATTGTACCACCTTAACTCCTTACCATACTTGTCCTAAAATTTGAAAAGTCTATTTTACTACCTGTTGATATTTTTAAAATAGTGCTGGATGGGTGGCAAACGGTGTAGACCCCGATCAGATGCCACATTTTGTGGCATCTGATCTGGGTCTACACTGTTTGCTCAGGCCAGTCTATCACAATACTTAGGATTATTACGATACAATTATTTTTCTTAGTTCTATATGAAAACATACAGTGTAGTTGTGGTACTCATTAGAAGCACCTAGCTAAAGTGACACTAATGTGTACACACACATGATTTAGTGGAGACATAGGAACTATGTTTACCTGGATATTTCTTTTATCTGGAACTATGATGAAATAGTATTGATATTTTAACATCTCTATGAAAACAGGAGCAGTTTGATCAGGGCCTGCACTGTTTACTTTTCAATCAGCATCTTTAGCTCACCTGAGCTATGCTCAGGATGAGCTATTGTGATCACTTTTCGTCCGTCGTCTGTCCGTCCGTGCGTCCATGCATCCGTCCATCCGTCAGTTAACATTTTCAAACAACTTCTCCTCTGAAGCCCCTGAGCCAATTTTGCTCAAATTTCATATGGAGCCTCCTTAGGTTGGGGGAACAAAAAATTGCTAAAATGGTCGGGGTCCATTGACCAAGATGGCCGCCATGCCCATATATAGTAAAAACCTTTAAAAATCTTCTTCTCCAGAACCGAGGATGCCTTGGGGCTGAATTTTTGCATAAGTCATCGGGGACGGGAGGTCTACCAAAATTGCTAAAATAAATGTCGTATATTGACGTTTGACCTTTTTACGGCAAGGTCAAGTTTGCTTCCCTATGCATTTGTATGGGAAAAACCTTTAAAATCTTGTTCTCCAAAACCGAGGATGCCTTATGGCTGAACCTTTACATATATCATCGGAAACTGGAGGTCTACCAAAGTTGCTAAAATAATGGTCGTACATTGATATTTGACCTTTTTATGGTAAGGTCAATTTTGCTTCCTTATGCATTTGTATTGGAAAAATATTCAGAATTTCAAAAGACTTCTTCTCTGGAGCCTCTGGGCCAATTTTGCTCAAATTTCATATGGAACCTTCTTAGGCTGGGGGAATGAAAGATTGCTAAAATGGTCGCTGTTAGTTGACCAAGATGGCCGCCATGCCCATATATGCATTTGTATGGGAAAAACCTTTAAAAATCTTGTTCTCCAAAACCGAGGATGCCTTGTGGCTGAATCTTTACATATATCATAGGAAACTGGAGGTCTACCAAAGTTGCTAAAATAATGGTCGTACATTGACATTTGACCTTTTTACCATGAGGTCAATTTTGCTTCCTTATGCATTTGTATGGGAAAAATGTTCAGAATTTCAAATGACTTCTTCTCTGGAGCCTCTGGGCCAATTTTGCACAAATTTCATATGGAGCCTCCTTAGGTTGGGGGAATGAAAGATTGCTAAAATGGTCGCAGTTCATTGACCAAGGTGGCCGCCATGCCCATATATGGTAAAAACCTTTAAAAATCTTCTTCTCCAGAACCGAGGATGCCTTTGGGCTGAATCTTTGCATAAGTCATTGGAGACGGAAGGTCTAGCAAAATTGCTAAAATAAATGTTGTATATTGACATTTGACCTTTTTACGGCAAGGTTAAGTTTGCTTCCCTATGCATTTGTATGGGAAAAACATTTAAAAATCTTGTTCTCCAAAACTGAGTATGCCTTGTGGCTGAATCTTTACATATATCATTGGAAACTGGAGGTCTACCAAAGTTGCTAAAATAATGGTCGTACATTGACATTTGACCTTTTTACCATGAGGTCAATTTTGCTTCCTTATGCATTTGTATGGGAAAAATATTCAGAATTTCAAACAACTTCTCCTCTGGAGCCTCAGGGCCAATTTTGCACAAATTTCATATGGAGCCTCTTTAGGTTGGGGGAATGAAAGATTGCTAAAATGGTCGCGGTTCATTGACCAAGATGGCCGCCATGCCCATATATGATAAAAACCTTTAAAAATCTTCTCCTCCAGAACCGAGGACGCCTTGGGGCTGAATCTTTGCTTAAATCATCGGGGACAGGGGGTCTACCAAAGTTGCTAAATAATGGTTGTACAAGTTTGCTTCCCTACGCATTTGTATGGGAAAAAACATTTAAAAATCTTAGTCTCCAAAACTGAGGATGCCTTATGGCTGAATCTTTGCATATATTATTGGGAACATCTGCATGTCTGCAGTGGCTATGTCACTCAGGTGAGCGAACCGTGGCCCGTGGGCCTCTTGTTTATGCCCCCGCATCGGATGATGCCGGGGGCATATAGTTTTTTAGTGTTCCGTATGTGTGTATAGTTTTTTGGTGTTCCTTATGTGTGTAAGTCCTTCTGTACGAATGTGTGTACGTACGCCCATACGTATGTACATACGTGATCCTTTTAGACTCAGGTTAAGGCATTTGTACCAGGTAGAATTTTGCAGTTTTATAGTCACATACCCCACAGCGGGGGCATCTGTGTACTGTGGACACATTTCTAGTTTAGACATAACACAAGGTTTTCAAATTGACTTATGCAATTCTTAGGGTAAATATTACAGTTAGGGGTTAAAATCATAAGTCTTGCTAAGGTACTTTTTTTTTCAATCAAAAAGTATCTATATTTTTACTTTTTTTTTCAATCAAAAAGTATCTATATTTTTCTTATATCTCAACAAAAACATATGTTGTGGGAACTCATCAGAAGTGCCTCAGTGAGGCACTTCTAATGAGTACCCACAACATATGTTATTATCAAGAAATAAGAAAACTATTTACCTGATACCCACTCTTATCTAGACCTATTAAGATGCCTGAATATTTAAGAAAATTACAGTATCTTAAAGTAAGATAGAGGGTCAGGGCCTGGATACTGCAGAAGTTTGCCTCTTGTTTGTCACCACTTGAGCCCAGGTTTGATTCCTGGCACTGGCATGTTGCATTGTAGTAGTTGCTCATCCAAGATTGGTGCTTTTCTGTGGGCACTCCTGGTTCCTCCATCATGTATGACCACCAAACTCCCAACATCCACATCAAGAAAAAATTATATCCACTAGGCTTTCTATGTAATCAAAGTAAAATCCTTTTATCTGAAAACACTTTGTCATAGATGGTTGGTTTGTTGCATATATGAAAAACGTGTTTCAGAGGAATTGTTAAGGAGGAGTATTTGGTGATAATTCTGGGATAATTTTTCTCATTTCTCCATAAAAACATAAAATGTGGGTACTCATTAGAAGTGCCTTGCTAATGTGCTTCTAATTAGTACCCACGACATAGGTTTTTATGGAGAACTGGTGAAAATTATCCCAAAATTTCACCAAATTCTCCTCCTTAACAATTCCTACAGCAGAATTGTTGCATTACCCATATTCACATTGTTTACAGTAGCATTGTCACTTTATTTGTGAACACTTTGTTTACAGCAGCATTGTCACTTTATTTGTAAATACTTTGTTTACAGCAGCATTTGTCACTTTATTTGTAAACCCCTTTGTTTACAGCAGCATTGTCACTTTATTTGTAAACACTTTGTTTACAGCAGCATTGTCACTTTATTTGTAAACACTTTGTTTACAGCAGATTTGTAAAAACTTTGTTTACAGCAGCATTGTCACTTTATTTGTAAACACTTTGTTTACAGCAGCATTTGTCACTTTATTTGTAAACCCCTTTGTTTACAGCAGCATTGTCACTTTATTTGTAAACACTTTGTTTACAGCAGCATTGTCACTTTATTTGTAAACACTTTGTTTACAGCAGCATTGTCACTTTATTTGTAAACACTTTGTTTACAGCAGCATCATCACTTTAATTGTAAACTCTTTTTTTACAGCAGAATCATCAGTTTATTTGTAACCACTTTTTTAGCTCACCTGAGCATAAGCTCAGGGTGAGCTATTGTCATCACCCTATGTCCGTCGTCCGTCGTCCGCCGTCTGTCGTTCGTCGTCCGTCGTTCGTCGTCAACAATTAGTTTGTTAACACTCTAGAGGTCACAGTTTTGACGCAATCTTGATGAAACTTGGTCAGAATGTTTGCCTCTATGAAATCTAGGTCAAGTTCGATACTGGGTTACTTGGGGTCAAAAACTAGGTCACCAGGTCAAATCAAAGGAAAAACTTGTTAACACTCTACAGGTCATAATTTTGACCCAATCTTGATGAAACTTGCTCAAAATGTTTGCCTCTATTAAATCTAGGTCAAGTTTGAAACTGGGTCACTTGGGGTCAAAAACTAGGTCACCGGGCCAGATCAGCAGAAAACCTTGTTAACACTCTAGCGGTCACATTTTTGAAGCAATCTTCATGAATCTTGCTCAATATGTTTGTCTTGATGATTTCTAGGTCAAGTTTGAAACTGGGTCACCTGGAGTCAAAAACTAGGTCACCTGGCCAGATCAGCAGAAAACCTTGTTAACACTCTAGCAGTCACATTTTTGAAGCAATCGTCATGAATCTTGCTCAATATGTTTGTCTTGATGATTTCTAGGTCAAGTTCAAAACTGGGTCACTTGGGGTCAAAAACTAGGTCACCGGGCCAGATCAGCAGAAAACCTTGTTAATACTCTAGGGGTCACATTTTGAAGCAATCATCATGACTCTTGCTCAGTATATTTGTCTTGATGATTTCTAGGTCAAATCTGAAACTGGGTCACCTGGGGTCAAAAACTAGGTCACCTAGCCAGTTCAGCAGAAAACCTTGTTAACACTCTAGCAGTCACATTTTTGAAGCAATCTTCATGAATCTTGCTCAATATGTTTGTCTTGATGATTTCTAGGTCAAGTTCGAAACTGGGTCACTTGGGGTCAAAACTAGGTCACTGGGCCAGATCAGTAGAAAACCTTGTTAACACTCTAGCGGTCACATTTTTTAAGCAATCATCATGAATCTTGCTCAATATGTTTGTCTTGATGATTTCTAGGTCAAGTTCGTAAACTGGGTCACTTGGGGTCAAAAACTAGGTCACCTGGCCAGATCAGCAGAAAACCTTTTTAACACTCTAGCAGTCACATTTTTGAAGCAATCATCATGAATCTTGCTCAAAATGTTTGTCTTGATGATTTATAGGTCGAGGTTGAAACTGGGTCACTTGGAGTCAAAAACTAGGTCACCGGGCTAAATCAGCAGAAATGTTAACACTCTAGCGGTCACATTTTTGAAGCAATCTTCATGAATCTTGCTCAAAATGTTTGTCTTGATGATTTCTAGGTCAGGTTCGAAACTGGGTCACGCGGTGTCAAAAACTAGGTCACTAGGCTAAACCTGCAGAAAACCTTGTTAACACTCTAGCGGTCACATTTTTGAAGCAATTATCATGAATCTTGCTCAAAATGTTTGTCTTGATGAGTTCTAGGATATGTTTGAAACTGGGTCACTTGGGGTCAAAAACTAGGTCACCTGGCCAAATCAGCAGAAAACCTTGTTAACACTCTAGCGGTCACATTTTTGAAACAATCATCATGAATCTGGCTCAAAATGTTTGTCTTGATGATTTCTAGGTCAAGTTCGAAACTGGAACACCTGGGGTCAAAAACTAGGTCACCTGGCCAGATAAGCGTAAAATCTTGTTATCACTCTAGCGGTCACATTTTTGAAGCAATCATCATGAATCTTGCACAAAATGTTTGTCTTGATGAGTTCTAGGTCAAGTTCGAAACTGGGTCACTTGGTATCAAAAACTAGGTCACCGGGCTGAATCAGCAGAAAACTTTGTTATAATCATTTTGAACTTTGATCAGAATGTTTGCCTTGATCAGTTCTAGATCAGGCTCTCAAAGTGCAATGTTGCTCAGGTGAGTGTTACAGGGCCATCATGGCCCTCTTGTTTTTTTTTAAAGCAGAATCGTCACTTCATTTGTAAACACTTTGTCTTAGATGGTTGGTTTGTTACATCTATGACAAGTGTTTACAGAAAAAGTGACAATTCTGAGAATAAAAGTAAAATCTTTGTTTTTTTATTTTTTTTTATTTTTCAGAAGAGAAGATTGCTCAAGCAGTGCTAACTGTCCTATTTGTTATCTGTTTGATAATATTCCTTATACTGGGACTCTATTTATACTGTAGTTTGTCCCTCTCTGGGGCGTGCCTCACATTACGACACAGCTTACAGAACTTAGTGATGAAACTACGCTTCTGGTATTACCAGTTCTCCTCAGGGAAGGATATAAAATATGTATGAAGTTCCGCGAGGTTTTGTAGATGATTGGGGGTCAGATTTTCAAAGCATGCTCAGCTTAATATTTACCATTTTCTGGTCAGATTTGGCTGATTCGGCAGATTACAAATTGATGATATTTTTCCTATTTATCCTGGAAAATATGATTTGATATTTCATGCAAATTGTCTCCTAAAGAGACAATTTGCATGAAATGTCAAATCATATATAATGCCATCTGCTGAAATCATATGTAATGTCGTCTGCTGACATTTTCCCAGCATGCTCATTTTTAAGAAATTTTGTTAATTTATTTCATGTTAATTTCTAAATGTTTGAGATAAATTTTATGTTGAAAACATCAGAGTAGCGTTTGCATAAGCTATCCTGGCACTTTTTTGTTTTGTAAAAAGATCAGGGATGTTAAATGGAATTACTAAAGGAAGTTTGACTAGTTTGTTAAACTACCTATGCTTAGAACAACTGGGTCCATGTCTGCACCACAGATTGTATGCTAAGCTCAAAATAAATCAAAACTGGGGGATAAAATTTTTGATAAATTTCTTATTTCTTCACAAAAACATCTGTTGCAGGTGGCCTTCTCTTGGAAACAAGTTCTGAGTACGAGGGTCCTGCAAAAAGTTTTGTCACTGGGTTCTGATTACTTCAGTGCTATGTTTTATCAAACATATTTTTATTACAAACCTTCAAAGTATTCCTCCTTTACTGAAACAAATTTTTGTAACCTTTTTAACCCAGTCGTGGAAAGCAGATAAATAGTCTTCTTTTGGTATCTGTTAGAACACTGATAAATAGCATTGCCAAGAGAGCTTCTAGACGTATACTTATTTCCAGAAAGCATTTTCTTAAGCCTTGGAAATAAAAAGAAGTCACAGGGACTCAGGTCAGGTGAATAAGGTGGATGGTTTAAAACTTTCACCTTTTCAGAAGCCAAAAAAGACTTAACAACCTCACACTTATGAGAGGAGGTGTCCGGCCTCGGTGGCTCAGTTGGATGCGCCGTCCGACTGGAGACCAGGAGGTCTCGGGTTCAACCCCGCCGAGGTCGGCAACATTCTTCGTGTAGATTGATCATGAAATATTTTCCACGGTCATTCTCTCCCTTCCGCTGATTCAAGAAGCTCAGTTGTCAGTTTCTGGCGAAAGAATGTGCACAATACTGGTTAACCGCTTAGAGGACTAAGCCTGCCCAGTAAACGTGTGGTTAGGTAAACTGACCGCGCTCGACATGACCCCATTGGGTTGACTGGGCCCTAAAACCTCAACACAAATGAGAGGAAGTGTTGTCATGTAAAAGTAAGACTCCTGACCATCCTTTGCTTGGTCCATGTTCCAATGTAACAAGTAAATTGGTCAGTGTATGTGACTGCATCTGTTTCAATTTGAAATAACTCGGTCAGTTGGAAAGCAATTTGCACAAAATAAACGGGTATCGTTATATTCAACACACCATTTAAGTGCAGTGAAGCATTTTAAAATATACATGGGATAAAACTTAGGAAGACATTTAGTGACAGACCTTTTTTACATGACCCTCGTACATGTCAGATTTGTACATGTCAGATAAGTATTTGTGGAAAAATAAGAAAGAAAAAAAAAACAACAAAAAAACAGAAAACCAAAGATTTATCTGTGTACCCCTTTTAGTCTGGAAACCTCCAAAAAAGGGTAATTGGCAAACAATGCAGACCCAGATCAGATGCTGCAGAATGTGGTGTCTGATCAGGGTCTTGCAGATAGATTAGCCATTTTTCTCTAGGAATATCTAAATCACATAGCCTGACATACCTAGAACTGAAATTTGGACTCTTTCAGTGTATAGTGTTGGGGAGTTTATTCAGTCTAAAATGGGTTAATTGGAACTCAGTTAGTGAACAGGATATACAGTATTCTACCTAATTACGGCACATACCCCTATAAGGGCACAGTCAAGCAATTCCTTAGTCTCCAGCTTACAGCCAGTGTACTTTTTGTCTACTTTTTACAAAGACATATGTTGAGGGTACTCATCTGAATTGCATCGACTTATCGATGCAATTTAAATGAGTACCCACAACATATGCTTTTATAAAGAAAATTGGGAAAAAACACACACACACACCTGAAAACATCTCATAAACATCATTAGATACATTCTTTGCTGATGTTTTTTTTTTTTAAGTGTACCCTCAGTATAGGTGAATACAGATTTTATCTAAAATTTTTCCAGTAATTTTGAAAAAACATGCACACAGTGCAGTAATTAGGTCAAATACGGTAACCATATTAACCTGTATGTCCACATCAAATAGCAATGTTTATGAACTGGTGAATTTATTAATTATAGTACTTGATCTGCATTTATATTGTCATATCTGTTAAGTCAAATATTGTATTTATCCCAAGTTTTCTGACACTTTAACTCCATACCATAATTGTCCAAAATTTTGAAAAAAAAAAAAAAAAAAAGACAATTTTATTACCTGTTGACGTTTCTAAAAATTGCCAGATGAGTCAAACAGTGTAGACCCTGCTCTGACTCTGCATTCTGCAGCATCTGATTTTAGTGTGCACTAATTGCTGAGACCTTTCTATCCGAGTACTTAGGCTAAATATGTGAAATTGAAAGTGCAATGTTAGAAAAGGGCCCTTATGCCCTATACCTTTAGCTAAGGCTCACATTAGCCTGCATATCTGGGTCCAGTTGTTCAGAGCATTGTTAGCTTAATGAGCTCGTTAATGACAAACTGTTTAACTGTTGTAGCTAAGGTATTTTCAAATACATTGATTTTTTTTGCTGAAAAAATGTGAGTAGCTTTTGCAATGCAAAAGCTACTCACATTTTTTCAGCAAAAAATATCAATGTATTTGCCATATTTCAAGATAAAAATTTTAATGCCACCTTAGCTAAAAACTTTGTTAAGTTTTGAACAATTGGGCCCTGAGCAGCAGTCTTCACATGTGTAATCCGAGCTGGGCCTTCTGTGTTTATCAGTATATGAGCCACAACATGAGAAAATGTACCTTCTGACACGTGAGCCCATTAAAGACTACAATCAGCCTGCGCATGTGCACAGTCTGATCAGAGTATTCATTTTCCACATGATAAAACTTTGCATCCTTGGCTATCCAGAATGCACCTAATGTAGATTTTTATTAGACTACACAAATGAGCAGGCTGATCTGAATCTTCACTAGGCTCACATACAAAGGTACATTTTCTGGTGTTGTGGCTGATATTCTACAGTATTCATTGATATTGTAAACAGGTAACAAAGGCCCTGGTCAGACTGCAGATGCCTGCATATCTTTTCTGTACCTGCGGTGAACAAATATCATTTTGTCTACTCATATAACCCTTTCATCCCTGCAATCCAAACTATGGCCCAGTTGTTCAAACCTTACGATGTAGTTAGTTAATGTATCGTTAAAACTTTGATCATCAAATACGGCATATATGCTAATATTTTTGCTGAAAAAATGTGAGTAACTTTTATATTGCAAAAGCTACTCACATTTTATAAGCAAAAAATATCTAGGAATTAGATATTGTACTTACTAGAACAGTTAACATTTTGACCACTAACGAGCTTGTTAAGCTAACAATGCTTTGAACAACTGGGCCCAGATATCTTTGCAAACAGTGTAGATCCTGATGAGACGGCTCATAATGAGCCGTTTCATGTTTGCCATTCAGTTTTCATTGTTTTGATTTGCATCCCTATTTGCATAAGTGAGCATGTCCAAATTTGAAGATGGAATATTCCATTTCAGAAATTCAGGGATAAATGGGTTAATGTAGTAGAGATGTATCCAGATGGTGTTTGATACTTCTTGTTGCATTTGGAGCTATATTGAATATATGGCAATAAAAAGATCAAAATGAAAAAAAATCAAACTAAGATTTAAAGGCTCCATATTCCTCAAAAATAGACATTTTTTATCCAAGAAAGGTTTAGTAAATTGATATATGGTATTAATACAATAATAAAATGTGGCATCTGACAGCCTGTAAAATTTTAGTTAGTCGCTTGTTTTTGAACCTCATCAAAAAAAAAAAAAAAAAAAAAGATTTTTTTATCGTATCTCTGAATTAATGTTGGCAACATTACTTCAGAGATACAATAAAGAATCATTTCATTTCAAGAACAAGAGACTAACTGAAATTTTACAGCCTGTCAGGTGGCACATTTTATGATTGTCTTAATACTGTATATCAATTGATTAAACATTTCTAGAATAATAGAATGTCTGTTTTTGAGGAATATGGAGCCTTTAAGAAGAGTGTTCGTATGATTATACTAGAATGTCTGTATAAGAGGGTTCATTATAAGATGGTATTGGCTATAAGACGATTTAAAATTGAAACCCAAAAGGGTTGTACCCAAACAAAAATGTATAGATTATATAGAAAAAATGACCATAAATGGTCATTTTTCTATATATTTTTTTTTTTTTTACATTTTTGTTTGGATACAACATGGTACCCAAACAAAAATGTATAGATGGAAGCAAACAAAACCATTAATGACCTTGACCTGTACTTGATGGTCTGACTGTCACTTTGTGATTCAACCATAGTAGTTATCCCCATTATAAGACTATATGGGCCACCAGCTGACAAAATGGCTCACATGGCATATACAAATGGTGAAGCCCCAGACCAGTTTGTGCAGCCACATGTCCGGTCAAGAGCTTTGCTATTAGTCCTATATCTTCAACAAGGTCCCTGTATTGTGTAGGAGAACAGCAAAGAGCCTGACCAGACTGTGCTGGTGCACAGGCTGGTCTGCATCTTCGATGTTTGCATATGTTCTAAGGTCCGTTTTCTCAGCCGATGGCCCATATATGACTGTAAGACTGACAAGTTCCTTTGGGCATAACTCCGCCTTTTGCAGGTATTTAGTCTACATTTATCTTATCCTTCAGCTCCACAACTCAGAGAAAAGGTTTTGCAAACAGTATAGATCCAGATGAGATGGCTCGTATTGAGCCATCTCATCAGGATCTATATTGTTTGCCACTTCAGTATTTGTCACTATACTGTTTTGCATTTTGTTTTCCATTTGTCTATGTGACATCCCTTTTTGAGAAATGGGCTCATCCAAATTCAAAGACAGAAGAGTCCACTTCAGAAAGTCAAGGGTGAAAAGATTGATAATGTTATATTATGCTCTTACCAGAAATTATACCAGTGTTATAATTTATCTGTGATTTTTATTAACTGCCATACTGTATAATATAGATGTATAAAGTTGACATTATTTAAATGATATTGATTTTCTTTATTGAACTTCCATTTTTTTCACATGTATGTTGTGTTTTTGTCATTCATTTGACATTCAGTCATTTTATTTATATTGTAATCTTTAATGCACCAAACTTAAATATTAACAGAGAATATCTTTTAATGTTTTTTGCATTTTCCAAAGAAAACACGCAAGTTTGCTACATAATAAAAAACTGAACAGAAAAATAATAATGAGGTCTATATTTATTGTATAATGACACAATAAAGAACCATTGAAACAAAGGGAAGTGATATGATCTGTAAAAAGGCTTGTAAAATGCTCTGGTAAAATGTTGGCCAGTAAATTAAAGGTAAAGGCTCACTACAGTCTTTGTATTACTAATAATATTCAGGTATAGAAAAAAATATCTTGGTGCAAATTTGATCAAAATTGTTAAAGAAATAAGTAAGATACTGGTGTTTAACATTTTATTAAATACGAGCAAGGGCATGGTCATTTTGATTATTTGATTAGATATTTAAATTTATTAAGCTACAAAAGTTTCCTTATACAAGTAGTACACTGTTGATATAGGCTAGTTGATAGTATCTAATAAAACAAATTAACACCTTTAACCCATTTCGAGGGTTGAGCGCAAGACTGTAGTAACTCAAACATATTTTTGAAACCTTTGTTTAGGGGCAACTTTGACCCCTTTGTAAACAATGCAGATTTAGGTGCCATTGCTCATACAAGCAATGGCACCTAAATTTTTATTGTTTACAGAAAGAGATGTTGTAATCTTCATAATGCCTTCATGGTGAGGATATTAAGTATTGGGAAAAACAACCATCTTACTTGCTACAGTCTTGCGATCAAACCTCGGTTTGTGCCTAGCATCCCATAAATGGGACACTGGCAAACAGTGTAGATCCAGATCAGATGCTGTAGAATGCAGCATCTGATCAGTGTCTACCCTGTTTGCATTAATTACAGGCATTCCTATAAAGCATGGCAATAATAAAAACTGACCAGACACCCCTTAAATTGGAAATAGATTGGTCCAGAGTTCAGGTAGAAGTGTCTTCTTGGCATAAATGGGTTAAAGATACATAGTAACAAAATTCTGTTGCAGATATGATTTATTTCATTTTTTTTTTTATTTAATTAGATGTTTATGATGTCACTTACAAAACTGGTGGCTTGTATGATAGCATTTACTAGAGGAAGTATCTGGGTAGCGTAGTTGTTGGTGCTTCTGAGATAAGATCATGAGGTTCTAAGTCGAAATCCCCCTGGAAGCAGACTTCATCTCATCAATGTATGACTCTTCATTTCACAGGGCCTTTTATTATCACCTTTCCCTCATCGTGATATGACATAAATAATGTTGAAAGGTGGCTAGCATGAAAGCATTGACAAGAGGAAGTGGCTTTATGATCAGTGCTTCTGACTTAGATCATGAGGTTCCAAATCCGAATCCCCTTTCATTGTCATCCTTCCATTGACTCAATATGACTTAAATTATGTTGAAAGGGATTTAAACACCAAATCATGTTCATCATCATAGCATTTTGTCGATCTTCAAAGCCCAGAAACTTCCTTATTTCTGAACTGATTTTGGTAAAAAGTTTACCAAAATGCTAAGCCTGTCAGGATTTTTATTTTCTTATATGTTAGTCATTTGATGAGTATTGTTCTTTATTATATGATCTATAAAAAAAACCCTTTCATTGTCTTGGACATGCTTCCAGCCCAGTCAGTTTCTTGTGATATTGACTAGCTTGGACAAGAAATCTGACACCATTCACATGCAAGCCAGTAAATATCAAGTTTTGATGATGTCACTAGTGGTGATGCCGATGACTATGCAGGCTTTTTGTATTAATGGGGTCTGGTGTTGACTGTAATTGCCACAGTTATCAAGAAAAAAGACAAACTATATAATAAAACAATTATTTACTATTGACATATTGGATATGACATTGATAATCACCATTGAATACCAGTACTGACCTGGGTTATCGCCTCGGTCAATATTGGTATTCTTTGGTGGATATCACGTCATATTCAATACCTCAATAGTCAATAATTATATATTATATACTCAACACCATTGAAAACCTGTCATCTATTTTAGATATGCATATTTCATGTGATCATGTGACACCAACCATGGGTCCCCCTGAGGTATGCCCCACCCCCTCCAGTTCATATAATTCATATCTCAGGAACCGATCAGAACCCACCCCTAAACCATATATATTGTTGTTCCTTATGATAAGACATGTTCAGTGACACTGACAGTGGGTCCCTGGGTGTTATGAAATATGTATATCTAAAATAGATGATGCTTTTTCAATGGTCTTGAGTATATATATATGAATAAGGGAACAAATGATAATTAAAGGAACAAATGATAGATAAAGAAACAAATGGGCTGCAATGTAAAAACATACATTCTGACATGTGGGCCCATTAAGGCTGGCTAATCAGAGCTGAAAAGATAATTGATTATCAGTCCTGCCATTGTGATCGATAATCAGTTAGTAATTGCTGAAGATTTGGTCATAATTTTACCTGTCTGTCTAAGCATGATGCTTAACGTATGTTATACTTTACTGTATGTATTAGTCAGATAAGCGTGAGCAAACAGTGTAGACCCAGATGAGATGCTGCATAATGCAGCATCTCATCAGGGTCTACACTGTTTGCCAGTCATCCAGCTTTTTTTAAGACACAACATTGGATAGTAAATTGTACTTGTTCAAATTTTAGATAAAGTTTGGTAATATTTAAGGAGTCGTGGTGTCTGAATACTTAAATACGTTAAGTAACATACATAGAAATCAAATGATCGATTATTAGCAAATCTGTAAAGATAATCATTTTTGTGGAATTTATCGATTAATTAATTGATTATCTGATTAATTATGCCAGCCTTAGGGCCCATGCACCTGTTCAGTCTGATCAGTCTTTATTGTCAGCATTAACAAACTTTATATCCTTGCCTGTCAAAACGCACCCAGTGGGGATTCTGATCAGACTGCATGAATGTGCATGCTGATATGAATTTTCCCTAGATGCACATGTGTGAAGGTATATTATTTACATTACTGCTGAAATAATTTTGTTACATATCATGTTATTTGTTAGAACTTTAGAGTGAAGATCTTATGTTCATATATCAAATTTACTGTTATGTTTTATATTTACTAATTCACCTTTAAACTCTCATGTATTTTTCTTGTTTTGTATGTATTTTTGTTTTGTATAGAGATATGTTTATTACTAAAATTTTAAGATTACTATAGTCATATATGGTTACTGTATTTACCCTGAGTATTGGGACACCTTATCTACTCACCATACTTGTCCTAAAATTTGAAATGGTCCTTTCTACTTCCTCTTGATGTGTCTAAAATATACTAACCATACTTGTCCTAAAATTTGAAATAGTCCTTTTTACTACCGCTTGATGTGTCTAAAATATTCTTACCAAACTTGTTCTAAAATTTGAAGTAGGCCATTCTACTACCTTGATGTGTCTAAACTATTGCTGCATAAAAGGCAGCAGAATATGGCAATCGATCAGGGTCTACACTGTTTGCAAAGGCCTATCTGTCCCAATACATAGGGTAGTCTTAACCATAAAACAGCTGCAGTGGATTACAGTTTGATGTTTTATTTGTATTTGTTAGAGAAAAGAAGACTTAGCATTTCATGTGAATTGTCTGCTAGGCAGACAATTCACATGAAATGCCAAGTCTTATTTTCTCTGAAAAGTAATGAACAAGTTCAGAATGACATCTGCTGCAATCTTGCTTAGTGCTTTAATGGTTAGTTATAGCTGTTGTTTGCTTAACAACGAAGTGTAAACTGAGAAATGGTAGCTGTTTTTTTTTGTTTTTGGTTTTTTTTTTTTGGCTTTAACAAACAAAGTGTAAAACTGAGTAGTGGAACCATTTCTGCACTACAGAGAGACTTTATTCAGGTTCAAAACTTTTCATAGATAGATAAGTGCAGAGATATGTGATTAACCCTTTTAACCCTGAGTTTCCGAAATGGACTCTTCCTTCCCTTACTTTGGTCAAGTCCATTTATGGAAATAAGGGTTTTAATCTATAACAAAAACAGAATGGCCAACAGTGTAGATCTTGATGAGATGGCTTGTTACAAGCCATCTCATCTGATCTACACTGTTTGCACAGGTATGTTAAGGTCTGCAGGGCTGAAAAGGTTAAAGCAATAGTAAAGCTAATAAATAAATGAATAAAAAACAAATGCCATATTTAAGCTGAGTATTCAGGCAGACATGCCTGAGCAAACTGATAGATCCAGATCAGACACAAAAGAATTTGGCATCTGTTCAGAGTCTATACTGTTTGCCACTCATCCAGCAGTTTTTAGAGACATCAGCAGGTAGTAAAATGGACTTGTTCAAATTTTAAGCCAAGATCAAGCAATATGATTGGCTGACAATTAAAAGTGGGCGTGGCATCCTAATTTATTCATGACAAGGATTAATGTGTCTGAACACTTGGTGTAAACAGGGTAAGTGAATTCAGGACATTTTGGTTCAAACAGTTATGGCTCATTAGGTGTGGATCCAGGATTATCTTAGGGGGTTCAAAATTTCAGAGGGTTTTTGAATTGACCCAGTTACCCTCAGTATTAAGACAGAAAAGTCTGAGTAAACAATATAGACCCAGATCAGATGCCGCAGAATGCAGTGTCTGATCAGGGTCTATACTGTTTGCTACTCATCCAGCAATTTTAGCCAAATTCTTAGCTTGTAAAGTAATCTTGTTGAAATTTTAGAATTATAAAGTGAAGAGTAAGATGAGTGACTATTTATTGGGGTAAATATGGTATCAAATATTTATCAAATTCAAATTTTCTGAGAATGAATTCAAAACTTCTGAGAATGAATTCAAAATTTCTGAGAATGAAATTTTGAGTCAAACGGGGCTTTGAGCGAACCCCCTCTTGATCAGCCTCAGCTCACATTTATGAGCCATGCTTTTTTCAAAGGGATTTTGGGGGCTTACGTGGACAACAAAGGCCCAGTACAGGCTGTATGTCTGCACAACTGATTAGAGACTTGGCTATTTGCTCGCAAACTCATTGGAGTCAACAGGAGACAGTAAATGTCCTAAACATTTGTACACCAATGTGTCTGACAAAATGGCATATGCAAGCAGTGTAGGCCCATATCAAACTGCTCCTGAATGTCTACACTGTTTGCCATTCCACGTAGTATGGTAAAAAAACACAGCATAAATAGCAAAATTTAGGCCAAAAAATATGGAATAAAGTGTTTTAAATTTTAGGACATTTACCATTGTATCTTTATGACTTAAATAATGTTGAAAGGGACATATAACTCCAATATTGTCATATATCCAGATAAAGCATTTTTTCAACCAAAAAGTACTAATATTCTTATTCACAAAAACATACATTGTGGATATTCATTAGAAGTATTACCTTTGACACTGAGGCCCTTCTAATGTGTACTCACAACATACGTTTATATAGAAAACGAGAAAAATATTTATCTGGATATTCATCTGACTTGGAGCTATTATTCTCTGAATGTATTCTATAGTATGACAAAAAAAGATGTGCCAAAAAAAAAAAAGCATTCTTAGCATTTATGACCCACAGCACTTTCGGACATATCTCGTAGCTTTTGGTAGGATGCCTTTTTTTTCAATCCAAAAATATTGATATGTTTCTTATTTCTCCACGAAAACATATGATGTGGGTACTCATTAGAAGTGCCTCGATGAGGTGCTTCTAATGAATACCCACAACATATGTTTTCGTGGAGAAATAAGAAAAATATTTATATCTGATACCTACTCTTATCTAGACCTATGATACAAGGGTCCTGCAAAAATTTTGTCACTGGGTTCAGATTACTTCAGTGCTACGTTTTATCAAATATATTTTTATTACAAACCTTCAAAGTATTCCCCCTTTACTGAAACACATTTTTGTAACTTTTTACCCAGTTGCGAAAAGCAAATAAATAGTCTTCTTTTGGTATCTGTTGGAGACACTGATAAATAGCGCTGCCAAGAGAACTTCCAGACGTATACTTATTTCCAGAAAGCATTTTCTTAAGCCTTGGAAACAAAAAGAAGTCACAGGGACTCAGGTCAGGTGAATAAGGTGGATGGTTTAAAACTTTCACCTTTTCAGAAGCCAAAAAAGACTTAACAACCTCATACTTATGAGAGGAGGCATTGTCATGTAAAAGGTGGACTCCTGACCATCCTTTTCTTGGTCGTTTCTTATTGTAACAAGTAAATTGGTCAGTGTATATGACTGCATCTATTTCAGTTTGTATAACCCAGTCAGTTGGAAAGCAATTGGAATGAAATAAACGGGTATTGTTAGCTATTCAACACACCATTCAAGTGCAGTGAAGCATTTTAAAATATACCTGGGATAAAACCAAGGAAGCCTATTAGTGACAGAACTTTTTGCAGGACCCTCGTATAAACTGAGTGAAGGACTCAGAGCAACTGCACAGAGGGTCAAAGATTTCTATCCCATACTAGCTAGATTTGGCCAATTATGCCTCATCAGTAATGCTCATTTAAATTTCCCAAAAAACCAGGGCCCAGTTATACAAAGCATCATTAGCTTAAGAAGCTCATTAATGATTCAAATCATTGATATTTTTGCTGCAAAAATGTGAGTAGCTTTTGCCATATTTCAAGATTTAATGTCAGGTTAGCTAACAACTTAGTAAGGTTTTGAACAGATGGGCCCAGAATGGGCTCACTGATGACAAAGGACCAGAAATTATAAACTATGCTGTAGTATAGCCTTGAATCCTTGACTATCCACAGAATGTCCAGCAAAGATGTAGTGGATGTGCGGACTGATCTGAATCTTTGTTGGCTGTATGTCTGAAGGAACTTCTCACAGTGTGACTTATATGGGAACAGATATTCATATCCACAGCCTAAATAATGTCTTTCCCGGTCCAGTTTTTCAAAGCATCGTTAGCTTAACGAGCTCGTTAAGGGTCATTTTGTTAACTATTTTAGCAGATTCAATACACAATATTCTGATATTTTTTGCTGAAAATGTGAGTAGCTTTTGCACTGCAAAAGCTACTCACACTTTTTCAGCAAAAAATTTCAGCATATTTGCATATCACTTGATGGAAATTTTAACGAATTGTCAACTAACAATGTTGTTAGCTTTGAACAACTGGGCCCTGTTTGTTAAAATATTCTTCCTAATCCAAAGATTTTGTAATTAGACAGTGAGTGGCGTTGTAATCCAGTATGTGGGTGGGAGCTGACTTAATTGGGTCTAATTGTCAGCCTTCACCCAGACTGCTGATGATATAGTCCACACCATATTAAGAATTGTCTTCGGACACATGTGGACAGTGAAGGAAAAAATCAGCCTGCCCATCTGGCAGTCTGATCAGGGCCTTCACTGTCTACTAACAGAGTCATTGAATGTATGCATGGAGAGCAAGGCCTGGATGGTTCTTTGTGCATATGTAGAAAGATCGGTATCTGTGCATTTTTCGCATGTTCGAATAGTTCAGTGCACTTTTTCTTTTGACGCAGCCCATATCAAGGCTTAACTGTGCTTATATCAAAATGGACAGGAGAGCAGGACTTTCCTACTTCCAATAAAAGCTTATTTTCCTATTCAGTTTATTAGTTGTATAAATCATTTATAGTAGTGAGCAAAGATTAAATATATTTGATCAATCTGTTGTGTGTGTTTTTTTTTCTTGGCGGGTTGGAGAGGGTCATTTGTTTAACCCCTAAACTGCCAATCACAACAATTGTCGTCTGCTTTGTCAACTGCTTGTGAATTTAAAAGTCATTTCTGCAAACAGTGTGGACACAGATCAGATTGCTCTGATCTGGGTCCACACTGTTTGCCTCTATGCAAAAGTAGGTTTGTAAATTTTGCAAGAATGTTCAGCAGACGACATAAACAGACAACATTTTCAGATGCAGGTTTTCTTGGCATTTTAAGGGTTAACAATCCAGAGAATACATACACCAAAGTTTCCCTAAGGTTGTTCTCCACGTGATTATTATTGACCAATGAAGTCAAACCAAGCATTTATACGAACTCCAGATAATGGTTATTTATAGCCACACTATTCTTGTCGCTTTGATATCTGCACTGTTTGCTTAAATTACAGGAAGTTAAGGATTAAATGAAACAGTCATGTCCCCCTTCAGGACCATTTTTCCAGTCCATACTCAGAGACAATCGACCCACCAGTGCTGTCAGTGCTTTGATTTACAGAAATACAGAGTTGTATAGGTCATAAGAAAGAAATCTTGTGCTTGAAAATAATATACATAAACTAGCTCTTGTCCTGCTGAACCCAGATATACCCTGCCTTTGCAAACAGTGTAAATCCAGATTAGTTGGCTTCTGAAGAAGCCATCTGATCTGGGTCTGCACTGTTTGCCATCAAGTAAGTGAATTTATAGCAACAATCTGGATCTAGTTATCTGATTGGCTGAAAAATAGAAGTGGGTGTATTCAGCAGGACAAGGGATAGCATAGCTCCAGATAAGGCGCTTTTTTCTAGCTGAAAGTACTGAATTTTTAGCTCACCTGAGCATAAGCTCAGGGTGAGCTATTGTCATCACCCTATGTCCGTCGTCCGTTGTCGTCTGTCGTCGTCTGTCGTCCGTCGTTCGTCGTCAACAATTAGTTTGTTAACACTCTAGAGGTCACAGTTTTGACCCAATCTTGATGAAACTTGGTCAGAATGTTTGCCTCTATGAAATCTAGGTCAAGTTCGATACTGGGTTACTTGGGGTCAAAAACTAGGTCACCAGGTCTTATTAACACTCTAGAGGTCATAGTTTTGACCCAATCTTGATGAAACTTGCTCAAAATGTTTGCCTCTATTAAATCTAGGTCAAGTTCGAAACTGGGTCACTTGGGGTCAAAAACTAGGTCACCGGGTCAGATCAGCAGAAAACCTTGTTAACACTCTAGCAGTCACATTTTTGAAGCAATCATCATGAATCTTGCTCAATATGTTTGTCTTGATGATTTCTAGGTCAGGTTCGAAACTGGGTCACTTGGGGTCAAAAACTAGGTCACCTGGCCAAATCAGCAGAAAACCTTGTTAACACTTTAGCGGTCACATTTTTGAAGCAATCATCATGAATCTTGCTCAAAATGTTTGTCTTGATGATTTCTAGGTCAAATTCGAAACTGGGTCACTTGGAGTCAAAAACTAGGTCACCTGGCCAAATCAGCAGAAAACCTTGTTAACACTCTAGCGGTCACATTTTTCAAGCAATCATCATGAATCTTGCTCAAAATGTTTGTCTTGATGATTTCTAGGTCAAGTTCGAAACTGGGTCACTTGGAGTCAAAAACTAGGTCACTGGGCCAAATCAGCAGAAAACCTTGTTAACACTCTAGCGGTCACATTTTTCAAGCAATCATCATGAATCTTGCTTAAAATGTTTGTCTTGATGATTTCTAGGTCAAGTTCGAAACTGGGTCACATGGGGTCAAAACTAGGTCACCAGGCCAAACCAGCAGAAAACCTTGTTAACACTCTAGCGGTCACATTTTTTGGAGCAATAATCATGAATCTTGCTCAAAATGTTTGTCTTGATGAGTTCTAGGATATATTTGAAACTGGGTCACATGGGGTCAAAAACTAGGTCACCGGGCCAAATCAGCAGAAAACCTTGTTAACACTCTAGCGGTCACATTTTTGAAGCAATCATCATGAATCTGGCTCAAAATGTTTGTCTTGATGATTTCTAGGTCAAATTGGAAACTGGAACACCTGGGGTCAAAAACTAGGTCACCTGGCCAAATCAGCGTAAAATCTTGTTATCACTCTAGCGGTCACATTTTTCAAGCAATCATCATGAATCTTGCTCAAAATATTTGTTTTGATGAGTTCTAGGTCAGTTTTGAAACTGGGTCACTTTGAGTCAAAAACTAGGTAACCGGGCCAAATCAGCAGAAAACTTCAAGAATAATCATGAAGTTAACACTCATGGAGTTAACACTCTAGCGATCACATTTTTTAAGCAATCATCATGAATCTTGCTCAAAATGTTTGTCTTGATGATTTTTAGGTCAAGTTTGAATCTGGGTCACCTGGGGTAAAAAACTAGGTCACCTGGCCAGATCAGCAGAAAACCTTGTTAACACTCTAGTGGTCACATTTTTCAAGTAATCATCATGAATCTTGCTCAACATGTTTGTCTTGATGATTTCTAGGTCAAGTTTGAAACTGGGTCACTTGGCCAAATCAGCAGAAAACCTTGTTAACACTCTACCGGTCACATTTTTGAAGCAATCATCATGAATCTTGCTCAAAATGTTTGTCTTGATGATTTCTAGGTCAAGTTTGAAACTGGGTCACATGGGGTCAAAAAGTAGGTGACCTGGCCAAATCAGCAGAAAACTGTTAACACTCGAGAGGTCACATTTTTGAAATAATCATCATAAATATTGCTCAAAATGTTTGTCTTGATGATTTCTAGGTCTAGTTTAAAACTGGGTCACTTGATATAAAAAACTAGTTCACCTGGCCAAATCAAAGGAAAACCTTGTTGATGCTCTAGAGGCCACATTTTTGAAGTGATCATCAGGAATCTTGCTCAAAATGTTTGTCTTGATGATTTCAAGGTGATGTATAGTTTTCTGTCCAGTGACTCTCTTAAGTTTTTCCATTTAGGTCAGTTTCTCAGTAATTATTAGTCCTACAGAGTGATATTTGGTACTTGTGAAGTGTTCATGTTTAGGTCAGTTTCTCTGTAACTATTGCTCCTACAGCCAGTGATACTTAGTACATGCATACATCTTAGCATGGCCTCTTGAGTGCAGTCATCCATATTTGACCTTGACCTTTATTTCACAGTCCATTAGACATGCTATATTGTCTTACTTGTTAATATAATCATTTTGAACTTTGATCAGAATGTTTGCCTTGATCAGTTCTAGATCATGCTCTCAAAGTGCTATGTTGCTCAGGTGAGCGTTACAGGGCTATCATGGCCCTCTTGTTTCTTATTACTCCTTAAAACATGTTGTGGGTACTCATTAGAAGGTCTTGATGAGGTGCTTCTAATGAGTATCACAACATATGTTTTTATAGAGAATTAAGAAAAAAATTATATGTGGATACCCATCTTATCTGGAGCTATTAACAAGTATAGGTAACAGGAAAGAAACATTTTGTAAGACACAAGAAAGAACAATAGTTTTTGCCGGCCTTGGTGGCTCAGTTGGATGCGCCGTCCGACCGGACACCAGGAGGTCGCGGGTTCAACCCCTGCCGAGGTCGGCAACATTCTTTCATGGAGATTGATCATGAAATATTTTCTACGGTCATTCTCTCCCTTCCGCTGATTCAAGAAGGGCATTTGTCAGTTTCTGGCGAAAGAATGTGCACAATACTGGTTAACTGCTTAGAGGACTAAGCCTGCCCAGTAAACGTGTGGTTAGATAAACTGACCGCGCTCGACATGACCCCATTGGGTTGACTGGGCCGTAAAACCTCAACACAAACGAACAATAGTTTGCTAATAACATGAAAGAACTACTTTTGCTAGAAGCAAGAAAGAACCAGTTTGCTGGAAAACGAGGAATAGATTGCTAGACACAAGAATAAACAATATTTTGACAGAACATGAAAGAACTACTTTTGCTGGAAGCAAGGAAGAACCAGTTTGCTGGAAACGAGGAAGAAACAATTTGCTAGACACAAGTAAGAACAACATTTTACTAGAATCACATAAGATATGTTTTGCTTGAAATTATGATGGAACATCTTTTTTGCAGATTTATTAGCTCATATAAGCTATGTGCTCAGGATCAACTATACTGTATCATTTTCCATCCTTCCTCTACCAACATATTCGACTGACTTCTCCTCTGAAGCCACTTGAACATCATGTTCCATATGGAGTCTCAGTGGCCTGGTGAAATGAAAGTTTGCTAAAATGATAATGGCCTATAAACCAAGATGGATGCTATTCTTATATGTAACCAGACGACCAAAGGTCCTGTAGCTCAGCTGAAACTATTCGTGCTGAGCAAGTTAACATGGTAATATTTTTAAAGAACCAAACATATGGACAGTGCAGTTTGAAAAAACAAAACAAACTTTGGTCTCTGTATCTTACAGTAACTTGGTATGGGATTTAGCTTTAATTTGGCAACACAGAAACTTCACATAAAATATGGCTTTGATAAGTGACATACCAAAGCCAACACCTTCTAGTTTCACACGAGAAGATTTTTAAAGTTTTTCTCCATATGAGTATGTAAAACAAGTGAACCCTAATGCAGGGCAATTTTCGACCACCAGGCTATAATGTAAATAATCTTGATCAAGCTCCACTAGATAAAACTAAGTACCAAATGTCAAAGGTCTAGACTTTCTAGTTTCATACAAGAAGATTTTCCCCATATGATTCTATGTAAGACAAGTGACCCCTGGGATGGAGCCATTTGACCCCAGGGCTATAATATGGACAATTTTGGTAGAGGTTCACTAGCTGAAGTTGCAAAATATCACAGGCCTGGGCCTTCTCACTCTCTTGCACATGGATTTGCTAATTCAATTTTTTCATAGACAAACCACGCGTAATTGCAACTGAGTGGAAATTGTATGCACTGATAGTTAAGTGTAGGGCCTTCTAGTTTCAGACAAAATTAATATATTTAAAGTGTTTCCCTTTATGAGTCTAGAAAACAAGTGGCCCCGGGATGAGGCTATTTTTGATTTAGGGCTATAATTTGAACAATCTTGGTAAAAGCTTACTAGATGAAGCTACATACCAAATATCAATACCCTGAGCCTTCTAGTTTCACAGAAGAAGATTGTCAAAGTTTTTTCCTATATGGGTCTATAGTTAATAGCCAGGGGTAAAGAGAAAGAAACAAAAGTGAAACCAGCAACAAGCTTTTAATCATTAACAATATTTATTCACAAAAAATAAGACAAGATTCAAAACAAAAGAATTAGTACCGTTAAAGTTTCGTTATGTCACAAAGTCCCCCAGAAATAATCCACAAGAATTTGTAAACCAAATCCTTTGAATAAGTTTCTGATCCAACAATTTGAAGTCCCTGAATTCAGAATTTAAGTCTAAAATAAATAAAATTTTAAAGTAATCCAGTATAGAATAATTTCTAGTGAAAGTACACAATAATGCCCATATGAAAATCTTTTCTCCTTATATCAAAGAATATTCTAGAAAAAAACTTGACTAGAGGCATCACTCACTTTCCAGTTTTAATCAAGAACATTCTAAATATTCTATGACATACCAAAAATAGCTCAGTCCAATATCAAGAACATAAACAACATGTTATTGTAAATAGGTTTTTTAGCTCACCTGAGCCGAAGGCTCAAGGTGAGCTTTTGTGATCACTCACCGTCCGTCGTCATTGTCGTCGTCAGTCAGTCCACAATCTTTAAACAACATCTCCTCCTAAACCACTGGTTGGAATTTGACCAAACTTCACAGGAATGATCCTTGGTTGGTCTTCTTTCAAAATTGTTAAAATGGTTCTGGTCCATTGCATATATAGGTCACAGGAGCTAAAAATAGATTTTTTAACTAAAAAAATCTTCTTGTCCGAAACCACTGGACCGATTTCAATATAATTTTGCAAAAATGTTCCTTTGGTGATCCTTTACCAAGATTGTTCAAGCCATTTGGATTTGTCAAAAAGCATGACCGCCAGGGGGCGGGGCTTATTTTCCCTATATATCTATATAGAAAACTTTAAAAATCTTCTTGTCAGAAACCACTGGACCGATGTCCATATAATTTTGCAGAAATGTTCCTTTGGTGATCCTCTACCAAGATTGTTTGAGCCATTTGGATTCGTCAAAAAACATGGCCACCAGGGGGCGGGGCTTATTTTCCCAATATATCTATATAGTGAAGTTTAAAAATCTTCTTGTCAGAAACCACTGGACCGATTTCCATATAATTTTGCAGAAATGTTCCTTGGGTGATCCCCTACCAAGATTGTTAAAGCCATTTGGATTCGTCAAAAAACATGACTGCCGCGGGCGGGGCTTATTTTCCCTATATATCTATATAGAACATTTTAAAAATCTTCTTGTCAGAAACCACTGGACCGATTGCGATATAATTTGGAAGAAATGTTCCTTTGGTGATCCTCTACCAAGATTGTTCAAGCCATTTGGATTCGTCAAAAAATATGGCCGCCAGGGGGCAGGGCTTATTTTCACTATATATCTATATAGTAAACTTTGAAAATCTTCTTGTCAGAAACCACTGGACCGATTGCGATATAATTTGGAAGAAATGTTCCTTTGGTGATCCTCTACCAAGATTGTTCAAGCCATTTGAATTCGTCAAAAATATGGCCGCCAGGGTGCAGGGCTTATTTTCACTATATATCTATATAGTTAACTTTGAAAATCTTCTTGTCAGAGACCACTGGACCGATTGCGATATAATTTGGAAGAAATGTTCCTTTGGTGATCCTCTACCAAGATTGTTCAAGTTGTTTTGATTCATCAAAAAACATGGCGGCCAGGGGGCTGGGCTTATTTTCCCTATATATATATATATATATATATATATATATATATATATATATATATATATATATATATATATATATATATATAGAAAACTTAAACAATCTTCTTGTCAGAAACCACTGGACAGTTCGGGATATAATTTGGAAGAAATGATCCTTTGGTGATCCTCTACCAAGATTATTCAGGCCGTTTGGATTCGTCAAAAAACATGGCCGCCAGAGGGCGGGGCTTATTTTTCCTATGTATCTATATAGAAAACTTTAAAAATCTTCTTGTCAGAAACCACTGGACCGATTTCCATATAATTTTGCAGAAATGTTTCTTTGATGATCCTCTTCCAAGATTGTTCGAGCCATTTGGATTCGTCAAAAAACATGGCCGCCACGGGGCGGGGCTTATTTTCCCTATGTATCTATATAGAAAACTTAAAAAATCTTCTTGTCAGAAACTACTGGACCAATTGCAATATAATTTTGCAGAAGTGTTACTTTGGTGATCCTGTACGAAGATAGTTCAAGCCATTTGGATTTGTCAAAAAACATGGCCACCAGAGGGCAGGGCTTATTTTCCCTATATATCTGTATAGAAAATTTTAAAAATCTTTTTGTCAGAAACCACTGGACCGATTTCATTATAACTTGGCAAAAATGTTTCCTTGGTGACCCGCTAACAAGATTGTTCAAGTAATCGTGATCCTTCAAAAACATGGCCGCTAGGGGTAGGGGCTTATTTTCCCTATATATCTATATAGAAAACTTTATAAATCTTCTTATCAGAAACCAATGGACCGATTTCAATATAACTTTGCAGGAATGTTTCTTGGTGACCCTCTACCAAGGTTGTTCAAGCCGTCATGATTCGTCAAAAATATGGCTGCAAGGGGGCGGGGCTTATTTTCCCTATATATCTATATAGAAAACTTGAAAAAAAGTCTTCTTGTCAGAAACCACTGGACCGATTTCAGTATAACTTGGCAGAAATGTTTCCTTGGTGACCCTTTACCCTTTTCAGGCCGTCCTGATTTGTCAAAAAGCATGGCTGCTAGGGGGCGGGGCTTATTTTCCCTCTAAATCTATATAGAAATCTTGAAAAAATCTTCTTGTCAGAAACCACTGGGCCGATTTCAATATAACTTGGCAGACATGTTTCCTTGGTGACCCTTTACCAAGATTGTTCAAGCCGTCATGATTTGTCAAAAAGTATGGCTGCTAGCTTAGGGTGGGGCTTATTTCCCTTATATATCTATATAGAAAACTTTAATGATCTTCTTGTCAGAACCCAACTGGACTGATTTAAATATAACATTGCAGGAATGTATCTTATGTAACCCTCTATCAAGGTTGTTCAAGCCGTCATGACTCGTCAAAAACATGGCCCCAGGGGGTGGAGCTTATTTTCCCTATATATCTATATAGAAAACTTTAAAAATTTTCTTGTCAGAAACCACTGGACTGATTTCAATATAACTTGGCAAAAATATTTCCTTGGTGACCCTCTACCAAAATTGTTCAAGTAATTGGGATTTGTCAAAAAACATGGCCGCTTATTTTCCCTATATATATAATAATTAATCTTCTTGTAAGAAACCACTGGACCGATTTCAATATAACCTGGCAGGAATGTTTCTTTGGTGACCCTCCACCAAGGTTGTTCAAGCTGTCATGATTCGTCAAAAAACATGGCCGCTAGGTGCGGGGCTTATTTTCCCTATAGATCTATATAAGAAAAAAAAAAACTTTAAAAATCTTCCCGTAAGAAACCGTTCGACCGAGTTCCATGTAATTCGGCAGGAATATTGCTTTGGTGACCTTCTACCAAGATTGTTCAAGCCTTCATGATACGTCAAAAAACATGGCCCCCAGCGGGGCGGGGCTTATTTTCCGTATATATCTGTATAGAAAACTTTGAAATTCTTCTTGTCAAATACACCCTGACCGATTTCAATGTTACTTTGGTGACCCTCTACCAAGAATGTTCGAGCAATCCTGATTTGTCAAAAAACCTGGCTGCTAATAGGTTGGGCTTATTTTCCCTATATATCTAGATAGAAACTATGAAAAATCTTCTTGTCAGAAACCACTGAACTGATTTCAATTTAACTTGGCAGGAATGTTCCTTTGGTGACCCTCTACCAAGTTTGTTTCAAGCTGTCATGATTCGTCAAAAAATGGCCATTAGAGGATAGGGCTTTATAGCTATATAAAACACTCTAGAAAGCTTTTTGTCAGAAACCACTGGACGAATTTCAATATGACTTGACAGAAATGTTCCTTTGGTGACCATCTTTCAAGATTTAGTTCAAGTTGTCATGATGCATTAAAAAGAAAAACAAACATGGTAGTGGGGGAGGGGGATGGGTACAGGGCTATAAAATTCAGAGCAGTGAACTTTGCTGAAATTTCAACAGTAAGTATGCAAATCTGTTTGCTCAGGTGAGCGATATAGGACCACCATGGTCCTCTTGTTTAAAATAATTGAACATCCTATATATAAATCTTCCCCTCTTCAAGGAAAAGAAAGATTTATGTAATAAAGCTTTGTTTTGCCATAAAATTATCATAAAATAAAATATTGATATAGGCAATTATTATCTTATATACATATATAAGTTACAGGAAACCACAGATCATTACATCATGCTCTAGACAAGGCATCAGGAATAATATTATCTTTTCCTCTGATATGCCTGATGTCAAGATTGTATTCCTGCAACAACAGGCTCCATCTGAGTGGATTGTGATCGCTGAAAACAACAATAGGCGAGAATGAAGAAGTTAGATAAACTTCAAAATTTTGAAGAGCAAGAATGAGAGACAAACATTATCTCTCTGCTGCAGAATAATTCTTTTGATTTTTGTTAAATGTTTTGGAAAAGTAACAAATTGGCTGATCCACACCATTCTCATCCTCTTGCAGCAATACACCACCTGCACCAACATCACTCTCATCTACGGCTAGCTTAAGTTCTTTATTAAAGTTTGGTGCCAAGAGAACTGGCTCACATCTCAGTATGGCTTGCAGTTTATCAAAGACATTCTGACAATCACTGGTCCACTTAAACCCCATTTTTTAACTAAGTAAATTAGTCAGTGGCTCAGCAATGCCTCGGTGGCTCAGTTGGAAGCGCCGTCCGACTGGAGACCAGGAAGTCGCGGGTTGAACCCCCGCCGAGGTCGGCAACATTCTTTCGTGGAGATTGATCATGAAATATTTTCTACGGTAATTCTCTCCCTTCCGCTGATTCAAGAATGGCAGTTGTCAGTTTCTGGCGAAAGAATGTGCACAATACTGGTTAACCGCTTAGAGGACTAAGTCTGCCCAGTAAATGTGTGGTTAGATAAACTGACCGCGCTCGACATGACCCCATTGGGTTGACTGGGCCGTAAAACCTCAACACAAACAAACAGCAATAACAGAAAAAAAATGATTATAGAATGTTTTGTAATAACCGGCCACACCAAGAAACCTTATCAGATGTCTTTTGCATGTGGGCACCGAAAAATCTGAAATAGCTTCAACTATATGTGTAACCTGACCTTGACCCACAACAAATCCTAGAAATATTGAAGTTGCATGACAGAATTCACTTTCAGCAAGGTTTATTGTCAGTTTTTCTTCACTTGGTTTGTCAAAGAATGATTTGATAATCCCCAGATGGTGATTCCACTCATCATTGTATATGATGGCATCGTCGATATAAGCCCCGCAATGCTCGATACCAGCTATTATGCTGTTGATTAAGCGTTGAAATGTCGCTTGAGAGTTTTTCATTCCAAATGGCATTACTTTATAGTGATATAATCCAACAGGAGTAACAAATGCTGAGATCTTTTTGGCTCTTTCTGTGAGAGGAATTTACCAAAATCCTTTCAGAAGATCAAATTTAGTTATATATTTTGAATTTCCAATTTTGTCAATGCATTCGTCCATTCTTGGTATGGGAAAAGTGTCTGTTTTACTCAAATTATTAACCTTCCTGTAATTGGTGCACATCCGATATGTTCCGTCAGGTTTTGGTACAAGAATGCAAGGTGAACTCCATTCACTTTGGTTTGGTTCAATGAAATCATTGCCCAGCAAATACTGTATTTCCTCCTTAAGATATTTTTGTTTTGTTTGGTTCATTCTATATGGATGTTGTTTCACAGGTTGTGAATACTAAATATTCACATCATGATAAATTTTGTCAGTCCTTGTAGGAATGTTCGGAAATAAGTGTTCATATTTATGAATTAACTGTTTCAATTCCTTTCTTTGAACTGGGTCTATGTCGAAATTCTTTAGAATGTCAGAATTCTGGAGTTTTGATGACGCAAGATCAGATTCGATCAAGTCCATTTCACTTTGTTTCTGAGGGACTGAACTAACAACACTTATTGGTGTAACAGAAGAGCTATCCCTATCTATGTATTGTTTAAGCATGTTAACATGACATACCTGTTTTTATGTGCATCTCCCAGGAGTGTTAACAATATAGTTTATATCACTAAATTATTTTATCTACAGTGTAAGGGCCGTAATATCTGGCTTGCAATGGTTTTCCAGGAATAGGCAAAAGAGCAAGTACCCTGTTTCCAAGCATAAATTTTCTTTCTTTTGCATTTTCATCATACCAACGTTTCACTTTCCTTTGTGCTGACTTAAGATTGGTCCGAGCAGACTCACAAGCTTTTGACAGCCGGTCTTTAAAATCTGACACATAGTGATGTAAGTTCAAAGTTCATCAAAAGCAGGAATCGGCTGTAAGTGAGCTTTTGGTATTGCCTGATTTGGTTTTTCTTATCATCTGACAAGTATGGCAAGATTTATAAAACTGACAAACGTTAGATTTCAACCCTTGCCAGTAAAAGTGGTTAATTTTGTGGTAGGTCTTATTTACACCTTAATGGCCTGACATGGGAGTTTCAGAGGACACGCGTAAAATTTCGGGTCGATAAACACTTGGAACCACTATTTAATGGTAAACAGTCCACTCGTCTTCTGCTGAGACATCAAGAGGACGCCATTTCTCATTAAAATGTCATTTTTGACATAGAAACAGACTGGGACTTGATCTATTTCTTTCTCATCAAAAGCCCTTTCAAGCAAAGGCAAAATTTCAGAATCATTATGCTGTTCCTTATAAAGTTTTGACCTTGACACCAAGTCATGACCTTGACTTTGGTCATTTGATATTGAAGAGTACTGGACTCTGACTTGCTATCACTTAAATCTGTCTTCTTACCAGGCTGGATGAAAGAGAATTTGTAATCTCATGTTTAAAAGACTGACCCAAAAAAGGTATCAGTTAGATCAATATCCCCATCATTCTGGTTTGCTATCTTTGCCATGGCCCTTGTAACGGCACCCGATGAGCAAAGATCAGGGATTTCCTGTTCAATACGATCAGGTGGCCGATCTATACAAGGTATGACAGTCAAAAGTAGGTTTACCACAACCTTATCTCCTGCTAAGTTATTGCCTAACAGTAAGTGAACATCTTTAAAAGGCAGAGAAGGTCGAATACCGACAGCCACTAAACCAGTTACCAAGTCTGAGGATAAATAAATGTTATGAAGAGGAACATTAACAAATCCACACTCTACACCCTGAATAAGGACACTTGTCCCGGAAGAAGTCTTCTTAGAAGACTTAGAAAAAGGCAGAGTAATTAAGAGTTATTAAGAGATTGAAAAGCTCCGGTATCTCGTAAGATTTTAATTGGGGTAGACTAGGCATAGTCACTATTTAGTGACACAAAACCATCTGATAAGAATGGTAAATCTCCATAACAGAATCAGTCTCAAACCTTTCGGTCTGGGTAGGATCTTCCTCCTTAACACATGACTGTGGTTATGACCGTAAAGAGGTAAGGCCCTCTTATTTTTTTCTTTCTTTCTTTTCAAATGCAAGCATTCAGAAATAATAGGACCTGTCTTTTTGCAAAAATTGCAAATTGGTTGAGATAAGGGATTTTGATCCTTGTTTCCACCAGTAGATTTGATTCTGGGAGTAAATGTTTAGCTATAACTGCCAGATGTATTACTAGGACTAGTTTTGGATCCTGATTGCGGGAAAATAGTCTTCTAGAGGGATTTGACTTATTAATAAAGGAAACCTTATGTGTTAAAGCATAATCGTCTGCAAGTCGAGCTGCAGCTTCCAAAGTTTCAACTTGTTTCTCATCTAAAAAGGACTTATTATCTGAATTTATGCACCTTTCGAACTTTTCTACAAGCATGCGCTGCCTGTTTTTTTTATGAATAGAGCCAATTTTCTTCGAAGAGCACCACCTATTAAAATAACTGTTCTTTAGTTCCAGCAAAATCTACATGGGTCTGCTCATTTTCTTTCTTACAGTTCCTAATTGTTTGTCTGGAAGCCTCTGGGACCAACTAATAAGACGTAAGAATATCCCTTTACAGCATCATGACAGGAGCTCTGCTCGACAGTCAGCTGAGTATAAATTTCTCTAGCCTTACCAGTTATACTATGCAAAAGCAAGGTCCAATGCTCCTTTGGTCATTTTAAATTTTCTGCTGCTTTTACAAAAGAGAAAAAAATGCATGTCAACTTCTTTTTTTTTGGAATGGAGGAACTAATCTGATGTATTTGGTACATCAAAATGAGCGCCAACGTCTAAAGGTTGCGGTTTTACCGTCGTGTTTTACACTTCTAGTTCTTTCATTCGTAAAGTAAATTGTCTCTCTTTCTTTTTCTTCTGTATCAATTTTTAATTTTTTCTCTTTGTATCTGAATTTGTCTCCTTTTTCTTTCTCCCTGTCTTCCATTTCCATTCTTCTTTCTGCATTTGTCTTTCTTGTTTTTTTACTCTTTTTCCATTTCCATTTTAAGTTTTTCTTGCTCTAATCTTTTTTTTTTTTTTTTTTTTTTTTCCAAACATACTTGTTGACATCAGTTAATTCATAGTGAGCAGCCTATGAATTTCAAGCTCTCGCATTTGCAAATCTGTCTGAGTTACGAGAACAAGAGAGACAAAGCAAAAGAATCAGGAATTTCCTTATAAACCAAAAATTGGATATTTTTTTTTATTATTTTCTGTTTAAACATGGACTTGTTGACATTAGTCAATTCATAGTGAGCAGCAATGTCCAACAAATCTGACTTTTTGGCCAAATTAAACAGCTCCTGCGAAGGAGCAGTGATAAAAGTATTGAGGTTAAATGGCATGATTGCTTTTTGCCGGTCAAGAAAATTTTTCAAACTAAGATTATTTTTTAGCTTTTTCAAAAGTCAGTACTTGTTTTTTTTAGTTTTTTTTATTTTTTATTTTTTTATCAAATAACGGTTTTTTACGGGCCCCGAATTTCTTTTGTTACGAACGAGGCGTAACGAGAAAGAAAATGAAAGTGAAACCTGCAACAAGCTCTAAATTATAAACAATACTTATTCACACACAAAATATAAATAAATAAATAAATGAATAAGACAAGACTCAAAACAAAAGAATGTAAGTAAACACTACCTTTCAAGTTTATGTCACAAAGTCCCTCAGAAATAATCCACAATTTAATAAACAAATCCTTTGAATAACAGTTTCTGATCCCACAATTTGAAGTTCCTTAATTTAGAATTTAAGTCCAAAATGAATGGAATATTAAAGTAATCCAGTATAGAATAATTTCCAGGGATAGTACACAAAGATGTTCATAAGAATATCATTTCTCCTTATATAATATCAAAGAACATTCTGGAAAAAAGAATTAACTAGAGGCATCACTCACTTTGTAGTTTTAGTCAAGAACATTCTAAATATACCAAAAATAGCTTAGTCCAAAATGTTGATGGTAATGATCAAAATAGGCCCTAAATAGTAATCAAGCACAATGTTGTCAATTTTTATCATCTATTTGGGTATGAGACATCCTCAGCTCCTGTGTATACACACTTTTTTTTTATTTAAAATTTCATCCCAGAGAACAAATATTTCATGGAAAAATCAGCTGTGTACAAAATGCGCTGACGCCTATTTTCAAACTTTTCAGAAGAAAACGTCTGCATTTTCAATAACAGATTGGCATCAAGATATGTGAGTTATCTTCCTGTGCTTATTTACTGCCGCTGTAGATTGCAAAATTTCTTACTTTATTTAATAACCAGTTAGTACATCGTATCATATAACTATTTAATGCACCTTTTCCTCAGCTTTTATTTTAAATATGCGTTGAAAAGTTCCCCTACCTCCAATATTTCCACTGAAATTTGGTAATGTTAGATTTTTTCTATGTAAAATATCATTCATAATCAATAGCCACTTGCCTTGTCAAAATATTAAAGGTAAACTCATCTGTTTAAGTGTACCTTAATGTGTTTAATTGCTGATGTTGTATCGCTGAATGCAGAATTTCAAGTGAAATTTCAGTTATCTCCCCATGCTTCACCCTATTCAATTATTTCATCATGAAAGATTAATGATATTAACTGCACATTGATATTTGTCATAATGTGACAGATATGCATCGTATCCCCTTCTTGTACCAAAGACAAGATAGCAATTATTGTCCCTACCCTATATTGTTATGGTTTCAGCACATGACTTAGATTTATCTCCCTTTTTATGTCTTACTACCTGCTAATCGAATTCATATTAACTGGTGTTTAATACCAGTACCTCTTGATATCCATTTATTATCTTGCTTATATATTAAACTTACTTTGTATGAAATTATCAAGTCAAATATACTCCTACCCCCAAAAATTGATTACTTTTGTATGCAAATTTACATTAAAACTGCAGTAACTTCTAAACAATATACAGTGTCTGCAGGAGAAAGCTCTATTAATGAAAATACTGTTTGTTTTCCTTATAGCAACTCAAAAGCATGAATAAAAGAAAAAAAAAAACATTCTGAGGGCACAAATTATTCAAGGAGAACTGTTTCATTATTTGAGCTTAGATAAAAATGCAGTGGTATTACGATGGTAATAACATCCCACATATATCAACACTACACTGCAATTTTAAGTCGTCTCTAAAAAGCATGTACACTCTGGCAATTGTCTGTTGTCACAGTGTATAAAATAAAATGTTTTATGCCGGCTAGAAGACAGTTTGCTTCAACAGACTCTGCTTGATCATGAAATACCATGTAAAAACACGTAGAAGTTTACATAATATAATTTGATGACATACACATTTAATAAGTGTTTTCTATTATTTATCATCTGTAAAGTGATAAGAAAACATTATATATGTAAAATTATACATAAGTCTTGTTTTGAATTTTATTATATAAGTAATGAAAATAACACAAAACAGCATTAATCTTACAGATTTCCATTCGCTTTGTTACTTTATAATGGACCTCCAAAATGAGTACTTGATGGTTAAATGGTGATAGTATAAACTAACTGATAGGACTGGTTATGCCATTGAGCCTTATATAAATGGTGGTAGTATAACATAACTGATAGGATTGATTGTGTCTCTGAACCTTATATGCCTTATGGCAGAGTCTGAATTAGATAAAGCTGCCAAGAAACTATAATGAGATATAAAAAAAACTTCGGTCACTATCCCTGATATACCATTTATTACTAGATGATTCTGATGCCAAGATGAAATAAGGTATTTTATTACCACCTTTTATTTCCATTTAATTTCAGACATGACAATGACTTTGTACCTGCTGCTGGTCAATGAATCTGAATAGTTTACTGCCAATATAAAATGTAATCAACAGATATTTTCACTTACCTAACATGTCTGGTAACCTAACTATAACTGCTATTCTTAATCAGAGTCCTTGCATATCTCCACTTAGACTGTTACAATTTCTATTATGCTTCTAAAGACAGACCCTACCAAAATAAGACTAAACAATGAATTTTAATTACTATTATTAAAGCCCATGTTCTTTAAGGCCCCTTTCCTTCTGCCCAGACACTATCCAGTTTTCAAATTAACATATATATGACATTATCTGGTACTTAGAATACAAATTTTGCTGCTCAGAATGCATATTCTGACAGAAAAAAAAGGTTTTCTAGGTCCTTTCATAGAGTTAATTTCAAAGGCATGTAAATCTGAAACTATTTCTAATTATATCCAACAATATCGATCTGATTTTTGTTCATGAGTCTCGTAGCTAAGTGCCGGTGGTTTGTGTTTTAATAGAAAAATGTACAAATATATACATGGAACAGAAGAAAATCAAGTTGCATACCATGTTTTGTTTTCGACACAAGAGTGGAGTTAATCTCTAACGGTGCCAAAAGTCACTGTTTGCTCCAATATATATTTAATTTCATTGTGTTATGTATGTTTCTAAATTTGCCTAATATTACCCACTTAATTTAAAGGATTGTTGTTTTCTGTATATTTAAGAGATAAAGCAACACTGTTTGTTTTGTGAGGAAAATCATATTACCGTATGGCAAAGTGTTATATCATTTACTTTATGTTATCTTGATGTATTTTAGCCACAACATGACAAAACTAACAATTGACCTGTGCACCTGGCGAAGACTCAGAAAAGCCTGTCTGCATGAAGAAAGCTGAAGGTCCTTAGCTATTCATAGGGCGCATAGAGAAGACATTGACCAATCATTGCTTAGTTCACAGGCCTACATGCCCTGCTGCAGCTTACGATAGTGAACATTTTGTTTCAATCAGGACTGCATGTAAATATTACTCTGGTATTACATATATGCACTATTTGGCATGAGTATATGCTTTTACCAATATTATTTAATCAGAAATAATGTTTTATGTTACCAACATTAAACATGTAACAGAAAGACTTTGTGGTAAACTGCATAATGTGTAATGTTTTTAAATAGGATTTGAAAGTCTAGTGAGCAATTTGACTCTTCTTAATATCTTGAGTTGATATGCATTGGTAAGTTAGATTAAGAATAAATGATTAATCTAAGTTAAACATCTAATAATATAATAGAAAAATGCAAAAGTGTCATTTTTATCCTATTATATTGAGAAAAAAAAAACATTCTAAAACTGAGTGTTAAAGGGAAACGCAATCCTAAAAGGTATTGTGCTTTAAAGTAAAGAACTTTACAAACAATGAATTCTGACACAAATTTGATCAAAGTCGTGGAAAATTAAGTAAGTTATAGACAAATGAATTTTTCAACATTGGTGGAATGGGCGCCGCCATTTTGAATATTTAATGAGGTTTCATAAAAATTAAAATTCGTTTGATAAAGGTACTTATTGCCATTAGATTGGTTTATTTTTGGAGAAATGATTGCTTGTCACTAGAATTAAAAGATAATAGAAAATCTGTGGCAAAATTATTCTTAGAAACCCTTTAAAATTTGGTTTTACACATTTAATTTGGGCTGTGTAACGTCACCAAGCCTACAAGATGGCGGCATCCATGACAGCCATTTTAAATATATTCAAACCACTATAACTGCCTTATTTCTATGCCGATTTTGAAAATTCTTGCATCAAAATTAATGGCTTGTTAAGCACTTTACTCCAAGATATACTTACAACTTATATTGCGTTCCCTTTAATTTAACAGGTAAAAGTAAAGGTAAAGACCTTTACAGAGACAAAAATCCCTGAAAATTAATACATCCAGATCTTACATATGTTACCATTATCATTAAGCAAGTTATGTGAGGGTCTGACATATAATTCCAAAGCATCACGACCACTTTTGTATAAAATACTGAATACTATCCTGAAGATTCCAATGTATGGCAAATTATTACAACTTCTTTATGTCTTAATGAAGTATCTATAGATGAATTATATGTCATGTAGACATAATAGTTTTCACCCAAGTACAAAAAGCGTATCAAGTATCCTTAAAGGGAACTACTGACGCACTTTCAAGGGAGACAACTCTGTTTGCGTTGAGGTTTTACGGTCCAGTCAACCCAATGGGGTCATGTCGAGCGCGGTCAGTTTACCTAATCACACGTTTACTGGGCAGGCTTAGTCCTCTGAGCGGTTAACCAGTATTGTGCACATTCTTTCGCCAGAAACTGACAACTGCCCATCTTGAATCAGCGGAAGGGAGCGAATGACCATAGAAAATATTTCATGATCAAACTCCGCGAAAGAATGTTACCGACCTCGGCGGGGGTTGAACCCGCGACCTCCTGGTCTCCAGGCGGACGGCGCATCCATTTGAGCCACCGAGGCCGGCTGAAGACAACTCTATTCAAAATTATTTTTGCTCCCTTTTAAGAAGGCTTTTTAGTCTAAAAAGAACGAATTTCTTCTCCTTGGGTCTAAATTATTCCTAGTCCTGCCGAACCCGGATATGCCCTGCTTTTGCAAACTGTGCAGATCCAGATCATTTGGCTTCTGAAGAAACCAACTGTTCTGGATCTGCACTGTTTGCCGTTAAGTATGTGAATTTATAGCAACAATCCGGATCAAGTAATGTGATGTGAAATTTAGAAGTGGGCGTGGCAATTTAATTTATTCAGCAGGACAAGGATAAAGGAAACAAATCGCTAGAAAACCCCTTTTCAGAATGGGATTGTTTACAGAAAAGCAAACAGAAAATAACAAAAACTTCTCTCCCTTGTCAAAATAATAATAATAATAATAATAATAATAATAATAAAACAAAAAAAAAAAGGGGGAAAATCTATCGAATATATCAAGTCTCCTTAACAGCGACGAGATCAAGAACATGTTTGCAAAATTTCGTTACGTCCGGTTTCAAGTGAAAAGCATTTCTTACTCGTACAAGAGAAGCGGAAACAGCTGTTTTCATAACCGTTTCTAGCAGTGGTGAAATGTTTTCTCGATTCATGTCTTCTTTCAATATTACAGCGATTGTTTTGTCTTTGTTGAACGCCATTTGTAACTCTCGTTTGCATCTGACGCAGCCGCACAAATTATTACTGATCAGAACAACGACAGCTGCTGACTGTCTTATGGACGCTTCTGCTTCGCAGTACACATCAAAACCAAACCTGTATTCTTTGAAGCCTTCACTGATGAGTTTAATGTCCTCTGCACCTATCAGCTGATTAAAAGTGCGACTCAATCTATGCGTTACATTCGTTTGAAGAAATGCATAATCCTTTGAACAATATATGATGTGAATTAAATACTTAATTTGACATCTGTAATTCACGAATCTATAAATAAAGTCTTGTCTGATTTTATGGCGTTGTTTTCGTCTAATAAAAAGAGCCAGAAAAGCCACAACTGTGATTACTGCCAAGAACAAAACAAAGGTCAGAATCACTGACGCGATAATAGCTGGCCATTGAGCACAATGATGGTGACTTTCGGCAACCGCCTTATTATCTATTATAGTTGTGTCGCCGTCCATTACACACTTTAGCTGCTGGCTTTTATTGAGTTTAGGTATCAGATATACATATAGCCACTTGATCAACTGGAAGCCCTCACAAGAGCAGGAGAAATAATTGCCGCCTATATCCAAGTTAAAATCTACAGTCGTATCTTCGAACCGCTGTTGAACAAAAGAGGAAAAACTTGCAAACGTATATTCATTCAGAAATGTCAGTTTATTATTTCTCACATCTAGGCTTACAAGTTTGTTTAGATTTCGGAGAGAAAATGAAATTGTAGTTAGATAATTGTAGGAAAGGTCTAGGTATTCTAAATTGGGGTTTTGATCAAATATATATTTCGGCAGAGATACGAGTCCATTCTTAGACAGGCAGATTTTCTTTAATTTGATAAATGTTACGAAGAGTCCTTCAAATTCATGATATGATTCCATCACGTGTAGTTGGTTATGATGCAGTATGATCTCCTCTAAGGTGGTCAGCTGTCGAAGTGTATTAGGTGAAATATATTCCAATCCGTTTGATGACAAATCAAGATAGGAGATAGGGAATTCAGAGCAGCCAATACACGTGATATTTAACCATTTTATATGATTCCGTCTAAAAAACAGCCTCTTAAGGTTATCATGACGACAATTTTGAAGCCTTATAAGTGTGCCATTAAATGTAAGTGTAAAAGGTTTTATTGGAACACGAAGGTACAAACTGTCAATATAAAGTGTTTCTAAAAACGTCAACCACTCTATATGACATTCTACATTGTGTTCGGAATGCGTGTCTCTTTCTAACTGCAAAAATCGCTGTAAACTAGTGAAATAAAACCCGCTTATATCAAGAATCTTCAAACTTGCACAGTGTGTATCAAGCGTAAAGTTAGCAGGATCAGTCAAATAATTTTTCGAAGTATACAATATATTTGATATATTAAAAGTCTCTATTGAACTACATAGCTCACTTAATGTTTTAGTGTCTATCTGTATTTTCGAAATAGCTAAGCCACTCAAATTTAAATTTTGTATTCTCCGCATTATGAGGAAATCAAAAAAAGATTTGTCTAACATAACTGGCGACTCGATAAAATTTATATAAAGATTTTTTAGATTTTCTAAAGATTCCTTGAGAACAAACACTTGTTTAAGCCAAAGAAAATTCAGATTAATATTATACGACATGTCTAAGGTATGCAATTTCGTCAGTCCTAAAAACGTCTCCTTGTCTATTTCACCTAGCCTTAGTGCATGAATACCCAAAATCTTTAAATTTGTTAAGTTTTTGAAAATCGGTTTGTTTCGGTTTCGAAAAGTCCGACCTTTGTTAGAATGCATAACTAATGTCGTTACATTCGCCCACTCCACAGAAGCGAACTCCAGAACGTCATTTTCAAGATCAAGATCTGTTATGTAAACATGCTGTACTGTATCTGGTATGTTAATGGGCACAGATTTACAAGTTATAGTTGTTTCCTCTTTGACACAGTTGTCTTCCGCTTGAATATGGACGATAATGTTGATACATAGCAGTAACTGCCAGTTAAAATCAGTACCCTTCATATTCGCATATTAATGAGAACTGAAACAAGAGAAGAAAACAGAAAAAAGAAGCATCATTTAACATTTAGCATACTATAGGCAAATTCAGCGGACAACAAAATGATGATATTTTTCTTGTGTTTTCCCTTAAAATCACGCTAGAGAACCACTGTACTCGAAATTCGCGGTAGTCGCGGGTTGGCTGTAGTCGACGAGTGCAGAAATTGGACATTTTTTGTTTACCGGGATATTAAAAAATGTTTGTAATCTTAAATATTTTACTTTTGGAGGTATTCTTTACTGATTATTGTCACTTACATATCCAGTCTCATATTTGCCTAATTAGAGACATGTGAGTTAACCGATAGCCGTTGCAGCGCCCGAATTGTGCAAGCATGTGCTTGTATTTTATGAAAAAAAAAAGGGTAAAAAACAGGTCCTGTTCATTTAAGGAAATGTTCTGGAATTTATGTTTACTTTAGAAAAACTGGAAAATTCGGTACTTATAACGTGCAAAAATTCGAAACTTGAAGGTAGGACATTTTGGAAATTATTCGCGGTTTTCATACAATGTACTGTTCGCACAGTAATACATGTCGCGTGCACTGGCCCAGTGATCAGGGTGTCACTGTACGCATTTGTCGAGTTTGGACAAAAGAGAACTGTACCCATAAGACGCGTGTTTCTTTACTGCATTTGCTTCCAAACCACAATCGAGACAGAACGCTTTGAGTGGTTGGAAAATTTTATTGATATAATCTGACTGATACGGAAGTTAATTTATTTTAACATGCTATCCTCCAAGTTTTAACTTCCATGATGTAGTAAATCACGAATTATTTACTCTTGTTAATACCATTTGTCTGATAAGGAAACGATTTTTTGTTCAACTATGAAGGTACATGAACATTTATATAAAATTCTGATTTTAACAAAACAGTTTCATCTTCCCGGTTAATGTGTGTCATTTCGGCCAATGTGTGCTTCATAAACTTTTACGAGCAAGCATAATTTAGGGACTGGGTATTCTACAAACTCCTTCGAACGAGTTGATGAATAATTTTACCCAGTACAGTCTAATTGTCGAAAATGATACAGTCCTCTGTGTGTGTGAGTGCGTGCGTGCGCGCGCGCGTGTCGACAACGTTAATTTACGCCGGAGCCCGGCGTATCTATTTGAGGTTGTTTTTGTAAAATGTGTTCGTATTCGGAGAACATCGGTTTTCTTCCAGTTTTATGGGGTTCTTAGTGGGGTTATATATAACTATTCATCTCAACTGTTTTTATTATTATTCAAAGTCACATTTTTGTAGCAGAGAACTGTGCTATTGGTAACATAGTGAAATAAAAAATGGGAAGTACTGTGTAGAATGAACGCAGCAATGTGGGTTTTGCTCATTTAAAAGAGAAATGAGCAGTTTTCCCCCCGTAGGAGCCCCAGTTTGACCATTCTACCTGAATGAGCTTGTTGCTGTCAATATTCGTACATGTTTGAATATTTTCATTTCGTTTTTTTTCGTCGTACTTCGAAGAAGAAACAAAAGATATTTTTCTTTGATTACGATTGGAAATATGCATTCTCAAATCGAACGGATTATAAGCTGGTTTAATAATACAGTTTAATTTGATATTCAAGCATAGAAAGATTTGGGCCGAAGGAAAACGTTATGAGTGGAGAAAAGAACGAAACATACATATTAACTGGTTTCCTGTGTTCTATAAGCGAAGTATTGAGCTATAGTCCAGTTCCTTGCGCAGCTCGATAGCAGCATATTTTAAATAGTCGCCTGGCGAACGAGGCTAATTGAGCTATAGGGTGAGGGAACCAGTCAATGCTACATAGATGATTTCGGATATAGTATGTTCGGCCTAGGCTATGGATGGCGACATGTAATTATGTATGCGGGCTAGAAAACAGACGATCATAGTTGATTTTTTTTACATAGCTCTGATAACGTCTATAATGTTTTTATCGTTGAGTATTGCGATAATTTATATAATTACAACCTTTCATAAATTACATGTATAACATTTTTTTCACTATACTACGATCTATAGGGAGCTAGATAATGCATGGCAGATTAGTTTCCCGGCGTATTGATGCTTTGCATCAATGTTTTCTTGTGTCCATATAATGTTAGGCAAATTATATTGTTCTGAAATTTTCATTGGCCTCTTTATGTGTTTCAGCAGGAGGGAATGGAGACGGTATTAAATGCGTTTTGCGAATGAACAGCCCCCACCCCCTCCCCACCCCCACCCCCCGTAGCCTAGTGGATAGGAGGGTTGACTCTTAGTCTATTAGGCGTCTCGCCGCTGTGGCTCGAGGCCCACTCGGGTCACATGTGGGAAAGCGAAGTTCTGCTTACGGATGGTCAGGTGTTTTTCCCCGGGTTCTCCGGTTTTCGCCCACCTTTGATGAACGATCGGCTCGATATAAGTGAAATATTCTTGAATGGGCCGTAAAACCTAACTAAAAAAAATGTAAATTATCTGAAACTCGTCTACTATATTTGGATTGCACTATATTGTTTCAGATCACGAGCGTGATAAAGATTTGAAATTGAGAGAGAATGTGCTTTCTTAATGGAAGTAATGCTAAAGAAGAAGAAGAAAAAATGCTCAGAATCCTTTTTTTTACTGGTGCATGTCTATGATATTCATTCACCAGGACCTGTGATATGAAAAATTAGTCCCTAGCTCTAACCAAAGAGGTAAACCTAGCCGCATCATCCTCTGGACCCTGGACATTTAGCAGAGGAATAATCGAATCTGGAAGGGCATTCTCAAAAGGCAGTATATGAATAGGTCAACATTTTGGATAATCAAATATATGAATGGGTCCGTTTATTTCAAAGGCTAGGTATATGAATGGGGTAGGTTTTGAAATACTGGCTTGTACACCCGTACCAAAATTACTTCTAAGTTGCACCCCCCGCCCCACCCCCGAGATATAAAGTTAGTTCATAATGATTTCTACTGCGCCTAATTTGGATAATAAGGTCGTCTGTTGGAATGCTGGCAGCAGCCTTTAGACCTTTGTGCAAAAAAAAAAAAAAAAAAAATAAATAAATAAATAAATAAATAAATAAAAAAAATATAAAAATAAAATAAATAAATAAATAAATAAAAAAATAAGTATACTGTCTCTCCTCCTTTCCCATCTTAGTTTACCAGTACTCCAGTCATACTCCCAGTTTCAAAGCAGTAATTACTAGTTACAAACCTAGCAGTCGTATTCTGAACTTTTTCGATTTGTTGTTGAAGAGTCCTACCTTGGGGATCCCAAACATAACTGCCATATTCCAAAATCCGGGCGAACAAGTCCTTTATATGCTGCCTCCTTTATACGAGGGTCCTGCAAAAAGTTCTGTCACTAATAGGCTTCCTCAGTTTTATCACAGGTATATTTTAAAATGCTTCACAGCACTTGAATGGTGTGTTGAATAGCTAACGATACCCGTTTATTTCGTGCAAATTGCTTTCCAACTGACCGAGTCATTTCAAATTGAAATAGATGCAGTCATATTCACTGACCAATTTACTTGTTACATTGGAACATGGACCAAGCAAAGGATGGTAAGGAGTACACCTTTTACATGACAACGCCTCTTCCCGTAAGTGTGAGGCGGTTAAGTCTTTTTTGGCTTCTGAAAAAGTGAAAGTTTTAAACCATGCCCCTTATTCACCTGACGTGAGTCCCTGTGACTTCTTTTTATTTCCAAGGCTTAAGAAAATGCTTTCTGGAAATAAGTATACGTCTAGAAGTTCTCTTGGCAGCGCTATTTATCTGTCTCCAACAGATACCCAAAGAAGACTATCTGCTTTTCGCGACTAGGTAAAAAGGTTACAAAAATGTGTTTCAGTAAAGAAGAATACTTTGAAAGTTTGTAATAAATATATGTTTGATAAAACGTAGCACTGAAGTAATCCGAACCCAGTGACAAAACTTTGTAGGACCCTCGTATCCTGAGGACATTGATAAAGATTTCGTCTTAGGAAACCAAGTGTTCTGTTTGCCTTAGTACACATGTTGCGAATATGTGTATTCCATCTCAAGTCATGGATGATTGTTACTCTTAGGTATTTAATGGACTACACATTTTCGAGGACCGTAATCTCTAAAGTGAAAGAAGCCTCAATTTTAGTTTATTCTCTTCCTAGTTATCTGCATTATATTGCATTTAACTGGTTAAATCTCACATCCCATTTTCTAGCCGAACACCCTAATCTATCTTTATTCTTCTAGAGTTTCGAAAAGTCCTATATATCCGTTCGTGCTCACATCGACTGCGCCCAGTCATTACTTGACGGCTGGGTACAGATTACATGTTTAGACACCCGACTATTGGTACAGTGCCCGCGACTACTGAAATTTTGCGTACAGCGACAAAATTGCGTATAACTTGGCTAGCAATAAACAGAAATATGTCAAACTTTCTATTTCTTCTCTTATTCATAGTCTGCAATGTTTGATACAATAAAATATTAATGATTGACTTCAATAGAGCAAAAGTTTGTGTATGAACACATTTCGGGCACATAAAATTCCACCGGTTCGCCTGAAATTGGCTGGTACTCAGCTAGTTTTAGATTCTGAAGGCTCCGATTGAGCCAGAATGCACAAAATTATTTGACTGATAACTCCAAATGAAAACATCATCGTGAAAGTAAATACTTGTAAAGAACTTACTTGTTTATAGGATCGCGGCAAACAAAAAATGTCCAATATCTGTACTCGTCGTGTTTAAAACATGTTGTCTGCTGAAATTTTGGTACGATGTCAATTCGTAATTAAGTCAATTCATTCTCATTTTGGTCAACTCGTACTCATTTTTCGGACAAATCGTACTCGACAATATTTTCTTCGGTCAATTCGTCCTCATTTGTCAACTTGTGTTATCATTCTGGAAAATTCGTCCTTGTTTTGGTCAAAGAAAGAAAGAAAGAAAGAAAGAAAAAAAAAAAAAACTTACAATTAGATGGCGCTGTCGATGGCACGCTATACCCATGCCCATGCCGTCTTCAGACTAAAATGGGTTAACCCTTAAACTGCTAATCACAACAATTGTCGTCTGCTTTGTCATCTGCTTATGATTTTGAAAGTCATTTTTGCAAACAGAATTGACCCAGATCAGACTGCTTCTCTAGGAGCAGTCTGAACAGGGTCCAAGCTATTTGCCTGTATGCAAAACTAGGTTTGAAAAGTTTGCAAGAATATTTAGTGGACGAAAAAAAAACAAAAAAAAAAAAAAACAAAAAAAAAAAAACAAAAAAAAAAACAAAAAAAAAACAGACGACAATTTCAGATGACAAAAATTCTGATATTTTTCACATTTCTGCTCAAAACATAGATTGTGAGTAATCGTTAGAACCGCCTCGCAGGCGGTTCTAACGAGTACCCACAATCTATGTTTTTGAGCAGAAATAAGATATATATAGTGGGGTTTAAGGGGGTCAAAATTATATAGGCATATTT